>CM049805.1:23319909-23395736 GCA_027422405.1 Ptychobarbus kaznakovi | reverse complement strand
GATATACAATAGCCCAACTAGCCCAGATATTAGCATTCAATATTTATTTAGCAATATATATTAGTTTTTGCATGTTCGAAGACCAAAATCACACTCTTTTTATGAAACTATGTATTTCATTAATGGAAAATAAAGCCCCGTTCACACAAAGAATGATAACTATAAAGATATGGTTTTAAAAATCATTCTCAATATTAAAGAATAGCTGAGTCCACACCACAGCTACAACAATAAATGCACAGAGAAACAATATCATTGGAATCACTTTCAGAATGATTTTTTTCCAGCTGATGAACGATACAAACATTGACACCCAATCAGAATCAGATCCTGCTATAACGAGCTCGAGAATTTAAAGCGGCAGACGAGCATGCGCTTAGAATAAACAGACAATAATGTCCACTAGTGTGGATGCTAATATTGTTATCTTTATAGTTATCGTTCTTGGTGTGAATGGGGTTATGACTCATGGAATACCTGCACATTTTAAATGTATTGCATCTGATTTGACTGTTTTTGGAGCATAAACTATAAAAACAAAAATTTTGGAATTCATCCAGCCATGCATTATTCTCTCATTAGACGGTTAATTGTGGTACAAGACCAATCCGTGTATGTGTGCTTTGTACAGTAACTTTCTCACATACTTAGAGATTTTTGTCAAGTGTGTCTTGCCTCATTGCATCAGGTTATTTTTAAAGGCTCCAGGCTGAAAACAAAGTGAGTGCTTGTTTTCTTAAGCAATTTGTGTCACCACATCATGCGCCTTCAATTTTTCTGAACAAAGGGCAGTCATGCAGTCTGAAGTTATTGCATCCAAGCAATGCAACACGTCCATGTGGGATCCTGCCTGTCATAATAAGGAAATGTTCTGTATTGATCCAAGCACACAATTAGGGGATGCAGATCTAGAAGTAGTTTTTGTCTTATGTATAATAGGACAGAATGTAAAATAAGCCTGTTTGATTTTCTGGCGTTGCAACTAGATACATAGATTCTTGATCCTGATCTATAATTCCTTACCTTGTTCTAACAACTATTGGCACGCTGACCTCTGCCCCAACGGATTCCCCTGATCCTCCTCCATCCCATCCCATCCCCCCGTGTCCCTTTTATCCTCCTCTGCACCCCCACCCCCACCCCCATGTCAAATCCAACGGATTCGTGTCTATATATCCGCCTCTAATGCATGACAAGGCCATGCGTATGTCTTTAGATTCATGTGATGAGTTCTTGATTCGTGACCTCTCCGTAACGCAGCCGTTTGATCGTGTGTCATGAAGATGAGTCATATTTGTCAGGCTTCTGGAGTCGTGCTGATCTGTCTTTCTGCAGTTTAAAATGATTAATAATCTGAGACTGAGAGCATAAAATGAGTCATAAGTGATAAATGTGATAAGCAGCAGATTAGGTATAGCAGCGGTTTGGCTTCAGGACCCAGATTTTACTTTCGAGTGTGACCCATAGTTGTTTATCATACAAAATAAACAAAAATGTCCTTAAAATCCAACATAGTAATTCATTACTATTACTCTTGGCCCATTTTTGGGTCCCGAAGCACCATAATGTGCAGCAGAGTATAGTAATATCTAAAGTAATCTACTTTATCAGGTTAAAAGTCATGTAAAACCTAGTTCGAATGTTTGGTAATATAGTATATATATATATATGTATTACTGCTAAAAGTTTTTTGAATTACATTTTATTCAGAAAGGATGCATTTAATTGATCAAAAGTGACAGTACAGAACATAATGTTACAAGAGACTTTTATGTCAAATAAATGCTGTTTATTGGAAAATCTACTCACCAAAACCATTTTTAACCATTTAGATTAATATGAAATGTTTCTGCATATAAATAAGTTATTTTAAATTGTAATAATACACAATTTACCTGTATTTTTGATCGAATAAAAATGCAGACTTTATGAGCATTGAATATGACTCATTCTTTTTATCAATTTATTATTATACAAACTTATACAAAATATACAAAAAAAAAATGTCCTTAAAATTCAACATAATAATTTATTATTATTATTTTTGCCCCGTTTTTGGGTCATGAAGCATCATACTGTAGAGTATTTTCTGCTGTAATCAACCTTTTTATTTTGGACACATGGATACTTGATCCTGGTCCAGAACTCCAGACCTTGTTCCACTAAAAACTGGCACAGAAACAAAAAGAGTTGAGCTGTGCCAAGTGTTTATCCATCATATTAACCTCCTTTTATTTAATTCTCCCATATTTTCCTCTGTTTAGTGTGATTATAATCCGGAGGGCAGGAAACCAGCCAGAATAATGAATACAAATGCAGTTTCACACCATACTTGTTGCGTATGTGGAAATGAGGGTTCCCTTGTTGTCAAGAGCAAAGCGTTAAAATGTATTTTAAAGCTGTGTCATTTTGGCATGTGATTGTGCATGACAGAGGATTCCTTCATCTCAGAGCAAGCATAATGTGAACGCTCATATGCGTTTCTGTGTTTAATACATTTCCTGCTTTCCAAACAATACTGAATGTGAAATTTAAAGGCTTCATATCAAGAACACTGAATGGCTGTTTCCAACAGGTCCACAGGAAGGCTTACAAATAAGTCCAATGATACTACAATGTACTAAATAGCGTATGGCAGGTGATACTGAAATACGGCCCTTTCACTATCACCATAGCACCGCAGCCCCACGCGGCCTCTGTGCAGCTGTAGCCCCCGTCTGTGGGCACCTCAAGAGGCTTTTCCCTCCGGAGGTCTGCCCAAAAATACTCTTTTGTATTTGGCTCGAGTGCGAGCTCCGTTTGCATGCAGACTCCCACTCAGAGAATGGTGTAAAACCACTCAAAGGCCACAGAGAGAGACCTGTGGGGACCGGCAGAATAAAAGAGCAGAACCAGAGGAGAGTAAGATGTAAGATTTGATGTTTGGAATAGAATGAAAAGGAATAAGAAAACGTCAGTAATTCAAAACAGAGCGGAGTGAGAAATAACCAGCAGCACTGAACAGTGATCTTTAGACCTGGACTCAGTGCAAGAGAATGTTATTGAAAAGAAGGCGTCTCTGGAGGTTTTCTGTAGCAGATTGTGAAGGGCAAAGATCCTAATTATGATAAAAAGCTCATGGGATGTCTGCATTCTCATTATAGAGTTAAGGAGATTTTCATATAACTAGGCCTATCTACTGAATTTAAATACTGAAGACACCGTTTGCAACCCTTTCACCTTCAGAGAATTGTAACAAAATATAACAAGTATGTTTGTCCAAATCATGCATTACAAATAGGACTGTGCAGTTATATTATAGCACCGTTTTCGTACTGATTAATGCTTTTTGCTTGAAGATGCTCGATTAGTCATCTTGCTCGATAGTCAAGGTTTCTTGTAAGGTTCTTGGACTTGCAGCAGTTATGTGATTTCATTTACATATGCATTTTCCAGCCTCATGCTGCCCCTTTGAATTCAGGTTAACCTGAAATCACAATTTTCTCTTTCGTAATGCATGTTCCTGGTTTATTGTACAGAACGCAGTGAACATTATTAAAACGGTCTACTATTAAGAGCCTTAAGATATTTTAAAATCTAAATTGTGGCATTATTTTTGGAACAAATTGTTATTTTACCCAAATAGCATATTTTTTCTTTAAGATTTCTATATTTAAATGCCCTTTTTGACATCACTCTAATGCAAAATCCATAGTCTCATTACTGTAACATGGAAACATTAGCATTTGTTGTACTGCCTTTAATTTCTTAAAATAATTAATTTAGATTTTTAAAATGATTACAAAACTGTATTTGTAAAAGAAATAAAAAATAACATGTCGTTACAGTAATGAAAATTCATTAAAAATAATTAAAGAGGGAAAAGACCAGATGCACTTAAAATATTACATTTGTGAAAATTTGGGGTGAAAATGTTTTTATTATTTGTCATTTTCACCTTTATTAGGATAGGACGGATCAGAACTGACAGAAGGCAAAGTAGGAGAGAGATAGGGGCGGGATCAGGAAAGGTCCTCGAGTCAGGATTCGAACTCGGGACATCCGTAGCACAACGCCGCTGTATGTTGGCATGCTGCTCACAAGGCTATCGGCGCCGACAGGAGTGAAAATTGTCATCACAATGCAAAAAAAGAGTTCTAATTACATAGTTTTATGCAATATATGTTTCCCCCCTTTTTTAGAGGAAGATATGTACTATAGCCTGGAAATTTTTTGAAAAGTTTTGTGAGAGCCACCCTTGTCAAGTACCCTGAATTTTTCTAAGTGAATATCTCTTCAGTTACAAATCAATGCAGTATTACATTATGTTGACTTTGAACATGCTTCTTTTCTGCTGTACTAATTAAGATTTCTGCATGTAAAGCCACTTTTTTTGTTATTGGCTAATATTTGCACACAGAAATAGCTCATTGTTGTTCACTAGGATGGGCCAAATGTGTAAATATGGGTGGTCGTATGTTATTTGCTCATGGTTTGTGATAGAATCATGATGGTTTGGGATGCAGTTTTTCATTTAAATGGATAGTTCATCCCCAAACAATTCTGTCATCATCTTCTTTTGTTCCAAATCTGGCAGTGGTCACCAAAATTGTTTGATTGCCAACATTCTACGAAATATCTTCTTTCGTGCTTCACAGAAAAACAAGTCATACAGTTTGGAATGAGGGTGAGTAAATGATGACTGAATTTTCTTTTTTTGGGTGAACTATCTCTTTGAGCTACCATAAATGCACTGTGTGGACTGGGGCTCTGTATATTGAACATTAGAGTTTGTCTTTTCTTCCGAATAAGAAAGACAATTCCATGATGAGTGTTTTACCCAAGTTTGATTTCAACAGAACTTCACTGACTTTGAGTACATCCAGATTTGCCTCAGAAGTCTTGACATGTGAATACCTGTGGATAGGCCTTTGTGGGGTTATTCTCCTTATCCCTACAGCAGATAATCATCTCTGAGAGGTTTCTCCCCTCCTGTGTGATCTGGGTTCATGAGCCAGCTAGATAGATGTGGCTATTAGGAACTCCGTGGTTCAAATCCACCCATTATCTGTGATTAGTCAGGGTGATGCTGCGGGAAGATTAGTGGATGCTGAGCAGGAGAGCTTAATGTTGACATCAAGGAATCAGCTCATACCAATTTATATACCAATGCATAACACATATCTGTTCATATGTTCTTGTTGCGTGCAAATCTGTTATGCTAATATTTTTTGAGGACACACTAGATATTAGAGATCGACCGATATATCGGTTTACCGATATTTTTCCCGATATTTAAGCATTTTTACCATAATAAGGTTTTGTGATGTTTTTGTTATTTTTTTTTTTTTTTATTTGTCACATGCACAATTATAACTAGCAGTGAAATGTGTTCTCTGTATTTGACCCATCCAAGTGCACACACACTTGGAGCAGTGGACACACACACACCTGGAGCAGTGGACACACACACACACTTGGTTCTTTTCTCCACAAGCGATCGCAGTTTGAGTATAGTTCTGTGTAAATAGATAAACCGCGCTGTCAACAGTTTTTATAATCTAGAATGACAAAAACATTTTAATAATTCTGATAAAACATGCCAGTTAAGAAATTTTAAGAAATCTTATTTCAATATTCCAGAGAATATTATTCAGTGAAATAACATTATTCAGTGAATTATTCTCCACTCTTTAGTCTATTAAACAGCGTTTAAACCTAAAACTGTAGTTTAAAATGAAGTTGATATGACTCCTGTCCTTTATTTTCTCCATTTGAAAACATTAGACATTATTTTGCTTATTGTTAATATCAGTGTTGCTGATGATGCTTTTTATAAATAAAATGTTTTTATTGTTGTAATTTTAAGATTAAATTTTACATGAAAATGTTAATTTTCAACAGTTGTTTGTTGTTGTTAAGATGACTGAAAGGAGGAAAAACCAAAGCGAAGAATGTACTTACTTCACTCTGTTATTTATTTACTTTATAACAGTAAATAAATATCGATTCTGCATATCGGTTATCGGGTACATAAACGTACAAATAATCGGTATCGGTATCTGTTATAAAAAATCAATATCGGTCGATCACTACTAGATATGCATCTAGTTTCCCATATGTCAGTCAAATATATGTTAAACTCGTTCTAAAGTTACACCACTGTTAAAAATAAAGGTTCTTTATTGTCATTGATGGTTCCATGAAGAACCTTTAAGATGCATGAAATCTTTCCATTCCAAAAAGGTTCTTTATCGTGAGAAAAGGTTCTTTAGATGTTCTTCACACTATGAAAAACAACAACATTTTTTTAGAATTGTTCACTGAAAGGTTCCAAAAATGGCTGTTCGATGTCATTGCTGTGAAAACTGTTGCTGTTGAAGTCTAGGTGTGGTAAAGGTGAGATGGAAGTGGAAGTTCTCCTGAAAGGAGGCAATCACTGTCTGGCTCTTTACCCAGTCAATGTGATAATGCTGGCCTATCGTGTTCACAAACGTTCTGCAAATCTGGGTCAGACTGTTGAAACAGACAGACTAATTGCAAAGTAAACAGCTCACCCACTCAGATATCATCACTTTGTCACATATGAATCAAAATTATTTTGAAATGGGGATCTGTGAGTGAGTCGCTTTAAGAGCACTCAGCTCTGTTAAATTAAACCGGCACCGCTGTACCCCCGGGCCATCATGACACCTGTAGTGTTTACAGAGTTATTGAGCAGTGGTCCAAAAATAAGGTGTCTATTAAAAATGATAGGTAAATAATGTTAGATTTTTGTTATTGTATTTTAATGGCCCATATTATTATTTTAGAATCAATATGAACATGTTTAAAATACATAATCTATCTATCTGTCTGTCTGTCTGTCTGTCTGTTCTGTCCGTCTCTCTGTCCATCCGTCCGTCCGTCGTCCGTCTGTCTGTCAATAATAGACTATCGTTCGGTTACGACTGTAACCTCGGTTCCCTGAAGGGGAACGAACGTTGCGTCAGCTTTACGCTTCGGGAACGCTTTGCGTGATAAGTCTTGAAGCACACATGTGAAATCAATCCAAGGTGTAATTGGGACGTCAGAGCGGGTGACGTCACGAACCAGGAGGCTATAAAGCCTACCCAAACAAAGCTGTCACTAGCTTAAAAGTCTGAGCAAGTCGCTTACAGGCACGAAGGAGATATGGCCGGGGACGCAACGTTCGTTCCCCTTCAGGGAACCGAGGTTACAGTCGTAACCGAACGTTCCCTTTCAGGGAACTCCGTTGCGTCAGCTTTACGCTTCGGGAACGTAGTACAACATCACCATAGCGACAAGTGCCTGTCCTGTGTGAATCTAACGAGCAGCACTAGGACGAGAGCACTTGGGAACCTGGGGTAGAGTCCAGGTCCAAAGAATAAAATCTGACGAATGTGTGCGGTGAGGACCAGCCTGCCGCATCACAAACCTCTTGGAGAGTAACTCCTGATATCAGGGCCTTCGAGGCAGCCATACTCCTGGTCGAGTGGGACCGGACAGCCATAGGGGAAGGTTGACCGGTCGACTCATAAGCAAGTGAGATGGCCTCGACCACCCACTTGCTCATACTTTGCTTAGATGCAGGGGACCCCTTGTTAGGAGGTCAAGACATACGAACATGCCTTTCCTGATTCTGAAAGGAGGAGGACAGAGCCTCAGGTACCACGGAGGAAAAAGAGATACCAGGGGGTCATTCCCCATAGACATACCACCCAAAAGGAATGTGGTAAGCACTATGGCCGCCACATAAACCTTCAGAGTGGACGGGGCTAGCCCTGCAATGAACCGATCTTGCAGAAACTCCAGCACTGTACCAACAGGGCAGTTAACTGGGTTCAGCTGATGGTCACTACACCAAGAAGCGAAAACCTTCCACTTCAGGGCACGCAGTTTCCTTGTGGATGGAGCTCTGGAGTGGAGAATGGTCTCAACAACCTCGGTTGAGAGACCTGAGTTTATGAGCTGGGCCCCCTCAGAGGCCAAGCCCACAGTTTCCATAGTTCTGGATGGGGGTGAAATATCGAGCCCCCCGCTTGGGACAGAAGGTCCCTCCTGACGGGAGCTCCCAGAGGAGGCCCGTCGAGAAGGGAGAAAGATTGGGAAACCATACTCTGCCCGGCCACCGCGGGGCAATAAGAAGTAGTGGGACCCGGTCCCGGCGAACTCTCTCCAGTACTCCCGGGAGCAGAGCGATCGGGGGAAATGCGTACAAGATGAAGCCTCGGCCACATCTGTGTCATTGCATCCAGTCCGAGAGGTGCTGGATGCGTGAGGGGGAGAACCAGTGTGGGCAGTGAGACGTCTCTCGAGACGCAAACAGATCACTTGTGCCCGGCCGAACTCCTTCCACATCAGCTCCACCACCTCGGGGTGGAGCCTCCATTCCCCGGGCCTCAGCCCCTGTCTCGACAGGATGTTGCTCTCTATATTTGTCCGGGATGCAAGTTGCTCGCAGAGGACAACAACTTCCTTTGGGACCACAGGGAGGATTTGGCACGCCAGTTTGCAAAGTGGACGTGACCGCAAACCTCCCTGGTGATTTATGTAGGAGACCACCGATGTGTTGTCTGAGCGGACAAGCACATGGTGGCCCCTGAGATCTGTTAGGAAATTCTTGAGAGCAAGAAATACAGCCAACATCTCCAGGCGGTTGATGTGCCATGAGAGATGATGGTCCTTCCACAGACCTTGACTCGAGCGTCCCTCCGAGATCGCTCCCCAGCCCGTGAGGGAGGCATCTGTCGTTAGCATCTTGCGACGACATGAAGCTCCCAACATGGGACCTGGGACAGGAACAAGGTTTCTTCCACATTACCAAGTCACGAAGGCATCGCCGCGTGACCTTGATCATGCAAAGGGGTTGCCCCTCGGGGAAAACCCTTTGGTCCTGAGTCACCACTGCAGGGGTCTCATGTGCAACAGTCCAAAGGTATCACCTTGGATGCTGCTGCCATAAGACCTAACAGTCTCTGAAACTGTCTGAAAGTGAGTGACTGGCCTAGCCTTATTCTTTCCACAGCCGACAGGATGGACTCTAAATGTGCCGGTGACAGGCGCACCTGCATCGACGTTGAGTCCCATATCACGCCCAGGAAAGTGGTCCTCTGTAAAGGAGAAAGCACACTTTTCTTGGCGTTTTAGCCGTAACCCCAATTTTTTCATGTTGGCAAGAACGAATCTCGATGCCGAACTGCCAACTGATGCGACTGAGCTAAAATCAACCAATCGTCGATATAGTTCATAATGCGAATACCCTGAAGCCGAAGAAGTACCAGGGCTGCATCTACGCATTTCGTGAAAGTGCGGGGTGATAATGCTAGGCCGAACGGAAGAACCCGAACTGGTATGCTTTGCCCCCAAAAGCGAACCTCAGGAACTTCCTGTGACATGGACATTTGAAAGTATGCGTCCTTGAGATCTATCGTGACAAACCAGTCCTCGGATCTGATCTGCGACACGATTTGTCTCAAAGTTTAAATTTTGAACTTGAGCTGCATGACGAATTCGTTCAGAACTCGAAGATCTAACATGGGACGCAACCCTCCATCCTTATTTGGAACTATGAAATACCGGCTGTAAAACCCGGTTTCCCTGTTGGAGTGAGGTACATATTCTATGGCCCCTTTCTCTAACAGAGCTCTTATTTCCTGTTCCATTACCAGAACCTGCTGGGGGGCCACCTTGGTGAAAAACACCCCCATTTTCTATAATCTGCAGGACCCAACGAGATATATTTGGCAGAAGTTTCCACGCTGTCAAAATTCTACTAGAGGTACCAGCCTCTCGAGACTGGTTTCTGGATTTATATGTAGTTGTGCAGTCAGAACGACGTTCTGAAACGGCGAACCGACAGGAAGCGTCTGAACTGACCGCTCTGAAACCCTCCTCGGAGGGGGCGGGCATCCCAAGACCACTACGTTTCCGGGTGGACCTTGAGATATGCGCTCGCCGGAGACCGCTGCGCCCTGAAGCACACGAGGTGGCAGGGTTGGCAGAACGGTCCCCTGAAGACACCGGAGGGAGACGGACACCGTAAAATGAGGTGTTGACCGCTCCACTTCGGGGGGGGAGTCCTCATTGGCCTGAGCCCTCGGGCGTCAAGTCTTTTTTTTTTTTTTTTTTCGCCGCCGCCTTAGAAATAATAACGGTCCTCAGATCCGTTTTACACTTTGACGGCTTCGGTTGAGCACGCTTCCCGTGTCCCCATTCTTAGGTGGGGAAGCACGATAAGCCACGCTCTGTCTAGTTGTGCAGTCAGAACGACGTCCTGAAACGGCGAACCGGCAGGAAGCATCTGAACTGAACGCTCTTAAAAAACCCTCCTCGGAGGGGGCGGGCATCCCACAGGCCACTACGTTTCTGGGTGGACCCTGAGAATGTGCTCGCCAGAGACCGCTGCGCCCTGAGGCACACGGGTGGCAAGGTTGGCAGACCGGCCCCTGAGGACGTCGAAGAGAGACGGGCACCGTAAAATGAGGTGTTAACCGCTCTACTTCGAGGGGGAAGTCCTCACTGGCCTGAGCCTTGGGTGTCAGGACCATTTCCCGCAGCCGTCTAGAATTAATAACGGTCCTCAGATCCGTTTTACCTTTGACGGTTGCGGTTGAGTGTGTTTACCGTGTCCCCAGTCTTTATGTGGGGAAGCACGATAAGCGAACGCTCTTGGGAGGAGCTGGATTTAGATGTTTGGGGCTGCTCCTGCTCAGCAGCCCCAGAGTGTGAATACGGCGGGGGAGGAGTTTCTGGAATGCAGCCGTTTTCTTGCTTAGCTGATTCCTGAAATCTCTCGACAACCAAATTCACTCTTTATAAAAGATCGAGACCAGAGGGAGAAATAGGAGCATCCATAAGGAAGTTTTTATAATTTTTCCTTAATGTTACTCAAATTTAACCATAAGTGACCCGACGCAGTCCGTAAACTGTGTTCGGACTAATAACCTCGCCCTCATCGAGATCTATTAATAACTCAGCCTGGTAGGCTTGCAACAGCGACATCGTGTGTAAACATGCTGCTGCCTGACCAGCCGCTGAATAAGCCTTTCCCACCAGTGCTGATGTAATTCTCACTGGTTTAGTGGGTAATATTGGGGATTTAATAGATGAAGATGATTCAGGGGAGAGATAGCTCGCGAGCGTCTCTTCCACCTTAGGCATCTCTTCATAACCGTGCTCTTTCTTTATATATTTTTTATGTAATATAGAGGAATAGTGTGATGCTTGTGTACTATAAGCTCTATAAGAAAACGGTTTCTCCCATGATCTCCACACCTCGGTGTGGAGATCAGGAAAAATGGTAATCCCCGGCGTTGAGGTTGTGCACGAGAAGGAAAAAAGCGTTCGTCAAGTTGCCTCTTGAACGAACGCCTTCCCTTTCTGTTGGCCAATCATTACATAATTTCTCAACCGCTCTCGTCAAAACCTCAACCAGCTCCTCATAAGCACGAGACTGAGGTGGCGAATCCTCAGTATCTCTTGCATTGGCAGCATTTAATTCCTCAGAATCAGATAGCTGCAGTGTATGTGCTTCGATCGGGGCGGATGAAACCGCAGCGCGTGCTTCCTAACCCCGATACGAAGCACTGAACCCGTCAGGTGAAGGCAGAGATAAGGCGGTGCCCGTCTCTATCTTCGCTGACAGATCCGTTTTGCGAACCCCAGGACCGCAGCCTTCGCTGTGCCTCGGCAGCAGCGGGACCAGAGCCCTGGGAAACGCGAGCCTGAGCGTCCTCGAAAAAACGCCAGGCGGGATCGGAGCGTCCGTAAGCATATCGCAGTGCTCACAGCCAGTGTTCTCGAACGCTGACTGTGTGTGCTCCTCTCCCCAACAAGCAATACAGATAATGTGTGTATCCCCACCCGTTAAATAACACGGGCAGGGACGAACACACATCTTAAGCTGCTTGCTGTTGCTTGCTCGCCATAGCTACACTTTCTTTCTAATGAATATTGACAGACAACACCAAATAGACAGACAGATTCACATAGAGCGCTTGTGAAGACACAAAAAGCTAGTGACAGCTTTGTTGGGTAGGCTTTATAGCCTCCTGGTTCGTGACGTCACCCGCTCTGACGTCCCAATTACACCTTGGATTGATTTCACATGTGTGCTTCAAGACTTATCACGCAAAGCGTTCCCGAAGCGTAAAGCTGACGCAACGGAGTTCCCTGAAAGGGAACTGTATATACACACACAGACCCAGATGGGACCGCCACTGCTTGAATGTCCACTAAGTTGTTTTGGATTATAGCTATTGTGTGCCAAATGCAGAAATGTAAATGATGCAGTTTATACTAGGGGAAAATCATGCAGACAGTAGGCATCTGTTTGCATTTTGGATTTCTTTAGTCTTGTGAGAAGCGGCCGTTAAATTCAAATGTCTCAAATGTCTCTGTAAATCACTTTATATTTACTGCTGCAAACACACAAAAATACAGTGTGAGTGTGATGTGGGTCAGGTCCATAGGATGAGTTTAAGGGTGAATGTGCAGGTTATAATCCGGCCCTTAAAATCTAAAAGAAAGAAATAAGAATGAAGACTATTTTTAGACTTGGGTCTCATTCACTAAGCATGCGTAGCACTAATTTGTGCGTGAAATGTGCGTACATTTTCACGAATAAATTTTTCAAAAACTTTCGTTTAAAATTTATTCTAAATGTACGAAAAATCAAGAACAACTTATACCACACGTGATATTTACGCCCGGGGCCTTATAAGCTATAAAGAACTATATAATTATATGTTATTACAGGGTGGGCGAAAAGTAACTAGGTTAAAAATTTAATAAAGTTAATTAGAGGTCCAAATTTATATTATATATATTATATATATATATATATTTATTTATATATATAATATATATATATATATATTTTTAGGTCCAAACAACAAATCATTCTTTGTTATATAAACGGTGATATTGTGTCTCACCTTGTGTTGGAGGCATGGCACAACTTGTACTGCTTGAACACATTGCGGCGCGTTAAGGAGAGAGCGCGTTTTGAGAGCGCATGCACAGATGTTTGCTGAGAGTGACGAATGGCTGTTCAGTCGCTTTATTGCCCAGAGAAGTTTATTGATTTATGAACATGGAACCCACACCCTAAGCCATTCACCAACCGCTCACCCTATACCACCTTATCTCCAAGTTATGTTCTATCGGATTACTTGCTACAGGAACATTAAAGGGAAATTGGGGACAGCCGGATATCCAACCCTCTATAAGCCGTGCTATTCACAAGGTTAAAAGTTTGTAGGTCATGACTTATGTAAAATTTCCTTAATGGCACACCAGATGGTAGTTAAGAGGGGAGTTCATGAGATCAGTGCATACCTAATACATCGGTGCATAGACTAACCATGTGCGTATCAATCAAAGCACCATGAAATGCAATAAACTGTAACAGAAAAAATACCACTATCAACATTCAAATAGTTGCGACTGCATGTAACATACTAAATGTTGTTGGCACCTTGCCCGGAAACTCACGATTCTTTATTTTGCAAAAGTTATTTAGGACAGGTTGCAGCTGGGGGTGGTGAAGAGGGATGGCTTCTTGGTGAGAGAAGTTGCCCAGAATATTTGTTTAGTTCTATAAAGTATTATCATTAAAGTATTTTTCTTTGATTTTGTTTCGGTGCCATAATTGTCTTTCTTCTGCGAGTGCCGCTTTGCGGAAAGCCCTTATATGAGCTGGTTTGGGCGTGTATTATGTAATTACTATCTCGTACGCGGGCGCTTTTGAATTTACTCCAAATAAACAGAAGAACGAGTTTAAGAACAAACTATGTGCGTACAGTGTTGTGAATTAGCAGAACGTTTTCGTGAGAAGTTCAATGTGCGTAATAAAATACTTACGCAATTTTTAGAATGAGACCCATTTTTTTTTTTTTTTTTTTTACTCTGTGTTATTTTCAATATACAATTTTTTATTTCCAAACAACGATCTGCAACCGTACATTTTACTTTTGAGTTGCTTGTAATTTTCATTATTCTCATGGTTCCCATTATCATAAAAGTAATTGTTCATGACTTACAATTGCATTTAGCAGATTAGAGCTGAGTTGTAATATAGTTACATGTTGCACCAAAATACAAAAGCAGGTAGATGAGATTTGCTATGTAGTATATATCGCTTTACACCAGTGTACTTTTGCAAATAACTTCATATACAGAGCTGTGCAATAATAAAGTTGACATATTTGCAACAATATAAACAATCAACAGCCAAGTTGTGCTATAAAATATAGATTACATAAATGTACTATATGTACTGTACTATATATTAATATATAATTCATACCTTTAATATATCACTATTATATTATTTTATATATGATATGACTTATCAGTTTTTTTATTAAATCAGCATACGTCTAAGGCAGTATTAGCACAATGTCTCTCTATATGTAAACATATATGACAATTTTGCAAATATATGTGCATTGCACAGGTCATACCCGTTACTCAGTACTTAACTGAAAAACGTAATTTAAAGCAGTTTTTTATTTTGTATTTAATGCAATAACATAACAAAATGTAAACAAGAATATAGGGTAATAGGGGTAATATTGTTATGTTGCTGCCTTATGTTGCTGCCTTAAACTGCTTTCAAAACTGCTTTCATTTATATGTAATATATACTGTACACAACACTACACTATTATATATTATATAATATAATAATTAATTTGTTACATTTAGAATATAGCGCTTTTCTGGGTACTAAAGCACTTTAAGAAGGGGGGAATCTCTCAACCACCACCATTTGCAGCATACACTTATGTATGTATGTATGTATATACATATTATATATTTATATATATATATATATATATACAGGGGGTCATATAATTAGATCTCAAAAAAGTTGATTTATTTCTAATTCCATTCAAAAAGTGAAACTTGTATAATGTATACATTCACCACACAGACTGTATATTTCAAGTGTTTATTTATTTTAATTTTGATGATTATAAGTGACAACTAATGAAAACCCCAAAATCAGTATCAGAAAATTTGAATATTACTTGACCAATACAAAGAAAGGATTTTTAGAAATCTTGGCCATGTAAAAGTATAACATTTAAAAGTATAGCATACAGCACTATATAGTTGGGGCTCCTTTTGCCTGATATATAATGAAAGCGGCGTGGCATGGATGATCAGTCTGTGGCACTGCTCATTTATGAGAGCAGGTTGCTCTGATAGTGGCCTTCAGCTCTTCTGCATTGTTGGGTCTGGCATATCGTCTTCCTCTTCACAATACCCCATAGATTTCTTGGGGTTAAGGTCAGGCGAGTTTGCTGGCCAATTAAGAACGACATTCCTTAAACCAGTACTGTAGCTGACTGTGTGTGCAGGTGCCATCCTGTTGGAAAATGAAATTGCATAGTTTAAAGTTGGTCAGCAGTAGGAAGCATGAAGTTTAAAACTTCCTGTTGTGGTTGATTGGACTGAAAACACAGTGGACCAACACCAGCAGATCTCACCCCAAACCATCACTGACTGTGGAAACTTTACACTACCTCAAGCAACGTGGATTCTGTGCCTCTCCTCTCTTCCTCCAGACTCTGGGACCCTGATTTCAAAGGAAATGCAACATTATTTCATCAGAGAACTAACTTTGGACCACTGCAGCAGTCCAGTTTTTTGTCTTTAGCCCAGGCGAGACGCTTCTGATGCGCTGTTGTTCAAGAGTGGCTTGACACAAGGAATGCGACAGCTAAACCATTCTTGCATACGTGTGCGTAGTGGTTCTTGAAGCACTGACTCCAGCTGCAGTCCACTCTTGATTCCCCCATTTTTGAATGGGTTTTGTTTCACAATCTGTCCAGGGTCGGTTATCCCTATTGCGTACACTTTTTTCTACCACATTTTTCCTTCCCTTCGCCTCTCTATTAATGCTTGGACACAGGCCTGTGACAGCCAGCCTCTTTTGCAGATTTTGTGTCTTGCCCTCCTTGTGCAATGTCAATAGTCGTCTTTTGGACATGTCAGCAGCAGCAGTCTTCCCCATATTGTGTATACAGACGAGAGAGACTTTTAAAGGCCTTTGCATGTTTTGAGTTAATTAGCATTAGAGTGTGGCACAGGTGTCTTCATATTGAACCTTTTCACAATATTCTAATTTTCTGAGATAGAATTTGGGGTTTTCATGTTGTCACTTAAATCATCAAATTAAAAGAAATAAACACTTGAAATTATCAGCGTGTGGATGAATAATATACAAGTTTCACTTTTTGTGGAATTTGTGATAAATCAACTTTTTGATGATATTCTAATTATATGACAGCACCTGTATATATATAATGAAAGTAATGAGAATTCAACAAAGTATTTTTCTTTCTTTCTTACGACATTGTGTTGAAATATGTTTTAGTTTAAAGATAAAGTAGGTTTTGTTGTGGATCAATGTCTCAAGGTCAAATTATAAAATGAGCTGTGTTTTCCTGCGCATTTTGCATGAATTTGCTGATTATTTCAATCCACGTTATACCTGCCATAATAGATCAATAACACATACACGATGACAAAGAGCTCCATGACACACAGATCTGAAATGCATTGGTTGCGATTTTAAGTGTTATTTCCCTCTACAAAAAAATTGAGATTTATCTCAAAATACCACTCTTATCTTCTGGCATTGATTTTTCCCTCTTGAAATCCATTGCATTCCATTACTGATCTGTTGGAAATGAGATGAAACTGCTGATAGACTAGAGAGAATGTAATATCTCTATGCTGACTGAATTTTACATTTCTTTTGAGATCAAGAAAAGTCCAACAGTCCTCCACAATACAGCAGACTTCAAAGACTCGCTCCAGTCTTTTATGGAAGCGCAATATCTGGTGGCTTGGTCTGTCTACAGTTTGCTATATGTTAACTACTGTGCTTAACAGAAATCCATAATATTGATCTAATAAAATGCTCTTTTTATGTCACATTATCAAAGAGATGCAACAGGTTTCTGGCTCTGAATTTACACACACGTCTTCTCTCTAAAAACGCACAGGCCTCTATCCTGTCTGATTTGATCATGTTGTAACTTGTAACATTGTTTCAGACAAACACAGACAGGTGTTTTCATCATGTGTTTTGCTTTTGCTCTTTTTGTGGCAAAACGGCAACACAGGAAAGCAGTATACTGCTTATTGTCTCTTTATTCCCCTCAATATTGGCTTATTGGTCATATGGTAATGAGGGCAAACCAGAAAGCTGCATTGCTTTGCAGACTTGCAGTGACTCAGCAGAGAACGCAGGCATAGAAATGACCTAATCCTGACTGACCCATTTATTATTAATGCTAAATTAACAGCATGTCAGTGACTGGCACATCATTGCTAGCGGGCTTAATTATGTAAGTGAAAAAGAGCTTCTTGTTTGCCAACATTCTCTGGTGCCAAGTCAGCCATGCTCATTCTAATAGTATTATATTGTTTTGAAAGTGAATAATGGAAAATAATTGGAGTAGTTTTTACTTAAAAAAAGGTAGGAAACTATTTTTAGTCAGACATTTCAGTGAATTTAAAAGCATGCTTTCAAGTAGTTTACTTACTCTATTTCAAAGTAAAATATATTAACTCATTGTTAGTTGGTATACTTTTAATGAATATCGTATTCCTTAGTATGTGTCCAATAAAATATCTGGACAAAATTTTCCATGAAAAATATTTTTATTCAATGTCTGAATTATTGTAAATTAATTCATTAAAAGATAAAACAAAAAGCAAATACATCTTCCGCAATTTCTTCTTTTACACTGAAAAAGCAGTAGACAAGGTAAATAACACTGGTAACACACATAGTGTACTAATTACACAGGTTGTGCTGCAAGTATAAACTCAGCTTACCTTGAAATATACGCTTCATTCAAATGGTTGTCAGTCTGTAGACACACACATTAATGTCAGCTCTACAAACAACACACACAGTACGAATTAATGGTTCATTGAATCAAGCTCTATTTTAACACCTTCAAGGCTAACAGAGGTACAAAACAAAAAGCAGACACTCAAAGTACACAGTTCTAGCACTCATATTTACATTAAACATCTGCCTACTGTATTATTTATATATGACAGAAATATACTTGCCAATCGTTTTCAACACAGATGTAGTATGCCAACTCTCAGTTGATTGATTGCATTGGCTAAGCTAATTGGCTAATCAGCTAACTCAACTCGGTTAGCTATATTAATAGTTGAACGTGGTAACATGTTAACGTGGTTATCCATGTGTGCACTTCAAAACAGAATTACTGTATGCTAGCACATGTTATCTTAAATCCTGTTAACATTCAGGAGATCATGGACATGAACATTACCAATTTTCATCATTAACTTGATAACCTTCTCAATGGTTTGGGTTAAAGCTGTATAATAATATTACATATACAACTGATGGTGAGGAAATGAGGGTACACACAACGAAACAAAAACACTGAGAGAAAATGGGAAACAAAAAAACATGGGCAGACACATGGAGGTAACTGTTTTCAGTCGGGTCTTCTGTCACATTACACTGTTCAGGGAGAATACAGGAGGTTCAAGGAAACGTTTAACAAAAAATGTCTTTAACCATCGATCTGCCGCATATAACGCCTGTTGTTGTCAGGAAACATGAGTGAGTTTTCTACAAGTTTTTTTTTTTTTTGCATCATGCTACTCTTCCGTCGGGCAGTTAAAGCGCAAAACGCCGGTACAGTGATAAAATTGAGTCACATTTACGCAGCTCCCGAACGACTCTCTCCAAAACGACGCATTCAATGTGGCAGGGACTTAAGACGAAAGAGCATCTGTTCCTCTGGAATGTCATTGTGCTTATTTTGTTACTCCTCCGCAGAGGTGAGAGCAGACCCACTGCTGGCCAATGAATTAAACACCTTCTTTGGCGCTTCGAATGATTGCAATGGCGGCGCGAATCTGCCAACCAGCACGTCAGGAAGCAGCAGACAGAGCAGCGATGATCATGTATTCACTCTGTCAGAGGATGAAGTTCGGAGGGAACTAAGGAGAGTGAACGTCAGGAAAGCAGCAGACTTGCCGATTTATGGGACACTTACTGGCCGCGTTCTCTCTTGAGGTCCTGTGCTGATCAGCTTGCTGGCAAATTTGTTTACTGGCTGAAGTTCCATATTTAATGAGTCCCTCGCTACCTCTGTTGTTCCCACCTCCTTTAAAAAAATGGTTTCTGTCATAAAGCCCTGTGCCTAAGAACAGTAAAACCCTCTTGCCTGAATGACTATCGTCCAGTTGCACTCACATCGACAGTCATGAAGGTTTTTGATTCTCAAAAGACTTTTAAAGAAACACATTTGCTCCTCCATCCCTGCTACTTTGGACCCTCTTCAGTTTGCCTATCGGCCAATAGGTCTACTGATGACGCCATCCTCTCAGGTACTAAAGCACTCCTCCCTCACTCACATTGACAGAAAAATGTTTTTAAAAAGCAACTATGTCAGGCTGCTAAAATTTTTTTCATAGACTATAGCTCAGCTTTCAACACTATAGTCCCCATTTTGGGACCAAGCTAGCTGTCAAACTCTCAGACCTCGGCATAAATTAAATCTTCACTTTGTGACTGGATTCAAGATTTCCTCACCGCCAGACCACAAGTTTTGGTGTCTTTGGAAAAAAGACCCTCGGTCAGTTCACCTCCAACTCCATCACCTGAACATAGGAGCCCCACAGGGCTGAAGTGTCCTGAAAAAAGTCCCCTGCTCTACTCTCTTTACACCCACGACTGTAAAAATGTGTCCTCTCACAGCTCCACTTCCATATACGTTAAATTTGCGGATGATACTGTGGTTCTGGGCAATCTCATTGACAACGATGACGAGAAAGCGCATACTTGTCTCATGAGTTTATATTAAAATCTGTAGAGAGACTTACATCATGAAAAATGCCAGGATTTTCAACTGTCTAATACTCTCCCAAATGATTTACGTGAAAAAAACAAATAAAGAGTTGATCCCCAAATGTGTGGACTTCAGGAAGAGTCAGCAGCGGCCCTACACTCTCTTATTATTGTCAAAATGGGACCCCTGTGGAGAGGGTGAGTAGCTTCAAGTACTCGGTGTTTCAAACAAGCATCTCCGAGGACCTGACATGGACTGCACACACCAAACACAGGTCAAGAAAGCCAGGCAAAGACTTATGTACCATCTGCGACAGCTGAGATAATGAAATTCAGTTTGGTCTCACCAGCAATCCTGAAAACTTTCTATTCAGGGGCCATAGAAAGTGTTTTTACTGACTCAGTGCAATCTCAGTGTGGTATAGCAACGCCACAAACCAGGACTGCAAGGCTCTATAGAGAGTTGTGCGCTTAGCTGAGCGCATCTCAGGGTCTGCTCTCCCCTCTCTGCAGGACATCTACCTCAAACGCTGTAAAAGCAGAGCTGCAAAAATCATCAACCACTTAATTTTGGATAGGCTCTTTAGAATCACCCTGGTAACCATAGGGCATTAAAAAAGTCTGTTTACAGGGTGCCATCTGGCAAGCGCTTCAGGAGTATGATGGCAAAAACTGAAACGACTGAGGATCACAAAGTCTTCTTCCTCAGGCCATTCTAGGCTCCTAAACATCAGTCTCATAACATCATACATCCACAGGACTCAATTTAATAACGCACAACAAATGTAAACACATCCATTATTTTGAAATTAGCTCAAAATCATCCACACTGCTGCTATGTGTACATACCCGGTACAACCTATTTGCACATTCTCTTGCAAGGAGGGCATCCATGAGGGTACACACAAGTTTTTTTATTAATATTATTAATCCACAGTATACTGTATTGCACAACTTTATCTCATTGCGGGACATTTACTCATTTTATTGAGGGTATTATTTGTTCCCTTTTTCATTTTCACCTATATTATATATTATTCTCTTGTGTTATGTTTCATTGTCGGGTTATTGCTTATGTTATTTTTATTTTATTGTATTATTATTTATTTTTTGCACTTTCCATTGAGCAGGACCTGTTCAGGGAGAATGACCTACATTTCACTACTCATTATACCCCGTATGATTGTGTATGTGACAAATAATAAAGAACCTTGAACCTTTAATCAAGGAAACAATGGCAATAATCACAACAGGAGCTTGAGAAAACACACGTAAACAAGTAGACCCAACAAACACAAACTGAACAGACTGGGGCTTATAAACACAGACAGACAGGTGCGGGGAATCAACTAATAATCAAACGAAACAAGGACAGGAAGATGACCAAATAAGGCAAAACAGGAACTGAAACACATGAGAAAACAAGCCCAATCCTGACATTGTTGTTCCAAACCTTCAAAGAAAAATTGTAACTGCCATTATAAAGCTCGGAAGAGCCAGGACATCTTTTAATATAACTCTGATTGTGTTTGTCTGAAAGAAGCAAGTCATATACACCTAGGATGGCTTGAGGGTGAGTAAATCATGGGGTAATCTTCATTTTTGGGAACTACCTCTGTAACTGAAAGTTTTTTTCTGGGAGCCCAGAATGGTCCTTCTATGGCATCACTGTGAAGCCCCCCTGCTTTATTTTAAGAGTGTAGCATCAACTCGATGGCAAAAGTTGTGTAGTGTATTTCAGGCTTTAAAAACATTCTTGGAAATATTGCTTTATTTATCTTTATCTTCAGAAATGACTGAAAATCAAATCTTAATCTAAAGTGTACAAACTTGATTGTGCCTTAGGTGATTGTGGCAAAGTCCTAAAGAGTAGAGCCTTATATGAAATCCAAGCGAAATCCAATGCTCCCTCCTCCACCTGCAAAACTATCATTAATCCACAGTCGAGGGTGAAATCCATCCTGGAGGAGCAGAACAGACTGCACTGCTGACTGCTGAAGCTTCATTCTAGTGCATCTCTAATGTTTGAACTCTAATGCCAGATGGCAGCGTGCCCCCTGCCAAGCACCGCCTGACCCCTGTGAGGCTTGTGCTCGGTGATCAAAGCACCACTGAGCTCTGCCCGGAGGAGACGCAATCCAAATGCATCATCTGGGCTGAAACCTGCCCAGAGAAGAAAGGGCGTTAAAAGCTGCGTTTTCATCTAACGTCACGCTCAGACTCAACAGAGCAGCTGTGGCAGATGAAATGGTGTTCTTCATCATTTATCGCAAACATATTGCGAGGCCCGAACTCGAAACAAAGGAGAACACAGATTAACTATTACCACCAATTTGTCAGCAGTGAAGTATTACACTGTCTAGACACAAATCTAGCATCGATTGAGGGAAATTTGTTGTGAAGAATAAGAATTGTGAATTGTGAAGGAGGTGCTCTGTTTTCTGTGAAGATGTTGAAGCCTTGTTTGATGTTTACACGCCGCTGCTTAAATGATGTCTGTAGGAAACAGCCCACACATTTATGTGCACTTTACTAATCAAACGTGTGCACACCACACACACACAGGATCTTTGAACTAGCATCAGCACTCGTATATGTTTGATCGAATACTTAGGCTGGAGGTCTCCGACCATATTGTGAGTGAGAGCTACCTGAGGAGAGCTGCTGTATCCATGCTGTTTCTTTACCTTATGCTTCGGGCAATAACATTCTACTGATGAGTGTATCATTTTATTATTGAAATATTAGAAATATTATGATTTATAGCAAGCATTATATTATTTTTTTATAATACAGTAATAACTGTATCATTGTTATTGATTATTAATTCTGATTTGCTGATGGTTTCTCACAAGCATTAGGTGCAATAGTGCCACTTTTTCAGCGGCTTTGGTTCATCAAGAATTTTTCCATTAATTTTCCAAATAGGGATTAAAAAAAAGATTTATGAGCCACGAGCCAAACCAGTCAGCTACAAAGTGAATTAAACCAGTACAAACTTGATTTGAAAGAATGAAAGAAAAATATTTTGTATTTAACAGCTTTAGAGAGGGAAAAAATCATGGGTAATGTGTTTTTTTCAACCAGAAATTATGCTGTTAATATTTTAAAATAATATTTAAAAAATGGTATTTTGAAAAAAACTTGATGCATTCAACAAATGCATATACCATTGATTAACAATCTTGCAGCTCACAGTAGGCCTATCTTGTAATGTTTATAAGTTTAAAAATCAATTCCACTATGAAGAAAATGAATGTAATTTTTACTTTCAGAACCAAACAGTTGCACTCCATGCAGTAGTTTTATACCACATCTAACTGGTTGATCGGTTTCTCACAACATTATACAATATTTTTAATACTACAGGATTGTTCTTGATACTGACATCAGTTAACAAACATTTCAAGGTATGATAAGGTATGATACAAAATAATGAGAACATTTGCACCCATGGGCTCCATGTTGGAGACCGGTGTTGTAGACTATGCATGACTCCCTGCAGGCTCTCTGATATCCACAGATATCTTACCAAACTGACTAGAGATGGAAATCATTCAGTGGTCTCCTAATTTCATGTCAAAGTCTCCACTGCAATATTTACAAACACATGTAAATTGGCTGACAAATGTAAACTGTACTGCATGTAAATGTAAACTAATATCATTAAGTCAATTTTAAGGGCAAAATAATTCATAGTTGGTGGCCAGTTTAGCTTGAATTTGATTATATCTCTTTAATTTTTTCTCTTATGTCACTTACAGCCAATACGCAATAAGTATATTTATTGCTTGGCCGTTTCAAGGCCTACATGTAACCATTGTGCAGATAAAGTCTTGAGTTCTGTAATGCTGAGGGAGGAAATTGATTGTTCAGTGAAGTGTAATGAAGTTGGACCTGTGCCAGTGCAGTTATAGCACTTCCTTCTCACTACTACTGCAATACTGTGTGCCACGTCCATACAGAGATAAAACAATGTCTGAAGTCTTAAAAATGCCTAATACTGGACTTCTTTCACTTTCTTTACACCAACTAGTCATTCAGAACCCACTGACTAGTCAATTGTGAAAATAAAATGTAGTTTTGCACATCCCTAGTTCAATAAACTTGGGAAACCCTCTTATAAATAGCATAGAATGAATGGTTTGATGACAGTAGATGTTTTTTAACAGAGCTTCACGTAGATGTGTATTTTATTATAACCTCCTTTGAGAGACCATTAGACAGACGGCAGCAGAAAATTACCACTGAGAGTATTAAAGTACACACATTATCAAATCCTCATAGTACTATAATAGAAGATATGCCTCTCCAATGCTATTTTACAAGCTCAAATACACAGTATTTTTTAAGTAAAATAAACCAAATGTTGTAAGCAACATTATCAGCATTAGTGATAATAAACTATAATTCTTAATTCCAGCCAGGCTGCCAAATGTTGATTTTGCATTGTTGATATGAGGATAAAAATATGAGGGGATCTGGATTAGATGTGAAGGCATGTCATGGGTTTATATTCTTATATGTGAATGAAGGATGTCCAATTGTGTGATAGAGACATTTATTTGAGGATTACACACATAAACATGATTGGGGACAGGCTGTTCTCTGGAGCGGGTACTCAAAGCTCCAGGTATTTCAATTTGTCCCTAAGCCTTAATTCTGGATCAGACTCCTGTTCAAATCCTGTAGTATTATATTATGAGAGGAAGAGGAAGTGACAGAGAGAGAGAGAGAGAGAGAGAGAGAGAGAGAGAGAGAGAGAGAGAGAGAGAGAGAGAGAGAGAGAGAGAGAGAGAGAGAGAGAGAGAGAGAGAGAGAGAGAGAGAGAGAGAGATGAGAGAGAGAGAGAGAGAGAGAGAGAGAGAGAGAGAGAGAGAGAGAGAGAGAGAGAGAGAGTTAATTGGAGTATCAGATCAGTAAAAGGAAGCTTGAAGACTGTTTTCCTTTATCCTATGCTTGCACTCATGAAAGTTTTAAAATTACTCTTTTTAATTGCAATCATCTTGTGCTAAAATTGCATGAATGATGCATTGTTTGCATTATTGCATTATTTTTATGCATGATAGAAAGTTATTGCTTCACCATTATTCTTAGCCTAGATTCAGATACACTGAAAAAATATAGTAGTTTTCTTTTTTTTTTTTCTGGTATTTAATCACGTCCTCAAATTGAATGCTTGATTAATCAGTTAAATAGAGTGTTTGATTTTAAAATGCACCCCAATGATACTCAGTTGATCTGCTTAATGTGTTGGTAGAGAACTGTTACTTGATTAATCATCACAATAATCAGCAGATTGTCTACATTGGCAAATCTTTCTTGATTCCAAGAGTTTTACATTAATATGTCACTAGGATAATGATATGATACTCTAACAGGAAAAACATAGAACACAAAAATATTAGCTCAACAAACCCGTTAGTTAATACTGACCTGTTGTTGGTGCCCACTGGCCTGCGTGAGACCTGCATGTAGGAATCCTGTACGTTGTGCTGTCTGTCTGTCTGCTTGTTTGAAAGCTAATTATCAAAACAATTGCAGTTTACTTGATTAGCAAGATTAATCGATCAGTTATCAAAATAATCATCAGTTTAATCAGTTACGAAGATGTACAAGGAAAGTTACTCAAATATCAAAATAGCTCTATTAACCAGTAAAATAGTCCAATCTGCATAATGCGGATTACTCAATTAATCAACAAACTTTACTCAATTATCAGGATGTATCACAAAAAGTCACTGGATTAATCACCAGAACTTATTATCGGCAGATTACTTGATTACCAATAGGTACTTGATTAATAATCAAAATACTTTTTTGATTACTCAATTGTCACAGGTTACTTGAGTAACAATTACAGATTACTTGCTTTCTAAACAGTACGATGTGGATTACTCAATTAACCCTTTCACTCCTAAATTTGAAATATTCTAGCTTTAGCTCTTGAGTTACTCTTGCTCAGTTTTTTAGGCAACAGTTATTTTAGAACATATTGCCATCTTATTTCATTGGCTTTGTGTGTCATGCTTTTCACGTGACACAACACTGCCATAGTAGCGCTGTATACTGTAATTGCACATTGAGCGGCCTCTGTGTCGTATTTACAACTGGAAACAAGAAATCATTTTGAGTTTCTGAGCTGGGCAGGCCATAAACTTTAAACGTGGGGGAAGTACGGCGGCCGAGAGAGCTCAACGCGCTGCAACTTCAGAAAACACATGCAAATAGAAAAAGCACCAGCAAATCAAGAAAACATTTTCATCAGTTTGACAGCAGGTTGTGCAAATGCTCACAACACAAACAAATAAAGAAACACACTGCAAATGCTCACAACACAACCAAATACATTTTATTTGCAGCGCGTTTCTTTTTTGGTTGTGTTGTGAGCATTTGCAGCGTGTGTGTTGTCAAATTAACGAAAGTTGTGTTCTTAATTTGCAGGTGTTTTTTCTATTTTGCAGCGCGTTGAGCTCTCATTTATAGGGAAGAGAGAAACATAGCTGTAGCACTGATTAGTTTGACTACTTTTTCCCACAAATTTTTAATTGCGTTCTCTTATTGTTACAGTCATGTATAATTAAATAAATAACCATTTGTTGCAAATTTTATGCAGCATATTTGACCAAAATGTCAGCATCGTCAACAAGCTGAATATCTTGATAGCGCAGTGAATGTTTGTATGATGAATGGGATGCTACATTTTATTAAAAATAATAATTTCCTATACATTTTGGCTTTAATAAGATTTACAATGAATGGGCAAGAATGAACTGATAAATGAACCATCCTCCATGATTCCTGTTCTTCCCGAAGACAAAGCACTTGAACGTGACAAATACGTAATTACAGCTTGAGAAGTGGGAAGTAGGACATTTCCGATAGCACATGAAGGCAACATTATTGGCGTTTCCATAGACAGTATGTTTTTAAAAACTGCGTATTGTGGCTAAATATCTGAAACCTAAAATAAACATTATGGCTGAAAACTACAACAGCTTTGAGACATAAGGTACATTCACACCATGTCATAATTACCCTGATTGTGAACTTGTAAAATAGTTTTCTTACAACTCATAATTACAACATGTAAACTATGAATTTTCAAAGAGCTCTGACTTGTACCACCTGACCGCAGCAGATTCATTTAGGTGCTGACAGTGTTGCCATAGAAACGCATAATTCTGAGTCCGAGGATGTGGACAGCTTCGAGTAGAACGTCATCTTGAAACTATGTTAATTACTACATTAATTTGACAGCATATGACAAGCACTGAGCGTGTCTGGCTCTGGCCGAGCACAAGCCAAAGCGTGAATGTAGATCTGAATTTAGCGGTTGATCACATGATGCACTCAGTGCTGGGTAAATTACTGATTACAAATTACATGATAAAAACTGTAGTTAGTAACATAATCCTTTACATTACACATTTTAGGTAATGTAATGATTACTTTTAGATTACTTTTGACTTAACTCATTTTTCACATTGTTTTGAATATGATTATCTTACCATATTGATATAAACCTACAAAGAGATAGAAAATATATTCCATTCACTGTTATTAACAAAATTAAAAGCATTAAACATTAGATTATGACAAGGTTTCCCAAACTGGGGTTCATGAAAGAACTGCAGGGGGTATTTTAAAAATAACAACAATCAAAATAAAAGATAAAAGACAAATTAGGAAGAATCGATTAATTATTAATTATTTATTGCTATTTTGTAAATAATATGTAATCTTGTAATAAAAAACTGCAGTCTGATTACAAATATTTTAAGATGTAATATAATCTAATTACAAGTAATTCATTTCTGGAATCTTATTACTCTGAAAAAAAATTATATAAAAAATATGTAGAAAGTTAGTCAACTAAATTTGTTTATTAAAATGTAGCTAAAAGTGACACACATACTGATAAAAATAATTTATAACCTGAATGCACTGTAAGTCGCTTTGGATAAAAGCATCTGCTAAATGCATAAATGTAAATGTAAATTGATTGCAACCACTTACCTTAAAGAAATTTAGTAAATTCAATAAATCATTTTTTTTCAGTGTACGTAATCCAGATTACATGTAATTCAGTTACTACCCAGCCTAGAGCGATCACAGCGGTGCAATTGTATGTGTCATAGTGTTAATGATCAAAATTTTTGGCCAAGATTTAGCAAGATATACTCAACAAGCAACCCTGGATGGTGCGGGAGGTATACAGCCTCTAACGTCAGTCGCTAGAGCACCTCTTTTTGAGGTCAGGAGAGTGCACACAGCCCTTACTGGCATACATCCGTTACACTCACCCCCCTAAACCTCACTCCCGTGTCATGTGGGTTCACCATCATCATTTTCTATACAGCCCCTAGCATCAGTTGTTAGAGCGCCTCTTTTTGAATGAGGTTTACACACAGCCCTTACTGGCATACATCCGTTACACTAGCAGACTGCATGTTGCAACAAATATTGTGTATTTTATCATCAAAAGAATAATCAGGTTACCCAATTACCAGCTCTACTCTGAACAAAGATCTGTGGCTTGTCATAAGATGAGCATCACGTCTGATTCTCAGAGGGTCCTTTTGATTTCGGCTCTAATGAAACAGGGATTTGCGAATGTTTGCTGACAATAGAGCAGGAGAGGGGAGTATCAGAAGAGGCACAGAGAGGGATTTCTGAACCGTCGAAGCTCTTTTCACCCATCACTGATGCCCAGACACACGGCTGCAATCCCGCCTAATGCGATTTCATTCCTCAAATGCACACCATTTAATTTCAGGGATGATATTTACCAATGAAATGCTAATCTTCTGTTTGCTTGGGCTGAATTTGAATGGGAGACTTAGAAACAGGCTATTACAACAAAACTATTACTTTTTGTTTAGTGGGTGTTGTTATAGTGTGTGGGAGTAAAATATCTATTCTCCCATGTCTCAATCCTCTGTTTTCAGATACTGCTTAGACTTTATTTTGTACTTGAAACTGCTCAGGTTCAGAGAAGGTTAGATAGTCTGTTGTTACAGAGGCATATTTTTGGCCGGTGTTGGTTCATCTCAGGCTTTGTCTTTTAAATCATGCTAGAACACACAGTGATAGAAGACATCGGGACCAAAACAAGATGTAGAGACGGATAGAGGTATGCTTGTCTGCCCTGTTTGACAGAAAGGAGACGCGTCTCTGGCTGATGGTGGGCAGGCCTCGGGTGATTACAGCGTCCAGATTGAGCCGCTCAAGCAGAACTCTATTTCTTATCTGGCGGTGAAGCTCAAAGGACTGTAGCCCATACAAACTATCTTGTTATTGGGTTATGAGGTGCGGTACTGCTATATTTCTGATCTGATCCAAAACATACTGAGCTGCCTATCTGTCTATGGCCTACATAGGTTGCTATCTTCTAACAAAGCATCCTAACCGAAAATGGGACTGTTTGAAACAACTTCCTATAGCATGCAAGCCACAACTCATGACCTCAGGACCTTAGTTTGGGTTGACATATTATTGTGAAAACTAAATAAACTGAAAAGGAAGCATACTTTTAACAGAAATATTATAAAGAATACACTTGAGTGCAAATTTATTGTCATGTTTTGGACACTTAATTGTTAATATTACAGTTTAAATTGATTTGTAACGTTAGCTAAACTTAAGAGTGTTGACCCACTTAAGCAGGACCTAAGTACATCTTTATATGTATTTTCAGAAACACTTCTGTTGTCTTTAAAATATGGTTAACGTGTACTGTTGAATATACTGACAAATGTAGTATGTAATTTTTATTAAAACGTATGTTAAAAAGTAATTTAATACATTTAAAATAGATCAAGTTTAAATATTATATCAAACAACACACTAGTTTAAATTGTAATCAAGCACTTTACTTGTAATTTAGTATGTTAGTCAATAAATCAAAATAAGTGCACGTCTTTAAAGCAAAACAAATTGTTAAAACATTAATTTTAAATGTACTCTTTAGTATTTTTTTACATTATTACAAAGTACACTTTTTTTAAAGTGTACTTAAGTGTGTTAAGAAACATAATCATGAAAGTGGTCTTTTCAGTACTTTTTTTAAATTATACTTTTAAGATTTTAAGTATACTACACTGAAAAAAACAATAAGTAAAATGTACTTAATTTTTGTTTGCAAGTTTTTGCACGCATATTTTTAAAGCACAAATTAAGTATTGAATTAAGTTGAAATTTAGTTAAGTAAAATTAGCAAAGGAAATAAGTAAATCCCAGTTAGAGTGGAGTCATTTTTACATAATTATTTTAAGTTTAATCTGCAATACTCAAGTACATGTCACTCAGTCACGGTTTATAAACTTTACTCAAACAATAAAGCACTGAAAAAAACATGCTATTAAAGAATGTGGATCACTTACAAACATGCAAGAAAGCAAGTAGATAGCTTGTTATCCGTTTTTAAATAATAAGTCTACTCAATAAATTATTACCCAAACGAACACAGAGAGCTCAATACTTGGTACAGACACAGTGACGGAAACAATCAGTGGATAGTGTTCGAGGATGAATGGGTCATTTTGAGTAGAAAATCAACTCCAGATGTCATAAAATAGCAAATAATAAACCTAACAACAAAACAACCATACCAGTGTGTAAATACAACTCAAAAACCGTATGAACCTTAACCTTACTAATTACTCATGCCCCAGTGCATGATGGGAACAAACTGGATCATAACTTTGATATTTACTTAAATAATCCTTGTAAACATAACAAACAATTCCAAGTAAAACAGTTATAAGTTCAAATTTTAATTTCTAAGCTTAAATTGAGTACTAACATAGAATTTACTCTTTTTAAATTCTTGCCTGAACTAAATTATTTAATGTAGAAATTACATTTGTTTCTCTGTAGTAATTACGTTCAACACAAAATAATTTTCATCAGTATACCAGTAAATATTCAATAAAATTAAGCACTTTTTTGTGAGGAATATGTTTGTTTTTATATCTTTTTGTTTTCATTTCAAATTAAATATGGCATCTACACTAACTTAATTATATTGATTCCTGTAGTTGTACATTAGCATGTTGCTAAACTAATCACACAATACTCAAAAAGGGGAAAAGCACCCTAACTGGTCAAATGTGTTATTCAATAGAATTGTTATCAGTACTGAATGAAATCCTGTCCTCTCAAGCTCGTCGCAGTGCATGCTGGGATTGTCTTATCTGTGAAGGATAGGATGTGATGCATAAGTCTCTGTGTCTGTAGTGAGCTTATAATGCCTTACAATCCTCCATGCACATTTCGTGTTAAACATTTGACAGAATTTGTCTCTGTACTGCCTTGGGTGGTTTAGGATAATGCCTTTATGGAAAGTAGCTGTCAGAATGAATACGTCTTTTCCTTCTTATACGCTACTGCCAGAGAGATTAGAAACTTTGTTTGTAGATGACAGATTGGACACCATCAGGCCTTGAAACTTGCTTATGATGCTGAAATCATCTTTTTATTTTATTTTTAGGAGCACATGTTCATCCTATAACCTGAAGCTAATTAAAAATATGTACTGTGAATGTGGATTTGATGCATTATATACAGTTATGTGGAGTGAGATTTTAAACTATGAGATTTTACTGTGGGCAGCTATCATGAATACTTTAGACACATTGTTCAGGTGCAATTTTACATTCTTTACTTTTTCCATCCCTCGCTTTCCCTGTTTCTTTGAGTACCCTTCTATCTTCTTAATTAAAATAGCAGTGCCTCCTCAACAGATGGCACTAGTTGGTGAAAATAGTTATTAGTTAGCAAACAACTTTGTGGTGAATCAGTGAAAGTGCAGATGTCCTCATTGTCCTTCAAACAGCAAAGCACTACAGTTACATTCAACTGAAATTAAATGCATCACAATATCGTCTGCATGTGTGCAGGCATCAGTGCAATATTCACAGTGCCCCAACAATATCCCAACATTCATGTGTCCCAACAGATTATGCATTTTTCATATTTTGCCTTTCATGCAATGAAAACTACGTGGAACATCAGAACATTTTGTACATATACATGACAAGGTTAATCACAAAATGTTTTGCTTCCTTTTCATCCTATTATTTTATTTGACTTTTGGATTAAATTTGTACTAAGTGGATGATAAAACAGAGAATAAGACCTGACAGACCTGACCTGACAAAAAAAATATTGATGGAGACAAAAATGTAAATTTTGATTCCTGGCAGCCATATATCAATGTGCAAAAACCATTTAGAACACATTTATTTCTATAGTTTTTCATACAATATATTATTTTTTCAAGCAGGTTCACAGTAATGAAGAAAGTGACAGTGTTAATGTTGTAAATAATATTAATTAATTATGGAAAGACTTCAATTTCAGCAGACACCAGCTTTATAGAAGACATGCCATTATTCAGCTCAGTTTAGTTCAACAATGATTTAACTTTGTTCAAAAACACTGTCAATGTTACAAAGTTAATCAGTTACGAAAAAACTCAATTCAACTACATACTATACAAAGTGGTAAACAGAGGTTTTTAAAAATTTTTCCTGATTTAACCCATAAACATGTGTTTTATTGGTATAGGTTGGTTCAGTGATGTTAAATAATATTTTAGACTTGAATTAAACAATTTAATTTAGATGTCACCATTTTTGGGTGCCACTATTTCAGGGTATAAAGCAGCTCTGCTGCAAACAATTGTGTCATTATTCAGCTCTAATTAGTTCAATGTTGATTCAATTCAGTTCGATAGAAATGTCAATGTTGCTAAGTTCATCAGTGAATTTAATTTAATTCAGCTGAAAGCAGCAGAAGACAACAGTGTCATTATTTAGCTCAGTTTAGTTCAATGTTGGTTTAATTCAGTAGCAGCATTGTATGTGTGGTGTGTGGTGATGTTTTTTGAACACTCACATTTTCTTCATAAAAATTGAAATGTACTTTTTTTTAATTAGGTCATATTACATATTCCTAAATTTAACAACTGCGCCTGTTGTCACAGAAAAAGAAGGGCAAACGCATTCCTCTGACCTAATTGACCTTTTGCTAAGCTTAGTCTTTCTGAGTAAAATGTGCTCGTAGTTTGGTCAAAATAAATTGGAAATTATTTTTTACATGAGCTGGACTGAATCAAGACATTTTAAGCCATTTTTATCCAATGTTTTTCTTTAAATAAATTATTAAATAATACAGTTGCGTTACTAAAACACTAAAATAAAATTAATTATATTTAAAATTATGCATTTAAAAACGATCAATACACACACAGACTTGCATTAGAAAAGAGTAGGTAGGATTGGTCCGCAGCGTTTCTAAAGTGTAAAGGGTCTATTATTATTACAATAAACGCGCGTTTGCTGTTGTGAGGGGAAGGAAAGAGCTGATGAGGGAATGTTCCTGTTATAATCACTTTCTCGGATGAGTCAGATGCACAGCTTGAGGATTCGGGGAGGGCTGCGGGTGTATTCTGTTTGATTAGACGCGTCCCTGTTGGCTGGTTACTGGCTCACACCACGCATTGCCTTTACCAGAGTCTAAGGACAATAGGAAGCCTCACAGAGCTGTGGGGAAAGAAAATGATGCAGCATTGCCGCAGCGGATCCTTCAGGTTTGTCGACAGGTCTTGTGGAGTTGTGTTAGGCTGTTGTGATTGCCGCCCACTGAAGGACTGCGAGTGTTTGTGAGAACTCGGCAGGTGGAGAGCAGAGCCTCTGCATATAATATCTGCAGCTCCAGACTATTGTCCGTGCTCTGTTGCTTACAGCTCCATCTGCTCAGATCAGGGAATGCAGTAGTCTTACACAAGCAAAGTCAGCATGGAATGAAAATTCACACTGTTTTCTTAATGCATGTCATTGGTGAACCATTCATCCATGCATATGTTTAGGCCTAATTTTGTACATTTTTATCTAAAATGTCAACTTTATCTTCCAGTGAAATTACAGTCTTCTCTTTAGTTATTTAGGTTGCACTTCCCTAACCATTTAGTCTGCTTAAACCTGACTCTTTCTTACAGATCTGCATCCATCCAATCAACAACCTATCGATATAAACATCGTTACACACTGTCAACTTTCAGGAGAGACAGCCACATTTAAATAGTGAATCCTCTAAATTACAGTTTTGTGTTTACAGAACAGAAGTCACTCATGAAATTGCTGACTGACGCCATTGTTCATGATTTGTATCAGCTATTTTTACCAAAAGTAATATTACAGCGACCATGGGCTTGTCGTGTTCAGCGATTTTAACTAAACAACTGTTGACAGAGTCGTCATGTTTTGTTTATGTTTGGAAGGTTACTTCGCAGCGCTATTAAAGGGTTGCCTTGTCCACGTATTATAAGCGATGCTTATTAAATATCTTTGGGCTTGTTGTTTGGTCTTGGCTCATAAAGCGATCTGTTTTTTGGAGTTAATAAAGTAGGAAGGGCAGGTAGCGATATTTTGGTGTTTCCAAGAAAACGTATTTAGATTTTTATTAGCTATTTTTTATAGCAAGATCTGGCAACACTAATGAGTCAAAACATACCTTGTTCACTGTAATTTCTTGCACCACGCATACAGAAAAGACACAGCTCTGATCCACATTTAAATACATCATTAACAACTAGTTATTCTGTTCTTGTGGCTCAGTGGTAGAGCATTGCATTAGCAGCGCAAAGGTTGTGGGTTCAATTCCCAGGGAACACACATACTGACAATATAAATGTATAACCTGAATGCACTGTAAGTCGCTTTGGATAAAAGCATCTGCTAAATGCATAAATGTAAATGTAAAATTTATTCAGTTCAGTTCTGTACACACTGCGTATAATTTTTGTGCAGTTGTCACAACCTGAATGTTTCAGGAGTTAATTCGGTTGTTGATTGAAAATTTAGCTGCAGCGTGTACATGGCATAAATCCCAACCTTATGTTTTTCTTTTTTTGTTAAGCTGTTACTACAATATAGAAAAAAATATGAAGAAAATATGATTTCCCTGCATCTGTTTTTTGTTTAGTTCTTTGTTAGACAAACCGAGTTTGTCGGTTATGAAAGTCACACGTTTGAGCTTCCATGTTTATTCATAATTATTAATACATTAAAAATACAATTTGTCATGTAATTAAAATAGCCTACAATATGTAAACGTTTTTAAATGCATGTAGTCAGGTTGAGCGTGCAAGAATATGTGTTTGACATACTTCTATGTGTTCTACTTTCTTTTTAAAATCCTGAACGATGTATTCATTTTGAACGAATCGTTTCTGTAATGAGTTGTTTAATAGAGTTATTCATACACTTTTTTTGTGTGACCGCACATGAATCAAATGACTCGGGACGTGAACTAATGAATTCTGTTTCCTGTACACATGACTCGGCAGTACAGAATTTGGTACAGGTACATTTGACCTTGCATTGAGTCGTTTGGTCTTTTATCAGGTGACAGGTGCATTTGCTATGTACACAATATAGAACTGAGTAGTTCAGCTCCCGAGTCCATGCATGTATTGCTAAGTGTGATTATACAATACCAGATTATTTCAATGTGGTCTCAGGCTTCCGCTTCCCACTATGAGGACACATGCTTGATGCTTAGAGAGTGTGCAAACATTTAACTCTCTTTCTTTCTCCGTGTGCAGTGAAGAACACATGCGCTCCCTCAGAGTTTGCGTGTGCGAACGGTCAGTGTGTTCCTGGGCGTTGGCGGTGTGACGGAGAACCGGAGTGTCCGGATGGATCGGATGAGGCTGATGCCACCTGCAGTAAGTCACATGTCATAAAACTCTTATCGCTTATGTTTAATTATCTATTTAAAGCGGTGGCTCTCAAACTTTTGGATTTTAAGGCCTCCCTTTGTCCGAGACAATATTTGAAGGCCCTCCTGTGTAAGCTGATATGCAGCTCTGGTACTTATGTTGAAATAAAAATGAATCAACTCAAAAATATCACAGTTTATCTTTGTTTTGACTTTTCTAATGCTAATTAATTTTTTTTATAATTGTTAAGATTTATTGGGATCCATCTGGAAGTTTGCTTAGGCCCCCTGGTTGAGAAATTGATTTAAAGTGTTATCAAATGCATCTGTAATATGCTAAAAAAAATAAAACAAAAAAATTGTCTTGACCCCCAGTTTGTAAAACAAGCACAATCATGTTTACAGTATTGCATTAATGGAAATCAACCGGTCAAGTTTATCCTACAGCAATAGTCCCAGCATTAAAAGAATCATATAGAGAACTTTCATCAGCTCGAATGTTATTGAACAGAAGATTTCATATAAATGCTGTTATATAAATACAAGCTTCACATGTCAGTTTTCTAACCCTCTGGAATGCCTCATTCATTATGAATCATCCATAATGCATTCCTGTCAAATGTGGGACAAGCCCATTTTTTCCTTTGGTAATCCAAGGGACTGAACTTGTATTGAACCCAGAAGAGTCCTTTAGGCTGCCAATATTAAACACGCCACTCTAAACCGCACCTGAAGTGGAGTTAGCCTCTCGTTACTGATTGGCCTCCCAGTGTGTTTGTTGTGCAGCAACTTGATTGTGTTTGTCTGATATTTTCTGATTTATGCTGTAAGTGCTGTTTCCTCTCTGAAGGAAAATCAAATGTGATCTTTAAGTGTTCATGTAGCTTCATGTAAACTCTATGGCTTTGCAACCGTATTCAAGACCGAAAATCAGAGTATGAATTTAGAAGCAACATTGAATTCATTCTTTTCAATGTTTTTTTAAGTTATGGAAGTTGTTTCGAAGCTCATCATGGCAGCTCATCTAGTATGTCATTACATTTTCACCTTCTGCCATTGCATGTGCACTTTTCTCATGAATGATTCAGTCACCATCCCCAACCAGTTCAGAAAATGTCTGTTCAGTGGGAAAACATAAGAGAGATTCAAAAGAAAGGGCTGTATATGCTAGAACTCCATTAAAGATGAATGAGTCCACAGCTCACTTCTGCCCTATAACACAAAACTGAATTACTGTACTAACTGATAAAACAGAAAACTGCATGACTTTACGCTTTGTGTAGTGCAGTATACCACTTGATATGTTTGTCCAAACTTTCTTTCAAGTATGTAAATATGTAAGAACGATTTTAACATTTCTGGGCTGTGTTTCCCAAAAGCATAGTAAGTCTAAGTTGATCGTCTCCATTGGTTTCAATGGGTCTACGATGTACTTAAGCTTACGATGCTTTTGTGAAACACAGCCCTGGTCCTTACAACATACTGAAGCATACGTTTATTTTAAACATACTAGTTCAAACTCTAAATCTGATTAGACCAGCTGAAACCATTGTAAACGCACACCTGTGACCACACATCAGCTGAATTATATATTAATATGCCAAGTTGCTTCATGCCGTAAACAGTCTAATGAATTAATGAACCGGTTAGAGGAGGTAGATTCTTCACGCTGAACATCTGTGACACAAAATCTAGTTTAAACCTGGAAAAAGTTTTAGCATTTAAAAAAAGAAGTACAACAAAAAATTCAGAAAATATTTGTATGGTTAATAGAACAGTAATTAACAGTTATCATTAATAATATCACTAATAACAATGCTGATGGTGGTAGTAGTAATAATGATAATAATAATAAATATATAAATGTAACTATTTTTATTTATTTATTAACTATTATTTATTAAATAACAAATACATTATTAGTATTCATAATAATAATAGTAATTGTTATTATATTATATATAATAATAATAATAATAAAATATGATTTTATTATTATTGTTGTTGTTGTTGATAATATTAATAAATCTAACTTTTTATTGGATGTGGTGTGTTACTGTCTTTTAACTATTAGCTATTATCTTTGTTTATAAATATTATTAATAGTATTGTTGTTGTTATTACAGTAATAATAATAATAATAAATGTAACTTTGTTAGATAATAATAAAAAATGTATTAGTATTAATAATAATAGTAATTGTGTATTATTATATACTTGTACTTACAAAAACAAAACAATTATTTATTATTATCATTATTATACTGTCTATCAACACCCTAGCTATTATGTTTTTTTAATATTATTATTCATATTATTATTTTTGTTGTTGTTGTTACAGTATGATAATTTAAATCTATTGTACATGGTGTTTTGTTGCCTTTTATCAATTATATTTTGGTGCTGGTTTATAAAATACATAATTCAAGACCATGTGTCTTACAGTGGTTTACATCATGCTTTGAATTATGCTTTTTGCCTTATTGCTGTATTGCTTTCTGCAGCCTCCATAGTACTTAAGTTGTTTCGGTGTATTCAGCGGAGTACTGGGTACATCAGTTCACTCAATAACCTTATTTCAGACATGTTTAGTCTGTCCAGTAGGCCTCTTATGGTTGCTTTGACAAGTGAAAAAATAGAGACTGATTACATTGATTTAATGTGGCCAATATGTGTATTTTCTGAACGTCACAATGAAACCATGGCCGTGTTTCCTTGACTACAGTACGCCGGCATCTGTAGCTGTGCAACATGACAACGTCATCTCAGATTGACTGCAGCTCAAACATGAGCCCTCCCTGCGGTATTTCTGCTCTTTCCGCTTCATGTCTGCATTAACTTCAGCAAGAAACCATCATGTTAGTTCATGTTCATTTTGTGGATGCCAGTAATGTAGATAGAAATAATAAGTCATTTACTTCTAGCTAATGCATGTGTTTGTTTCTTTCATCAGTAGGCTGCCGTTCAATTCAAGGCTGTTTTGAGAAAGTAGTTTGCATGCTAATAGGATTTTATAATCTTCAAGAAGCATCTTCAACAGAAATGTCAAACAAAAGAGTCTCCTGATGCATTTAGATGGAATAAATACTCAAGGGCCATTTCTACAGCAGTTCTAATGAATTCACACAGTAAGGCCGAGGCTCTCTGGAAAACCATTAGCTGATGGGCAAGATATAAGAAACAATTAGGGATGTTGTTTATTTGGAAGTCTGTTCATTTGCATAAATGGTTGCTATGCGTTAGACTGAGTATTATTACATATCTCATGCATACGTGAAGGATGATTATGTGATGTTATGTTTTAGTCAAAACAGGTAAAATAATCATTTACTTTTGTCCAGTGACTTAAAAGTGACCAACACACAAGCAGTTTGTCATCATGATACTCTAGTCTATGGATTTTAGTCAACTTTTTTTAATAAAATATTCATGTATAAATAAATAATTGCCTTATTTTATTAAATATTTGGATATCATTATATATCTGGAAATATCTTTCTGAAAATCCCGTGTCGATTTGTGCCTTCTATCACTTCGGTTAGGGTTATTCATGTTTTGTGAAATGAATCCCGTCATGCGGTATGTGAGCGCGCGCGGCTTTGATTGTGCTCGATGTGCGCTCTCTCGTCTGCGTACCTCGTTCGTGTTGGAGTGGTGTTCGGTTCCGGCAACAAAGGACTGAGTTCTTCTTACTGACGCGGTCCGGATCTTCATTAAAAATAAAGTGCGTGTTCGTGTCTTGTTTTGCATCCACTTGTGTTTTTGTTTTGTGTGAGCTTTCCTAATGCTGGGATCAGAAGGAGTTCCGGGTTGGTTCGTCGTCGTTTCAGGCAATGCAAAGACTGTGTTTTTCCACAGCTTGGCACTGCACAGTGTCTTGTTAATCCACTCTTTCCTAACGTCTTCGGAGCCATCTTTTGTCTTCGGAGCCATCTTTATCGTTTTGTTTCTGATGTTTTTATTGTACATTGACCTCTTATACGTCACAAGATCAAGGGAATGATGACCCCTTTAAATCTTCATCTTGTTTGAACTTGTTTGCTCGTCTTGGCTCAAAGCTGCTTGCTAGAGACTGTTTTCTTCATGGAAGCTTTGGATTTAGTGAATGAATGAATGATGCATTTATATAGCGCTTTATTGTGTATTGTTGTACACCCAAAGCGCTTTACAATCATGTGGGGGGGGGGGGGGGTCTCTCCTCAACCACCACCAGTGTGCAGCATCCACTTGGATGATGCGACGGCTGCCACAGGACAACGGCACCAGTGCGCTCACCACACACCAGCTACAGGTGGAGAGAGCTTATTGTTACTCAAATCAATATTTTATGTCCTGCTATTTACTCACATTATCTATGCATGAATAATGCCATGTTCTAGTCAACTGAAATCAGTTAAATACTGATTATTACACCTCATAACAACGGAATGATTGGATCCTCTAGACATGTTTTTCTCCAAAAACACTATGAGCGCATTAGCCTGTGAAGCAAAAACAGTGGGAGCCTCATTCATGTTTAATTTATCTAGCTGCCATAAACAATGAAGCATGTACTTTATCCAGCAATATCTCAAAGGCTTTGTTTAGTGTTTTGCCTCACACCACTTTCTTCAGCATGCAGGTCTTGTCAAAAAACCATTACGAGATGGCAGTCCTGATATTGTGCCCTAAGCTCAGCATCCTCAGACTGTGTCCCAACCATACTTGTTGCAGTCTGTTTGTCCACACTAAAGATAAAACTGCTGTGACGCTATACATATTAAAACTTGCTGCTTTATTATATTCAATCACAGTTTATTAAGCCCGGTACACACCAAGCTGTCTCCGACGAACTAGTGGCGATGAAAGCAGACTGCGGGGTCGGTTCACGTTGGCAGCGTCTGGGTCCAAAGTTGCCCTGACACACCAAGCCGACACTCGACACCCAAGTAGCACGTCCGTTCTGCACCTTTCAGAATGATCACATTGCCTGACTGACCGACGAGCTCCGATGCCGATTCAACATGCCAAAAAAAAAGGCGATGAGGACCAACTTCAGCCAACGGCGCAGAACACACTGTGAAAACTTAGTCGGCTAACAAACAAAAACTGCCCGACGGCCGACCATCGGCTTGGTGTGTACCGGGCTTTATGTTATCTACTTGTTGGTGTTAAAAATAAAATATTTTATCAAATATTATAAAATATGAATTGTTGAAATAAGTTGAAATAAAATGTAAAAATTGTAATTATGGGCTGTCAATGTTAAATGTACCATCAACAATTGGAACAAAATTGCAAAAGTATCTTATGCTGCATTTTTGATCATTGTTGATAAAAAATTCTGTAAAAACAGTAATATTGTTGAAATATTATTTACAATTCCATATGAATATGTTGTTAAATTAATTTATTAATGTGATCAAAGCTGTATTTTTCATTCACTCCAGTCTTCAGTGTCATGATTTTCAGAAATCATTCTGATACGATTTGATGATCAAGAAACATGTATTATTATTAAGAATTATGTTTTGTGCTTTATATTTTTGTGGAAACTGGATAAATTGAAAAAAGTTTGGGGTAAGTAATCAGCAAGCATTATTGATAAAATGTATAAAATATCTACTGTATCAAAATATTTATATTTAAAAGAAATGCTGTTCTTTTCTTCTCTTTCTATTCATCAAAGGTTTCAAAATATTATGTTATTATTAAGGTTCAAGGTTTTTTACTCGTCAATAATTATACAGATTAATCAGTAGTGAAATGTAAGTCAGGTCAGGTCCGCTCAATGGACAGTGCAAAATATGTAACACAACACAAGAGGATTAAGTAATTAATTAAGAAAAAATAAAGAGTAAAATGTGCAATACAGTAATTGGCCTTATAAATAATAATATAAGCAGGGATGTGCAAGAGGAAATGTGCAAACAGGTCTTGTACATAGCAGCAAAACGGATGTGGTGAATAAATAGTTGTAAAATAGTGTTGTGTGTTCTTTAAATTAAATGGATTGCTTGGGAATGTTCCTGACTCTGTAGAAGACGGCAGCAGTTCAAGAGGGAGTGTGCTGTAAAAAAATTATGCATTTTGCATCACAGGATTAAACACTTTTTTAAAATAATGAAAATGAAATGGAATCTTGGTTATTTTAAGCTCTGCTTTTGCAGCGTTTGATGTAGAGAGGGGAGAGCAGACCCTGAGATGCGCTTAGCTAAGCGACGACTGTATTTTTTTTGAGAAGTTTCTGATCTGTCAATACACCTAAATAGATTTTCACTGAATCTTATGCTCATCTTCCATAATGATAGCTATAAAAGCTTCACACACATAAACCCAAAGGTACAGCATGACATTTCTATAACACGCACGCACGCACCCACCCGCACACACACACACACGCACACACACACACTTTTCTCTGTCTGTCACAGTTTTCATGCTGGAGTAACCTTGTGCTCTCACATTAGTGAGCACTACGGCACAGAGCACTGCTCTGTGTGTCTTCTTTAATAATAAATGATGCTTCCATGTTCAGCACATTTTCCTATTGCAAGGAAACGCACAGGAATGATAAAAGCCGATTTAACGGCTTTTCAAAGGAAACAGTCAAACCTCCTTTCATAGGGAAAGCATTAGCGACTGAAAGCTGAGAATGTTTGTGATCTCTACAGTCAAAATACAGCACAACCAGGGTTTTGCTGACCCACTTTATGTAATTGACTGCCATATGCTGTCCAATATGTTTAGTAAATCACTGCTGGACTAGTGTCTTTTCCTTCAGTATATCGCCTGTCCGGCTGTAACGTTAGAAACAAAGGATTATTACTAGTCCCTGATCTGACTATGAAGGCAACTATAATGGCAGCTGAACTAAAACAGCGCTTAAATAATTCACTTTTTTAGCTTTCTGTTTCTTTAATTTGGCCCACATCTAGAATTGACCTAGTTTGTTCCTCAATAACAATATGTTAACAGCGTAGCTACTGTAACAAGATTCAAGCTGTACTAAAACTCTGTAAATGTTTAGTTTAGTTTAGTTTAAATTGGTTGTATTGAAGGTTAGTTGACACAAAAATGAGAGATGCCATCATTTACCCACCCTCATTATTTTGCCCATTTTTTATTTAAAAATACAGTAAAAACAGCAATATTGTGGAATAATAACTGTTTTATATTTTAATATATTTTGAAATGTCATTTATTCTTGTGATTCTGAATTTTCAGCATCATTACTCCAGTCTTCAGTGTCACGTGATCGCTTAAGAAACATTTCTGTTGAAATTTGTTTTCAGGACTTTGATCACAAGCAAACGTTGTAAAGAACAGCATTCAATTGAAATCATTTGGAAAATTATAAATGCATTAGCTGCTATTTATGATCAATCAAATGCATCCTTACTGAATAAAAATATAATTTCTTAAAAGAAAAATATTCTTACTGACCCCAAATGTGTGAATGGTAACATACATTTGCACCCTACTTTCATTGTATCGACAGAAAACAGTTGAAATATTCTTCAAAATACAATTTTATATATTATTTAAATTAAATAGTGTGCTATATTTTAGTTTGATAATGTTTTTATGTACTCTTTTGCGTTTTTAGGGAATTTTATGGTACTAAATTATTTATGAAGTAGTTATAATCCATTTATTACGTTAACCACTTTTTGAGCATAGATCTCAAAAATGAATTTTGCAGCTGAAACTGTTGTAAATCTTGAATTTTGGAGCACAGACATAAGTTTAGTTTCTTTTTAAAGAAGAAACTTTAACAGATTATTGTTTAAGTGAACAAAGTTTAAAAAAGCTAACATTTACAAAATGTTTATAGAAGTTTAAGTTTATTTTTATGAAAAATGCACAAAAATATTATTTTCAAATTTTATATAAAATACGTTTTTTCAACGTCATATCAAAGCCATACATCTAAAAAAGTTGTTTTACAAATTTGAGGTTGATACAGTATGTCAAAAAAATGGGTTTAAGTTTTGATTGGGTGCCGTACCAAACGTTTCCACAAACTCACTTCCTGTTGATTTCCAGTGCGGTCACTTTTGACTGTGTGGAGTACAAGTGTACCTTTTATTTTTATTTTTTTATTCAGGAAAATTGCACCTTTTTTGAATCATGTACATGATTATTTTTGGTGTTCACATAGCAAGTGTCATAATCTTTACCAAGTTTCATACAATTCTGATGTAGTAAAAAAATATAAAAAAGACCAGAACTGATTTTTATAAAAAAAATTGTCACAAATGACAAAGAGCACCAGAGGATTAAAGGAGTTGTGTCATATTCATGCCTTAAACTCTGTTCATTGGTTGAGCCAAAATATAGTTTGTTATTCTCTCCGGTGTCGCTTGTGGCTTAAAAATGACACACTGCAGCTTTAAGGTACAAGTGACTGCATTAATGCTCTATTTCCATATGGCAGCACCCCTGACAACAGAAATGGCTTGATGAAGTGGGGATCAATTTAATGTGTTTAGAGATTAACAGCAATATTTGACTTAAGTGAAGTTAAGAAGCTCTTCATCAAATAGCCATCGGCAAAGCCAGATGTCTCCTCTGAGTTCACCGCAACCTTTTCACAACACCGCGCTCTCTCACCTCACACCTCACTGCATATACAGCACGAGTGTGAAGTCACATGGGAGCGGAGAAAGCTCCTCTGACCTTGGTATCATTTGTTCCTCACATGCTTTCTCACTCACTCTCCTTCCATCACATTTTCCCACTTTTCCAGTCATCTCAACTTCCTCTTGACAGTACTATTAATCTGCTTTACTGACTCTTGTGTGACTTTCTTTCTTCTGTTTATTTCTTCTTGTGTTCCTCAATAACAATATCTAGTTATCAACTGAGCTACTGTAAGATTCATGCTGCAAATGCTCTGAGAATGTTTCAATAAGATTAAAATTGATTATATTAAATAGATAGTTGACCCTAAAATGAGAGACTGCAGAAGAAAGTTTGGGATGATGTGAGAATGAGTGCAAGATGATGGGTCAGAAAACTGATCAGTAATGTACCTCACAGTGTTTTAAAATGTGTATGCATTACTATAGAATTTATTAGCATTCCCAATCTTTGGTTTTATTTCAATATTTCAGTTTTCATTTTCATTTTAGTCCAAGATTTAGTCATTTTGTTACGTGCTTTTGCTATTTTTAACCAGTTTTTATATATTTTTGGCTTTAATAAGCTTTAATTATTATTTCTGTTTTAGTATTTTAGTGCTTTAACTTAGAAAGCAACATTTATCAATTTTAAGTTTTTAACCTTAAATTTTGTCATGCCTGTTTTGGGTTTTGTTTCATGTTCATGTCTTTTATTTTGATATTTTGCCTTGTTTCCTGTTCTAGTAATGTGATTGCCTTGCCCCTCATGTGATCATGTCATGTGCTACTCTTGTCTGTGTGTCATGTTGTGATTGGTTGTCTTAGACATGTGCCTTGTTTCCCATTGGTTGGTTTGTGTCATGTGTCCCTCATTGTTTGATATAAATAGGCTTGTTCAAATTCATGTGGCCCCGCAAAGATTGGCTGCTGCCTGACAAAAGCAATGCATTCTGGTTAGGACATTTGTCAGACTTTGATCGGCACTGCAGCCGCATTACGATCTCATATGCCATCAAAGTACCGCGAGAGCAAAATGAGACCAGCCGCCGAGGTCAGGCGCTGCAGCTGCTCAAATTCGGCTGTGAGGGTCTTGATGACGACACACTTTATTCTCATTGGTCAGATTCTGTGATGATAAGCACTAGGTGTGTTGAGTGTTAATTCGAACAATTCAATTCCAATAATGCTCACAAATCTGTGTTTTTATAACAGTAAAGCTTTTTTAGTGTAGTCACACTGTTATCTTGAGTCATTATTATCAAAAACACTGATAAAAGCATATATACCCACGCTTTATTGGTATTTAGTAGCCTATATGTTTATGCTGAACTTTATTCTTGAAAAGATTGCGCTGTATTAAGCAGTATATAAAAAGTGTTTCTGTTGCTCATTAAAACGTTTCTGTGTATTTCACATATATTACATTTAATTAACTTTATCTGTGATAAGAGTATGCAAACACAGTGCGAGCATCACTAATGGGAGCAGAAAGTGACTCGACGTCTCCAATTTTAATTCCGCCCCGAATGCAAGCAGCTACTCTCGCCAGCCAGTGGCAGGCTAGTGTAGTTCATCTCGAACAAGCCTAATAGGTGTGTTCGACTTGAAGCGGCGCTGTGCAGAATGATCAGTGTATGACATCAAAGTACCGCGAGAGCGATAAGAGAGCAGACGTTCAAATCGCTCTCCCGATACTTTGATGTCATACACTGATCATTCTGCACAGCGCCGCTTCAAGTCGAACACACCTAATAGCCCTCATGTTGCCTTTGTCCTTTGTCGGGTATTGATGTTGTAACCCTGCTGTCAGTGAGTCTGTTTATGCCAAGTCAAATCTGTTCGAGTCAAGTCTCTGTTTGAAAGTTTGGATTTCACCTTGTTTAAATACAACTGCACTTGGGTTCATCACTACGATCGCCTTCAGTGGACTGATTGTAACATATTTATATTTTCTTTTCTTTCAGCTTTATTTAAATTAACAAAATAATTAATCATACTTTTAGTTAACAATAACAATACTGATATTGGAAAATGTTAATTAAAAGTACTTTCATCTAATTCCTTTTACGAAATATTTGTGTGCTGCATGTTTTTTTCTGTCATTAGCTTGGCAAGTGACATTCTAAAGTCCAACAATGGACCATTTACACAATCTCTTGTAGCGCGTTTCATAGGTCATTAGCATCATCAATAAGTATATATATTTTTTTAATGGTACATTTATAACTCTATCCCCTGGTTTCACAGACAAGGCTTAAGACTATAATGTAAGTCTTTTGAGCTGTTTCAACTGAAAGAAACTTGCACTGACTAGTCTTATATCAGTGCCTTTGTTTTGTCTCAAGATGCACACCAGTAATGTTTTTTGTAAGCACGTTTATAACAATTGTTTAAATGTCCTAATTGAACTATGATCTAATCTTGGCTTAGTCTAAGCCCCGTCTGTGAAACCAGGCATATCATTTTTGTATTATATTATCTTTGCATCAAATGACAAGAAAATCGTCGAACGCTGATGTGAGAAACCTGAGAAATGTGAAAAGAGTCCAGTGGAATCAGTGTGTGTGTGTGTGTGTGTGTGTGTGTGTGTGTGTGTGTGTGTGTGTGTGTGTGTGTGTGTGTGTGTGTGTTTTTTTGTGGTGTGTGTGTGTGTGTGTGTGTGTGTGTGTGTGTGTGTGTGTGTGTGTGTGTGTGTGTGTGTGTGTGTGTGTGTGTGTGTGTGTGTGTGTGTGTGTGTGTGTGTGTGTGTGTGTGTGTGTGTGTGTGTGTGTGTGTGTGTGGGTGTGTGTGTGTGTGTGTGTGTGTGTGTGTGTGTGTGTGTGTGTGTGTGTGTGTGTGTGTGTGTGTGTGTGTGTGTGTGGCAAAAACACGTCTTTGAGTCTAAAAATGTGAGATGCAGCGCTCAGGAATGTTTTTTTTTTAAAGCGCAGTGCAGAACAAGAGGGTCTCGAGACTTTCATCGTGCTTTTGATATCTGATGCAATAATGGAAATAACAGACAATGGCCTAAATATAGATATTTCTCTCCAGGTTTTTTTTTTTTTAGAAACAGGTTGTGATAATTGCTTGAACAAATTATATATAACTCGGGGTATCTGGACACAGCCAGAGTCCCTTCTCTGCCATGTTGCCATCAAATAAAACATGTGCCATGCCAACTAGCTACTATAAACCAAGCTCACAACACTTGCCCCGCCTCCAGGGTCTTCTGATTGGACAGATGAGCGACACTGCATGTAAAAATGTAAATTATTTTAACTTGACACAGCATCTTAAAAACACTGTGTTCATGTGCAAGATGCAGCAAGAGATGCGAGCGCAATGGTCATAAACCTTCATTTAGCGTGTGTTTACAAAGAAAAAATTATGGAAAAGTATGTATTGGGGAAAAAACGTGTTTCGTGTAAGGGAACGTCAATTTAATTTTTTCTCTGTAAATTGTACATCGTTATTCCACTTCAAAAACTGTATTTTATCATAAAATTGCATGAAACATCTATTACAGTTTTTCACCGTAGGCTATATACACTCTTAAAAACAAAGGTGCTTCACGATGCCATAGAAGAACCGTTTTGTCTAAATGGTTCCATAAAGAACCTTTAACATCTAAAGAACCTTTCTGTTTCACAAAAGTTCTTTGTGGCGAAAAGAAGGTTTTACAGATAATGAAAAGGTAATAAAGAGATGGTTCTTTAAAGAACCTTTGACTGAATGGTTCTTTGTGGAACCAAAAATGGTTCTTCTATGGCATCGCTGTGAAGAACCTTTTGAAGTACCTTTATTTTTAAGAGTGTAGTAGGGGAACTTACTATTAACCATTTAACATGTTTTTACTGTAGCATTTTCACAGTTTTTACCATTAAAATCACGATCATTTTTTACAGTGCATGCTACCTTTCTGCTATAAACAAAAGCTTGCAATGCGTGCCCTGCTTCCGGAGTCTTCTGATTGGACCGCTGTTTTGGAGCTGACATTGATAAGCAGTACTGTGTGTAAAAGTGGAAATTCTTTTAACTTAAATTATTTTAAGTGCTCATGTGTGACACTGCAAAAGATGTGAGAACGCAATGGTCATACACATCTGTCTAGCATGTGTTCACATAGAAAAACTATAGAAAATTATTTATAGTTTATATTGATATTTTATAGATTAAATTATTATATTGCATATTTCACTTCCTTTATATGTTTAAGCATCTGCTATGCCTTTATACAGACACACACCCTCCAACCTGCACACTCAAACACTGCATTACTGCAATGCAGATCCCCCCAAAAAAGACAAACTACTTTTGATTGTCATGAAGTGTTATGAAGTGACACTGTTTGTTCTCGTTATTTCATAGCCAGGCTGGCTTGAATTCAGTAAAATAATAAAGTCAGGAAAATAAATGACAGCTATTTTGCTTGATGAATGATACTGAGGGTTCGACTGAGTACTGCAGTAATAGAAATCACATCTCATTTGATATGTATCACTCATCTAAATGATGAAACAGATCCAGCGATGAATAATACATTCACTCAAGAGCAAATTGAGAAAGCTGACAGCCTAAACGGAGCTGCCCTTTCTGCCCGATTCTAGAAAATGTATACAACATGTCCTTGGCCAGGCTAATTGGTATAACCTGTTGAGCCATTTTGAATTCTTTCATGATATAAGGCTAGTCAAACGGCCCCGGCAGACTCATTGACTGTGGCGGCTTTCCAGGCCTCTGCAGCCGGAGATGATTTATTTATGCCTGCATTTCTGATACCTCTCAAACTGTTATCTAATATCAACAGACAGCCTGCCAAATGGAGCAGATTGGCCATGACTGTGAAGGAGAGAGGGGGACAGAGCTGCTAAAACCGGGGCCACAGACCCTCTGGTCTACCGCCTGACCCCATTTACTCTCACTTAAAGGGATAGTTCACGCAAAAATTACAATACTGTCATCATTTACTCACGTTCTGTTATTTTTATTTTTGCCGCACAGGTTTGAAACAAGATTATTATTGTAATAGTATGTGCTTTGTAATGTAAAGTTTTCTCCCCGGTGAATGAGACATGAGGTAATCTGACAGTGTTGATGCTGTCTCTCATCGTGTCACTGTTAGCCTCTGGTCTGCTGGAGCACAATCATGTATTTTGGAGGAGGCGTGGCTTTGGAGACTGATTCTGCAGGGAGAGTGGGATCTTATGCTTTCACACGTCAACCATTATGGATGGAAACCTGTCATAAAATTGTCTAATGAGTACTGTTAAGTCAGTAATGCCCCAACACTTTATTTCATTCTGATGTGCATCAGCAGCCAGAAAAGCTCCTGGGTGCATAAATGGACTTCAAAAAGCAAAAACATGCTGGAAATTGGATTCAAAAAATCTGTTTAGAGGTGCCACGCATGTTTAGATCACATTTGCGATCTGACATTTCTCACTATGACAGGCAGCACAGATCTGAGGAACGCATTGAGAGAGATCAACAAAATGATTCGATGCCAGTCGGTTTATTTGCCGCTTGTTTCAGTCTAACCTGTTCAAACATTTGTTTCTGTTCCACAGCAGTCAAACAGACGTGTCCAGCAGAGAAGTTTGACTGCGGAGGGAAGTGTGTGTCGCTGTCCTGGCGGTGTGACGGGGAAAGAGACTGTGAAAACGGTGAAGATGAAGCAGACTGTGCAGCAGGTGAGTCTGCTCTCTTTCCCTCAGACTGTGTTTGATTCTCCGCAGGGAGTTTTGTTCAAGGCTAAGCTGATAGTTTGAACTTAGTTTCACCATGATGCTGTGGACCTGCTTCAGTCGTTGCTCTAAAAGGCACAAAGAGGAAAGAGAGAAGCAGTGAATGGTTTATTTCCTGAGCACACCGTTGTCTTGTTACGTGTGTATTCTGTCTTTTATTGCAACTCTAGTACTGGACAATTACGTGTTGATTGGACAATTGTAGTACTAATAACTACAATTAAGTGTCGATTACAGCATTTAATTTAGCTCTACCCTGGTGTGTAATTATTCTGTTTACAACATGTTTGAGAATTGTAACCAGTCACAAACATGTATGTTGTGTGCATGAATGTAATGGTGAGATATTTAAATTAGTCTACAGGCCTATCACTGATAGTCCTAATACGTTCAGTCTGATACACACGTGTGTTGTACATTTTACTTAAAGGGATAGTTCAAGAAATAAAAATTTGGTCATTAATTACTCACTCTCACGACGTTCTGAACCCGTAAGACCTTCGTTCATCTTAGGTACACAAATTAATATATTTTTGATGAAATCCGAGAGCCTTCTGACCCTGCAAAGACAGCAACGCAACTGACACATTCAAGGCCCAGAAAGGTAGTAAGAACATTGTTAAAATAGTCCATGTGACATCAGTGTTTCAATATTAATTTTATGAAGCTACAAGAATACTTTTTATGCACAAAGAAAATAAAAATAATGACTTTATTCAACAATTCTTCTGCTCCGGGTCAGTCCGCCGCAGTTCACGAGAGCACCATGGCACATGCGTGTGCATTCCTCTGCTTGTAAACAAGGCACAGTCCATGTGTATTATACGTCTACGTGGTACTCTGAAGAGAAGAATTAAGCTAAATGTATATTTTTGCCACCCATGTTAGCTCTTTACTGTCAAGCCCCAGATAAAATAGTAAGCTATTGTTAGGATAAGAATAAATGTAAAGGCGTTATAAGTGTACGGTTATAAGTGTAACTCTTTGGTGCTAGACATTAGTGATTCATTTTTAAACTATTTTACTTCATCGGAATGGCACAAAACTTACTGACTTTTGTTACACTTATCAAATCATGGCCATCAAATGCTAATTGGTCTTTTAAAACGAGTCACACTCATACTGTTCACGGTCAAAAATGACTGCCATAGGAATTGAATATGAAAAAATATGAAAATGTAGAGGAGACTCAACTAAGTAGTTAGATCAGATTAGAGCCATATAGATCAAGCTCTGATCAAGCATTCCCGTTCATTTGTATATAATGAGTAGCATTTTTTTTCATTTTATATAATGAGTAGCAAAATCCTTTTTTCCGAGTTCAGGTTTGACCATAATAATGCAAAAACTGATACTTCAAATCAACATTTCAAAAGTAGTCTTTGATAATGTCTAAATATATATCCAAATAAAATACCTAATACCTAAATTATGTTTGAAAACATTGTTCTCAGCAACAAGGAACACACAGGCCTTTATATAGGGCTGTATGCAATGGTATTATATATTAAAAAAAATTATCACCAGATAGCATTAATCTGCCCACATTGATTATATTTTAAATACTTTTGTTCTATTTGTAACTTAAATACGGCATTCATTTGAATATTAGAATGTTTAAATAAATTAATCAAATACATATATAAATTAATAAAAAAATCTAATATTGCTATTATTTTATAGGTAAATAAATAGTCTGTTTTGACTGATGAACAGCATGAATGTGGCCCCAAAATGAACAGCTCCAGATGGTTAAATCTGTGTAAACGTTCCTCGACACCTCAAAACAAAGCATCATCTGTAATTTGAGAATATTTTAGATACACTAGATATCACTGCAAGAGAGCGGTGCGACAAAACTGCAGTGTTCACTTAAATTAATTTAGGCACAGACAGAGTGAATAAGAGATTAATTCTGCAGCATGGACAGCTTCATTTATTGTAACGAGTGTTTGTGAGAAACTCAGGCAGTGAACTCACACTGAGCTTCAGGACTCAAACATTCGCGTCAAACTGTGTGAACTTGCAGCAACAGCTTCAGTGATTATTATCTTGAGTGCTGCAGTGTCGCTTGAATTGAGCATAATTTATTCAGCATTTCAATAACAGTTTTGGATATCATTCTGCTACACAGTTACTACTCAGCCTGTTTTCAATGTGTAGCTAGCTATACAAATGCTACTTTTTAAAACTATAATTTTATTGATCAAAATAATTGTGATCAGTTTCATTGGAAGTAATAACAATTATAATTTGTCATAATTGTGCAGCCATAGTTGTTTGTGTTGGTCAGTAAATGTCAAATGATGCCTGTTTATCTTGTATTTACAGTGAAAATATATGAATATCATTGCATTATAAAAAAAAAAAAATAAAACCAAGTGGCATTTATTTGAAAGAAAATTAAAAGAAAAGCAAAAAATCAGGTTGTTGTTTGGTTGTAAAGAGGTTTAAGGTATAAAATACTCACACTTTACATTGTAGACCAATTCTCACTATTAACTAACCATGACATTTGTGTCAATAAACTCCTAATTTGCTACTTATTATTTGTTAGTAAGGTAGTTGTTAAATTGAGATATGAGGTAGGATTAAGCATTGATGAGTACAAATAAACGGCAAATATGATATTTATATGCATGCTAATAAGCAAATAGTTAATAGTGCCAATTGGTCCTTAAACTAAAGTGTTATTGGTAAAATGATAGAAACTCTTCAGAATAGATTTAAGAAGTCTGGTTAGTGGATGGTGTTCATTGTTAATGTGGTAAATACTTGAGAAGACAATGACATTGTAACATTTTTAAGAAACAAAACAAGATTATTTATCTGCATATGCAATTCAATTAATACCCAGTTATTATTTTTAAGTGTGGGTTAGGTATCCAGAAAGTCTTCGGCTACTGTACTAGTAAGTAAGTAAGTAAAGTTTATTTATATAGCACATTTATCTAAAATTAAAGTCAAAGATAAACATAAAATAAACAAGACAGATGATACAGTAAAACAATACAACATAGATAAAATCCAAATTAAAATGCCTGGGAATAAAGATATGTTTTCAACTTATTTTTAAAAGTTGTAATAGAAGGTGCAAGGTGGATGTCCAGTGGCAGTTGATTCCAAAGACGGAGGCAGCAATTGAAAAAGCCCTGTCACCATTTGTTTTTAAGCATGAACGAGGAACAGCTAAGAAAGCCTTGTCAGAAGATCTTAGAGATCTGGAGGATGACAGAAGAGTAAGATGATCTGTGAGATAAGATGGGGCTTGACCAGTAAGAGCTTTAAAAACAAACAACATTTTAAATTGAACTCTAAAATGGCCAGGAAGCCAGTGAAGAGAGGCTAGAATTGGTGTAACGTGGTCAGTTTTCTTTGCCCTAGTAAGCCTTCATGTAAGACCTTCATGTAAGCGTCCAATGGATGACTGAGGAATAATATAATGAATTACAGTAATCGAGGCGATCGAGGTAATAAAAGCATGAATGATCTTCTCCAGGTCATTAAAATACAAAAATGATTTCAATCTTGAGATGATTCGTAACTGATAAAAACTGTTCTTGACAACTATTAATTTACTTAAGCAAAGTTCAGAGTCCAGAATGACACCAAGATTCCTGACCTGGGAAGAGACAGAGGAGAAATGCTTGCCAAGCTCATTTATTAGACCACTTCTCAACTTTGGGTGGCCAAAGACGACGTAAGCTTAAACCGAATGCTGAAGGCTGTGGTACCAAGTGATCATTCTTAAGGAGTAGCAGAGCATGTCCTTGATATCCTTGCCCAAGGTTTCCTTGATAAATTGTGTAGACTCTTGGGTTTTGATGTTAGTGGCAGAGCTCATGCTCATGTGTGCCCAGGCTGGCCACCAGATGTCTCTGTCTGTTGAGCACATGGCTTGTTTGTTTGGTGCCATGTGCTCCCATGTCGATTGTCTGTCCCTCTCCATCTTGTTACTTAATCATTGTTTCAGTGGCTCCAGCTGTGTCTCCCTCGTTTCCCTCGTTTGTCTCCCTCTATATAGTCTCATTGTTCGCAGTCTCTGTGCTGATTCGTTGGCTTTCAATGTGTCTTCGTCATTGTGACTTTTCATGTTGACTGTGCTTCCAGTTTCTGTCTTGCCTGCCTGCTTGTTTTTCCCATCGGGGTGTTGGTTTTTGTTCTTTGTTTTATTTTGTTATTAAAGAATCCTGATAATCTCTGCATTTGAGTCCTCGACCTCATCTCTTGTGACAGAACGGATCAGCCAAGATGGGGACTCAGCAGAAGGAGGGGTTTGGGTCGCCCACCACCCGACACTATCTCCAGCCCCCTTTACCCAACGCATCCTCCAGTACGAGGCCCTGAGCTCCTGCCGTCAGCAGGGCAATGACGTGAGGTAGTTTTGCCATGGAGTTTTCAGTGGTGCAGCTGAGGGGCTCGGCTACAATGATGAGGCCCTTCAAGAGACCTTTTCAACAGCGCCCTTGATGAGCCACTCAGCTGGTGGAGGATGAGTGGCTGGACCACCTCACATTTGGGGAATTCGTCAGAGGCTTTGGCACGTTCCCCAGCTAAGGTGGCTGGTGTGCCTCAGGTGGTGGGCGACAAGGCTGCAGCTCCTCCAGTGGCGGCAGATGAGAGCTGCAGTGCCCCTAATGGCGGCCGTCAAGGCTGCAGCGCGCACCCCGGAAATGCCGAGGCTGGTGCGTAAGTTGGAGGATCACCCATGAGGTCGGTACGGGCAGCCGACTTTTCTCCAACGAAAACCCAGCCCGGTGGTTTCTGGAGGCCATGGTGGAGAGCGCCCGCTCCGCTCCAGAGCCCGCTCCGATCCGGGAGCCCACGGAGTCCGCTCCAGAGCCCGCTCCGATCCGGGAGCCCACGCATTCCGCTCCAGAGCCCGCTCCGATCCGAGAGCCCAAGGAGTCCGCTCCAGAGCCCGCTCCGATCCGGGAGCCAAAGGAGTCCGCTCCAGAGCCCGCTCGGTCCGGGAGCCCACGCATTTCCGCTCCCGGTCCGGAGCCCACGCATCCGCTCCGGTCCGGGAGCCCACGCATTCCGCTCCGATCCGGGACCCCACATATTCCGCTCCAGAACCCGCTCCGATCCAGGAGCCCAAGGAGTCCGCTCCAGAGAGCCCGCTCCGATCCGGGAGCCCACGCATTCCGCTCGGTCCGGGGAGCCCACGCATTTCCGCTCCGGTCCGGGAGCCCACGCATTCCGCTCCCGGTCCGGGAGCCCACGCATTCCGCTCCGATCCGAGAGCCCACGGGTCCGCTCCAGACCCGCTCCGATCCGGGAGCCCACCATGAGCCCGCTCCAGAGCCCGCTCCGATCCGGGAGCCCACGCATTCGCTCTCGGTCCGGGAGCCCACGTATTCGCTCCAGAACCCGCTCCGATCCAGGAGCCCACGGAGTCCGCTCCAGTCCGGGTGCCCACGCATTCCGCTCGATCCGGGAGCCCCACGCATTCCGCTCCGATCCGGGAGCCCACGTATTTCCGCTAGGTCGGGAGCCCACGCATTCCGCTCCGGTCCGGGACCCACGCATTCCGCTCCGATCCGAGAGCCCACGGAGTCCGCTCCAGAGCCCGCTCCGATCCGGGAGCCCACAGAGCCCGCTCCGATCCGGGAGCCCACGGAGCCCGCTCCGATCCGGGAGCCCACGCATTCCGCTCCGATCCGGGAGCCACGCATTCCGCTCCGTCGGGAGCCCACGCATTCCGCTCCGGTCCGGGAGCCCAGTATTCCGCTCCAGAACCCGCTCGATCCAGGAGCCCACGGAGTCCGCTCCAGTCCGGGAGAGCCCACGCATTCCGCTCCGATCCGGGAGCCCACGCATTCGCTCCGATCCGGGAGCCCACGTATTCCGCTACGGTCGGGTAGAGCCCACGCATTCCGCTCCGGTCCGGGAGCCCACGCATTCCGCTCGATCCGAGAGCCCACGGAGTCCGCACTCCAGAGCCCGTCTCCGATCCGGGAGCCCACGGAGTCCGCTCCAGTCCGGGAGCCCACGGAGCCCGCTCCGATCGGGAGCCCACGCATTCCGCTCCGATCCGGAAGTCCACGTATTCCGCTACGGTCCCGGAGCCCACGCATTCCGTTCCGGTCCGGGAGCCCACGGAGTCCGCTCCGATCGGGAGCCCACGCATTCCGCTCCGATCCGGGAGCCCACGCATTCCGCTCACGGTCCGGATGCCCACGTATTCCGCTCCAGAACCCGCTCCGATCCAGGAGCACTCGGAGTCCGCTCCAGTCCGGGAGCCCACGCATTCCGCTCCGATCCGGGAGCCCACGCATTCCGCTCCGATCCGGGAGCCCACGCATTCCGCTCCGATCCGGGAGCCCACGCATTCCGCTCCGGTCCGGGAGCCCACGTATTCCGCTCCAGAACCCGCTCCGATCCAGGAGCCCACGGAGTCCGCTCCGGTCCGGGAGCCCACGCATTCCGCTCCGGTCCGGGAGCCCACGCATTCCGCTCCGGTCCGGGAGCCCACGCATTCCGCTCCGATCCGGGAGCCCACGCATTCCGCTCCAGAGCCCACTCCTTTCCGGGAGCCAACGCAGTCCGCTCCAGAGCCCGCTCCGTTCCGGGAGCCCACGCAGTCCGCTCCAGAGCCCGCTCTAATCAGGGAGCACACAGACTCCGCTCCAGAGCCCGCTCCGGTCTGGGAACCCACAGAGCCCACTCCAGGGCCAGCCCCACCCTGGAACCCCTGTGTGCCCATTGCTCCAGGCCCTCTTCCACTCCACGGGCCTGGCCCACCTCCCTCCTAGACATTTTTCTGTTTAGTGTGTGTGGAGCGTCTGGGATCCGCTCCTTAAAGGGGGGGTTATGTCACGGTCCTGCTGGTGTGCCCAGGCTGGCCACCAGATGTCTCTGTCTGTTGAGCACATGGCTTGTTGTTTGTTTGGTGCCATGTGCTCCCATGTCGATTGTCTGTCCCCTCCCATCTTGTTACTTAATCATTGTTTCAGTGGCTCCAGCTGTGTCTCCCTCGTTACCCTCGTTTGTCTCCCTATATAGTTCTCCTTGTGTCTGCAGTCCTGTGCTGATCCGTTGTCTTTCATGTGTCTTCGTCATGTGAGTTTCATGTTGACTGTGCTCCAGTCTTCTGCCTGCCTGCTTGTTTTTCCCCTTCGGGGTGGTTTTTGTTCTTTGTTTTATTTTGTTATTAAAGAAACCTGATAATCTCTGCATTTGAGTCCTCGACCTCATCTCTTGTGACAGTTAGTGGCAAAGCTCATGCTCATGTGTCATGATCAATGAATGTTTCAACACTTCTGGTGGGAGGTGCTTGAGCTCTGCTTATTAAACACGGTTGTTTTACCTCAGCCAATCAGACGTCCTCCCAGACCCCCGCTGTGAATCCCGCTGCCCTACTTTTAAGGAGCTGTGGAAATTCCCTTTCCCTTGCTCTTTATAATAGTATATCTCCACTGTCAGCCTCACATTAATGGCATCTCACGCTCCCTCCGTTTAGTCTCTCGCTCTTTCAATTCTGCATGTTAAAATAAAGAATAGTCTTGCAGCTGCTAAAATATGATCATTTTGAGCTACTCACACATAATAAATAATACAATTAATAATTGTATTATTAATTATTATGAAATTAATTACTAAATAAAATGTACTTTTCACAAATACTATAAATAGTACTAATGTGGTAACACTTTGCAATAAGGTTCCATTTGTTAACATTAATTAATTACATTAGTTTACATGAACTAACAATGAAAAACACATCTAAAACATTTATTAATCGTAGTGTTAATTTCAACATTTGCTAATACATTATTCAAATTAAAAGTTGTGTCTGTTAAAGATCCCATGAAATCAAAATTGAGTTTTTTTTGGGTGTTAGTATCAATATGTTAGTCTTAAGGTTATCTGTATGTATTATTTAACGGAACTGCACTAACATAAACTAAGAACATTAACAGAGATTAATAAAAGCTACACAAATAATAATAATAATATTAGAAAAGTCTGTCTGAAACTACCTAAAAATTATTGTACCCCTGAGTTATTTAAATAATGATTACAGCCAATCTTTTATTTAAACAGCCTCTCCAAACGTTACATAATCATAATCATTACATAATGACTTCTTAAATCTTTTTACTTAAACATTCAATAATAATTCATTTCCAGTGTGCATTTTCAGGGGTTATCTTTAGTGCACATAATTGAATGTTTCCTATCTGTCTGTGTTTTATTTAATTTGTTGTCTTGTTCATTTTTGATTATGATTTGGTTTCTTTAAAGAACAAAGATTTCCTTGTTACCAGTCTACATTTGTTCATTGTAATTAACTTGCAGGTCACATCTGTTGACACACTCTGAGGATTTAAGACAAACTAGCTGAAAATGCATTAATGTGTCAGCATGGCCATTTGTCATCTTAAAATGCTTTACAGAAAGCATAAAGTTTGCTTTTATAATTACCTTGAAAATGTGCCACGGATTGGGTTTAATTAATATAACAAATAGAAACCCGAACTAGAGTTCCAGATCATTTCATTATCTTGTCGGCCCATCTGAAACATTAAAAACTGCAATCTCACAAGATATAAATCACAATGTTAATGGCCCTATTAAGAGCAAATTAAACACCCTCCAACCATTTTTCACTCTGGGGGATGATAATTCATGGCTGTTAAAAGACTTGGCGAAACTCAAAGCCTAATTAATCATAATGCGTCTTCTGCAAGCAGTCATTTTGGAAAGACGAGTTTGTATGGTTGCATGTTTTCCAAATGAATTCTATCAATCAGCATTTTATTCAGCCGTCCTCATCAACCGCACAAGTCTTGGCAGCACTGAGCCATTCTTTCCTTCTATAGAGGTAATCATGCTTCTATTTTCATCAAGCTATAAACAGAGAGTCCAGACAATCTCTTACCGCTCAGACTCTTGATCAGTACATCCGTGCCAATGTCACAGTATCGAGCCAGGAGAACCGGAGCCCTGGCTCAAAATGATATTTCACCTGGGCCCTGATGATAATTGATTTCCTGCCTTTCTCTGCCAGGTCTGTGCAGTGTAATAGACCTCTAATTATCCACCGCTGAAGGCCTTATAACTTGAATCCACTGTGATGATGCTCAGGTTATGTCTCAATGCACTAGCACAAATTCAACGCTAGTGTCTCAATGCACTAGCACAAATTCAACGCTAGTGTCTCAATGCACTAGCACAAATTCAACGCTAGTGTCTCAATGCACTAGCACAAATTTAATGCTAGTGTCTCAATGCACTAGCACAAATTCAACGCTAGTGTCTCAATGCACTAGCACAAATTCAACGCTAGTGTCTCAATGCACTAGCACAAATTCAACGCTAGTGTCTCAATGCACTAGCACAAATTCAATGCTAGTGTCTCAATGCACTAGCACAAAATTCAACGCTAGTGTCTCAATGCACTAGCACAAAATTCAACGCTAGTGTCTCAATGCACTAGCACAAATTCAATGCTAGTGTCTCAATGCACTAGCACAAATTCAACGCTAGTGTCTCAATGCACTAGCACAAATTCAACGCTAGTGTCTCAATGCACTAGCACAAATTCAACGCTAATGTCTCAATGCACTAGCACAAATTCAACGCTAGTGTCTCAATGCACTAGCACAAATTCAATGCTAGTGTGTCAATGCACTAGCACAAATCAACGCTAGTGTCTCAATGCACTAGCACAAATTCAACGCTAGTGTCTCAATGCACTAGCACAAATTCAACGCTAGTGTCTCAATGCACTAGCACAAATTCAATGCTAGTGTCTCAATGCACTAGCACAAATTCAACGCTAGTGTCTCAATGCACTAGCACAAATTCAACGCTAGTGTCTCAATGCACTAGCACAAATTCAATGCTAGTGTCTCAATGCACTAGCACAAATTCAATGCTAGTGAATTTGTAGATATGCTCAGGATATGTCTCAATGCACTAGCACAAATTCAATGCTAGTGAATTTGTAGATATGCTCAGGATATGTCTCAATGCACTAGCACAAAGCGATCAGTGAACGCATGTATTACTCAGTACTGCATTAGTTTAACTTCCTGTTGCTTTGACCTGTGGTGCCATAGAGTGAGGCTTTACCAGCATCCAATATATGTTTGTTATTTCAATCTGATATACGCAGTAGTTTGATTCAACATTAACGTTCTTGGCAGACGCTTTCTAATAAAGCGGTTTAAAGACAATTACACACTTTAATAATCCTTCCTCAGCCATTGCTGGTGTTCACTATTTTCTCCGGCAAGCTTTTGCTTGTGTCTGATTTTTGAGTTTATACATTCACTATGGAGGATCTGTGTATTTTTAAACATTTAACGGAAACTATCCAAAATATGGTAGAAATTAAAAAAATTGCCATACATCATTGAGCTTTTCTGGTGGTGAGTGCTTCAAAATTCCTGTTTGAGATATGACTTATTACATTTTTTTAAGGTTAAAGTAAAATCGCAGATTTTTAATCATGAATCAAAAATACCATCAAGTCAGAGAAAATGGAAACGGTATATTTTGTGAATGGTATTAACACTAACTGAACGAGATATCTGTCAATCTATATATACAGGAAGAAATTGTGTGACTAACATTGCTTCTTGTAAATATGTGGACTTCTGTGTTCATTTGAAACTATTTGTGATAGCACTGCTTTATGGAAGGATATTCATGTTGTGTGATTTTTTGATATTCTGGTCAGATATCAACATGAAGATTAGCTTGTGCTCTCTAAAACTCTTTTCAAACTATTTTGTTCTGCATGAACTGCAGAAATGTGTCAGAATGCTATATTATAATCCACTGTAAAGACAGAACATATTTACATGTGTAAAGTTTTCTTAAACAGCAGGCTTCCTGTAAATACTGATTGACAGATGTCTCGTTCAATCAGCACTAGATATTGCATTCACAAAATATAGCCTTTTCCATTTCGTCTGACTGGTTGTTGTGTTTTCTGACTTATTTGGCTTTTATATTTGCCATTTTGTTTATAATTGGTCATTTTATTTTTGGGTTATTTAGCAACTTAAAAACTTAAAAGTAAAAAAAGTGAGAACAAACCTGCCTCAGAATTGTCATTTGAGATACGACTGAGTGTAACTTCTTAAATGTTCACCTCAGACCTTGTTCCATAATCATGAATAAAAAATCACCAGGAAACCTAAAAGACTACAAACCTCCCAGCTCTATATGTTATGCTATGTTATTAACACATATTGAGCAGGAGGTGCAGATCTCTGACCTTTTCCTGGTCATAACTCTTTTGTCATCATTCAGTATCCATAATATCCCTCGCTGTACATAAATTAGACTTACATGCACTGTAACAGAAAAATGCTCCTTGCTGTCATTAATCAAAAACACACTCCGCTGGTACAGTGTTTTCTTCCTCCTCAGATCCCTCCTAATCATCAGCGTTAGCACACAGTGGGTAACTTATTAAAGTCAATCTCTCTTTGGCGTGTGGTTAATTGAGTCTTCCATGTATTGAATTATGTATGATTCTCTTGAACAGGTTTGATTATCAGTCCCTCTAGAAGCTCAAATTGCTCATCATGTAAAATCACACGCAACGTCCTGCATAGCATTTCAAATCTGGTCACAGGCTATGTGCTACGCTAATTACTGTTTACTGACTAAACGTCAGCGTTCAGCTTCTGTACCTGATCTATTAGCTGTTCAAAAACACAACAGATATCTTAGATTATGTTCAGAATAATAGCATACTTCTCACGACATAGGCTGTATCCGAAATTGCCCCCTATACCCTCAAATAGGGTACTAATTGAGGGGACAGCCATTTTTTGTGGTGTCCGAAACCATAGTGGACGTTCTCGAGTGCACTCATTCAATCCCACAATGCAGTGCAAAAACGAGTGTACAACCGATGTACACTCAACGGCTAAAGATAACCCATAATGCACTGTGAGAGTCGCGCGCCGAATGAATTCCCGCATCTCGCCAGAAGATGGCGCTCGCAGCCATTCATTTTAACAGCGCTCGTCCACGTAATACAACACCGGTACAAATTCATTGTAAATTGATTATTACATTTTTAAACTATGGTTTATACATAATTTCCGTGACATCGTTAAAGATAAATCCTTTAATCTTACTACTGGAGCTGCCCGTTTCAAATGATTATTAAACATCAAGCAAACTATGCAAAAGTGGCAGTCCTTCCGGTGCACTCAGTGTCCGAATTCACTCACTTGTTTGCATAGAAGTGATACAGAAGAGTGTACGCATTTTGCGTCCAGGGGATAATCTCCAAAATGGAGCTACGCTGACACAGCGGAGACGTTATGCATGACTAAATGTTGAATAAAGTCGTTATTTTTGCTTTATTTCCATACAAAAAGTATTCTCGTCGCTTCATAACGTTACGATTGAACCACTGTTGGAAGATGGAGTATCCTGGCGATGCTTTTCATTCTTTTCTGGACCTTGACAGTGTAATTTACTCGGCAGTCAATGACAGTCACTAGCATCCCGGGTCTCATCCAAAATATCTTAAATTGTGTTCCGAAGACGAACAAAGCTTTTACGGAGTTGGAACCACATGAGGGTAAATTAGAAATTATCATTTTGGGTGGAGTATCCCTTTCACTCTTTCAAATGAACCGTATTAGTGGCCTAACGGAGGGAATAGTGAATGAGGGTATGGGGGCAATTTCGGATACAGCCATACTGTGCGAGTGTACACTAAATACTGCTTACTATATAAAATATTTTTCTAAGGTCATCTAAGACGTCTCTGAATTTATGAAAACAACTCTTTTCTATGTGAATCTGTTTTAAAGTGTAATTTATTGCTGTGATCAAAGCTGTATTTTCAGCATCATTACTCCAGTCTTCAGTGTCACATGATCCTTCAGAAATCATTCTAATATGCTGCTCAAGAAACATTTCTTAATATAATCCATGCTGAAAATAGTTGCACTGCTTGATATTTTTGAGAAAACTGTGATCAATTGTTTATTCTGCGAGTAGCATCCAGCTGTAGTTTTGGAAATAAAACAGTTATTTTGTCTCTTTTGTCAGTCAGATCAAATAATGAGTCAAGAAATAGATATGAAAAGACAGTTTATATAACATTTGGCTCATTCATCACACAGGAAATGTAAGTTCAAGTGCAGGGCATTGTGGTGTACAGTATTCTATTCAACATGGTTGTTGTGTACTGAAATGTGTAGTAAATGTAGTAGCTCATCCAAATATTACATGGAAGGTTTCATGCACACAGTATACATACAGTATTATATAACAGAGCAAGTACAGCAGCAGTATTACTCCAAACATTTACAGTAATATTTTGGATTAAATAAAGTCATGCTCTAATTTGACAGCATACAGTATGTGACATGCTAGAGCTTGTATATAGTATAAACTGTATATAATATAACTGAATATACCTTCTTTCATATATCCTGGTGCTGTAATTTGCATAAAGGCAATGAACTATAAAAAATAAAACCTGAAAATGTTCGCTATGTTGTATTTGCAGTATTGTTGCATTACTTCTATTTAGTTGTGATATTTTTTGAGCGAAAAGGGTCAAATGTTTATTAAATCCGAATCAAATATTTTTGAATTTGATACATTTTCAAATATTCTGATTAAATGTTTATTCTAATCTTATGAAAATGTTCTGTCTTGTCCAAAACTGAAGGATTTTGTGTCTGTAAGTGACTAAACTGTTGCATGGAATTACTGAAACATGTTTGGCCCTGCTTTTGAGTGCAATTGTGCCCAAGAGCATTAAAGTTTGTCCGTCTCCTGGTATATATATATGTATATAAACCACACAAGAAACTTCGACTCTGGTGAATTGTGTGTTCAGAGGCTTTCAGCGGGCACTAGTAGAGTGTAATGTAGGTGGACTGGTCCGTCATACCCCCCCCCCCCCCTTCCCCCCAGGCTGGCCGCGGCCCACAGCTTCACCTCTACTAATCAGAAGCTCTCATCATCACGGCAGGGCAGTTTCCAGGGAACGGGGGTAAACTGGCTTCACTCCAGCATTCACTACTGAAGAAGCACTGCTGACTGGGCTGCAGCTCAGAGCTATAGAAAAATCAATGCAGATCCATCTTTCACTCAGACTCCAAATCTCTGCCAAGCACCATTTTTCTTGCTTTTTCTCCTTAAATACCTAGAAATATAAAAAAAATTGAGCGCTTCACTTAAAGGTGCACTGTGTAATATTTAGGATAATCTATAGACAGAAATGCAATATAATATACATAACTACGTTTTCAGAGGAGTATAAAGACCTTACTTAATGAACTGTTATGTTTTTATTACCTTAGAATGAGCGATTTATAACTACATATACCCAGGTCCCCTCAGGTCCCCTGGACGTCGCCATGGATGTTTCTATCATGTTTCTACAGCCCTAAACGCCCTAAACGGACAAATGCTTCTACAGAGCGCGTATCGTCACTATGTTGTTCTCGCGGAAAATCTTAGCCCTGTATCGGCCACCGTAGCTTCTCTAAAGGGAGCGGTGAGCGCGGGACTGAGCCGTTGGTTGCAATTCGCAAACTCAACCGCTAGATGCCGCTAAAAACTACACACTGCACCTTTAAATGGATTGATTTTATTGTTTTTACTCAAAGGGTTACTCCAAAGTGATTTCAGCTTATACAATTAGAAATTGCTCCATAAGGTTTTGCATAGTAGTAGTAGTAATACAAATTAATAAATTATAATATATAAAAATATCATAAATATAATGTAATCAAATTTTTTACTTAATAGAATGTGGCATTATCACAATTTCTGTTTGTTTTTTTAAACACTGTCTAGAAAATGTATCATAATTTATTTAATTTATATTAACAGACAAGAGGCAAAATATGATAAATATATATTTCCCTGGTAGTATTTTGCACAATTACTTTGTTCAATAGTTTGGTATCTGTAAGATTTTTTAAAATAAAAATGTTAATACTTTTATCCAGCAAGGACGCAATAAATTGATAAAAAGTGTCAGATAAAACAATACAAAACATTTAAAATAAATGCTGTTCCTTTGTCCTGTGTACACTTTTATTCTTCAAAAAATCATGAATAATAAATGTATGATGTATTACAGTTCGTACAAAAATATTAAGCAGCATAAACTGTTTTCAACATTGATAATATTAAATGTTTCTTGAGCGGCAAATCAGAAAGATTTCTGAAGTATCAGGTGGCACTGAAAACTGGAGTAATGATGCTGAAAACACAGCTTTGCATCACAAGAAAATCATGTTTTAAATTATACGTTATATGCCAACCACAATTTCAGGATGGCAGTAGTCCTCCACAAGCCACTGCTGACATTAATGGTTGATTGCAAATGATCTGTGGTGTCAGTTTAAGTAAGCAATGTTTAAATGTGGACTTGGCTAGGAAAATAAGGCAAATTCTGATCTGAAACAGGGTCAGGTTATGAGGATATATTATGTTTTTTTGTACTGCATGTTGAATTGCTGTAAGGATTTTGCTTCCTGACTGGAATAAATTAATCATCTAAATGGAGGGAGTTTTGGCACAATGATGATAATTGCCTGTTCCCACGCATTAATCTGCACTTAATCTAGGCTAATCTCAAGCCAGAGGCCTGAGCACATCATTCATAAGCCTCTTGAACGTGCATCAAATACAGGACTATACTGTGAGATAAAATGCATCCACACTTTCTGTTAAAGTGAATTTCAGAAATTAAATACACAAATTAAATTTCATGTAAAAAATCTATTGAAAAATTTAAGAAAAGTTTGTCCTAATAAGTATGAGCAAAGGCAAAAAAACCAGTATACTCAAGTCAAATCAAAGAAATCTTTTCAGGTTGAATTCTTCACTCAGTTCAGCAAGGTCAGACAGGAATAAAAACATGAATACACTGGATTGCTGAATTGCAGAGCTGGTGCAAACGGCCACATCCCTGAGATCAGAGGCTTTATTAACTGTCCTTCTTCCACTGCTGTTAGTTTGTGTGTTCTTGAATTGATGGCAGCACACATTTGCCCATCTTAATGCATTCAGAAACTGCCAAAACCTTTTGCATTCCTTGGTCAGTTTTGACCCGGTGGAAAGTAAGCTTATAAAATGGTCATAACTTAATGTGTTTCTAATAAAATTACATCGTATCTGATGAATAACTTCTCACTGATGAGACAATGCACAAAAATGTAAAAACGTTGGATGTTACCATGCCAATACTATGTAATTACTACATTTTCTGACTTTTTCAAAATGTTTTGTCATTAAAAAATATATAAAAAAATTGGTGTTTAAAAAAAAAATATATATATATTTGTTTTCTTGCATCACAGTGGATGGAGTCCATGAAAAACTTGTTATAAAATGTCTCATGGACTACAGCAAAACCACTGTGATGCAAGAAATGTCTCAGGTTACGTATGTAACCAGGTTCCCCGAGTGGGGAACGAGACACCTCCCCAGTGGGGAATAGGGGTCGCTACCTGCGTCCCCTAACGCCGTCGCTAGCGTGAACGCCGTGCTTGAAGCATGACCCGTGCTTAAAAAACACCACATACAATTGGCCAGCTAAAAAACACCACATGTTGGCCAGCCTACCGGCGCGACCACAATGACGTCTCACTACCGGGCGCCGGGAGAATACATCCATAAGGGCGCCGGAAGAATTTTCACATCATCCACTTTTCAGCTGGCTATCGTCTCTTGCACAGGGGGCATCCCTCATAGCCATTTTCCCACGCATCCCTCAATGTCAGCATAACTAGTATGCTGAAAAATATGAATACGAGAAAAATTGCTTTTTCCACTCCTTCTCAACCCCCACATGGAGATTTAGGATGAAAGGAAGGCTCGCTCGAGCTGGGGTTTATGGCCAGAAAGATTATTTTATGGACCATAAACCTCAATAACTCTCATATGTCTAGCAGTGCAGAGGGATTGAGAGGTTTTAGTCTCAACTTCCTCACCCTCAAACATCTCCTGCCCCAGCAGAGCACTAGCCGCTGAATCTGATGATGTCAGAAAGATCGCATCGTCACAATCCAGCAGCTCACTCTCGTTCTCGGCCGATGCGCGCGAAAAGGGGCGGTCCCTCTCTAACTCATCGGCCAGATCCAACTGCTAATTTCATTCGCCTCCGTGCCTCGGCAGCGGTGGGTCCCGAATCGCGGGAAGCAGACGGCTGCCCCTCTTTCCTCGAAAAGAGGGACAGACGAGAGCGGAGCTTTTTCATAGAAAAAAGCTCACAGTGCACGCAGATTTTCCCCTCAAGGACATCGCGTGCGTGCCTGCGTGCCTCTTTGCCAAACAAAAGACGCAAAGATCGCGTGCGTGCCTGCGTGCTCTTTGCCCAAACAAAAGACGCAAAGATTGTGTGTGTCATGTCATAACAAATAACGAGGACACGGATCCACACACTTCTTAAACGCCTTGCTAGTGCTCGCCATGATAATAGAGAGAAAACTGTACTCTTACCAGAATGCACGCTTCAAACAAACCAGTCAGTGAAGACGAAGAAGAGGATGATGTATTCTCCCGGCACCCCTTATACTGTGGTCGTGCCAGTAGTGACGTCATGGGCTGTCGCCGGCCAACAGGTGGTGTTTTTTTATATGTATGCTTCATACACGGGTCACGCTGACGACATTCATTCCCCATAGCAACCCCTAGGGAACGCAGTAGGGAACGCAGTTCCCATGAAAGGGAAATAAATGTTCCCATGAAAGGGAATTCAATAGATATTTTATTTAAATATATGTATTTTATTTAAATATATTGTTATATGAAATTCATAAGAATACAAGTTGATTATATAAAGGCCTTAATAGTGAGGCTAACCTTAGTAAATGCCTCTAACAATTACTAAACATTCTGTCTATTAAATGGATAAATGCTGAAATATATTTTTCTAAACATTTGTGTATAAAAAACTGTCAAACTAACTGACCTAACACAATACACACAACCGCGAAATACACATTATTTTTCACCTTTGGTGTATATCTTGTTTCTTGTCTTCTTGATTTCATGGACCTCAGACACATCCTTTCCTTTACAACCGTTCTCCCCATGTTCCACTTATCAACTTTTCTTGTTTCTGGGAGGGAGATGGCTGGACCTCCTTTAATGCTTCTCCCATGTTCCACTTATCTCTATTGTCAAATCTGATTCTTAGAGATCCAATTCAAATCTTGCCTTTGATCAGCAGGTCCTTCAGTCTATCTTTACATGATCTCTTAAGATCCCTCGATTAGCAGCTCTTCTGATCTCTTTTGAATTCTCTGTGTTTGTCTTCAATCTCTCATTGGGATTTAAACGAATAGTTGACCCCAAAATGAACAATTCAACCACATGTCATTCCAAATCTGTTTGACTCTCTCTCTCTTCAGTGAAACATTTGAAAAATGTCTTATTTTTTCACCCTAGTGTGGTTTTGGACTGTATTGACCCCATTGACTTTGACTTTTTTAGATTTTTAACTAACACTTTAAATTTAACAGCCACATTATGCGAGACTGTATACTATGAATGTGCATATGAATTGTGACACTATATGCTTTGAGCAGTGCCATATGCTGGCATACTTGTTAAGAGATGTGCTCTGCTTCTACAGACATCGATCATGTGCTTAGTATTTAGGGTTTCATGGAATCACTCTCTGTTTCTGGTGCCTGATTTACTGAGCCCTGTGCTTTACTTGACCACCCCCTCTCACTTCAGCAGCTATCTGTCTGCACCACAGACAGGACAAACATCTGCTTATGAAAACATCTTTAAACCTGTTAGAAGCCAGAAATGTTGGAGGGATGATATTGCATCATACAGTACAAATGAAATGAATATTTCACAAAATAAAATATAAAATGCATGCTTCTCTTACATACAGCTACTGTTAACTTGGCTGTTCACTCTGGTAATATTTTGCATTTATAGTTTTTAAATTATAATATATAGTATTTTCTTACAAAGTCCTGTCAAATTATCTTGGAATTTAAAGTGCCTTTCAAAAGTTTGGAGTCATTAGGATTTTTTATTGTTTTTGAAAAATGGGAAGTGTTTTTATAATTGCATCTTTAAATTCTAATAATTTATTTATTAATAATAATTAATTTTAAATGTAATTTATTATTCTTTTGGTTAATAAATTATTACTGTTAAATTCTTTTTTTTTTTAGCACCTTTATTTTTAAAACAGTACACTAAAGTTTTAAAATTAAAAATTTATGGAAATTTTAATTTAGAAATTTGAAAAATTTAACCTTAAAAAATCTTTATTCTTTTAAGTTTATATCAATGAAAAATGTTTTTAATTCATTAATTTTCATAAAATTATACTAAACATAATTTGTAATCCTTGATGGTGAAGCTGAATTTTCAGTGTCACATGATCCTTCAGAAATCATTCTGATATGGTGATTTGCTGCTCAATAAACATTTCTTATCACTTTTATGTTGAAACCAGTTGCTGTGCTAAAAATCTTTTAAAAAAAAGTTAGAATATCATTAATTTGAAATAGAAATCTTTTGTAACATTACAAATGTCTTTACTGTCAGTTTTAATCATTTTAATGCAGAGATGCTCAAACCAGGGATGACCTCTGATTTGGCCCACAATGCCATACTGCAAGAGGAAAGGAAAAAATGGAGGGGGGGCATGAAAGCATACCTTAATTTTATCTTTTTTATTTGTTACTTTTTTTGTTTGTTTTATTTTTGGATTTATATGTAAAAACATTATAAGTGAATCTGATTAAAAAAATTATATACATTCAAACCAAAAGTTATTCAGACACCAGATATAATTTTGATATTTTTTACTAGTGGGTGCAGGACACTATAGTTCATTTAAGTAAGTGAGGATAGCAAAAATAAAGTGAACTGTGACATATTATACCCAAAAATTCATGCAGTGGATTACCAGTAAAATGTATACAAATTTGGGACCAAAAATTGTTCAGACACTTTGACTTGACAATATTTTGCTTAAGCATTGCTTGGTAATTGGTTGACCTAAATTGGTATTATCTAATTGTGTACTTAAATTTGACAGCTATTCAACCTAATTCATTACACACATGATCAATTATATGTATACATATATACATTTAGCCTTTAGCACTTCACTTTCAAAACATTTAAATCAATGCAAACTGGGTGGTGAGTTCATCGTTTCAATGAAAAATGATTTTGTTGCACATTTAAAAAGAGCTACCACTATGCAGAAAATATGGTTGATGGCTGCACATGCCATTCAGTCTCTTCATTTGTAATTGGGCATTTCTTAATCAAGTCTTTGTTTTCTCATCCCCAGATGCCAGGTCCTGCTCAGCGGGGGAGTTCCAGTGTCGTAACCACAAATGTTTAGCACCGGTCTATGTTTGTGACGGCGATGACGACTGTGGAGACGGCAGCGACGAGGAGAAGTGCTCTCCACCCACCTGTGGGCCACACGAGTTTCGCTGTAACAGCTCAGAGTGTGTGCCGCAGCCCTGGACCTGCGACGGCGACCCTGACTGTGCTGACGGCTCTGATGAGTGGGCGGGGCGATGCGGGGGCGGGTCTGGACGGCTGGCTCCGCCCCCCACCCGGAGACTGCAGTGCGGTGCTGGAGAGTTTCGTTGTGGCAGCGGGGAGTGTGTGAAACTGGCCTGGAGGTGCGACAGGGACCCTGACTGCAAGGACAAGTCAGATGAGGTCGACTGCCGTGAGTGTGCACTCTCACTTACTTCCTGTAGAAAGTGCTTGGATCTCACTGTACAACCGTGACCCTTTAATCCGTCACTCAAATATGTAGTTACATACTGAAATTTATCAGAGCAGGGGTGTTTTATTTTTCACTAGTACAGATTTTGCTTGCCCTGACAATATTCTCAGTGGCTCACCACAATATGTATTATATATTATATTTAATTATTAGTAATTTATATTTATATATGCCAAAGAAAATATAGGTCACACTTAAGTTTGGGGACCAATTAACTAACTATTAACTACAACTTTTGCTTCAATAAACGACTAATTTCCTGCTTATTAATAGTTCATACAGTAGTTAAGTTTAAGCATGGGGAGGATTAAGGGATCTAAAATATGATCATGCAGAATAAGGCATTACTATTTGCTATATAAGTACTAATAAACAGCCAATGTGCCAGTAATATGCATGCATTTAAAAAAGTGTTACCAATTTGTAATTGTAATTGTAGCTGTAATTTTTTCATAAAAATAAAAAATAAAATTGGCAATAAATGTAAATAAAATCACCGTCATAAATATACTTTTGCTAGAAAATGATGCCAGTTTGGTTTATAGTTTTCTACCTATTCTAACTGATTATTCAAAGATTATTGCAATTTGTTCTTTTAATTTCCTCAAATTCCATCGTTGTTAGGTAGTTAGAAAATGTCCCATTATTATTTACATATTTGACAATTAATTTGTGGCAAATTGGCATATTTGACATATTTTTGTTACATATTTGGCACATTTTATTTAGCCCAATCTACAGTACTTTTTTTTGCATTGTTATGGATTTGGCAGATGCTTTTATTCAAAGCGGCATGCACTGAATTTAAGGTACACATTTTATCAGTTCAAGCTTTCCAGCTCATGACCTTGATGTTGCTAGCGCCATGCTCTATGTTCGTAAGATGTAAAAAAAAATAAATAATCAAGACAAAGGTATATGAAATTCAATGAAATTTTCAGAGGCCCAAATGAGCAAATGACAACAGGCCTGAAACTCTATTGTAATCTAACTAACACAATATTCAAGCAAGAACAATATGTTATTTGGGGTGAGACACACATTTACATTTTTATATTATATGTGTGTGTGTTTATTTTAATTAAGAGATTTATTTGAATACAAATTTAGATTTTGATTTATTTAATTAGTAATATTATTAGTAATAATAGTGGGCCCAAGCCCCCTGGTTGACAGCCGCTGTCTTACACTGGCCAACTGGGTCGACTGTAGATGATGCTCATTGTTTTTGTGCCATAAAAGTTTTGCACTCACCCAGTTTATTACGATACCTTTGCAGGGCTCGGCAATGAAGTCAATGTTGCATGAGAAAGTTGACTGCCTTTGTTTTTAAGTCTTGCCAATTTAAAGATTCAAGAGATCTGAAAACATTTAAGCTTAGATAGCATGTGTACCGAAATGATTTTATTTTGCTTCATTTTGTCATATTGTGCTTGATCTGACAAATGCACACAAAACTGTCAAAATGCCAGTCTTGGGGAGTATCCAACAGCGCTGTTTATTTCTTAAGTGAATGTCAATGAAATCAGATGTGTCAGTATATTGGATCTGTGCGTTAGGTCTTAAAGTGACAGCAGCCCAGTATACCTGCTGCTCCTGTCATTAATGTTAATCAAACAACAAAAGACAGAAAAATCACTCACTGCTCTTGACCGAATAACTTTTTGTAGTTTTCATGAAGATGAATCTGTATTAATTTTATACAGACTATGCAGCATTATTTTACATTTGGTAACTCAATTCAATTCCTGTAGTATTTCTTACCTTTCTTACCTATCTGAACATCTTAAAGCACTGTTTTGATTTCACTGGTACCTAAAATGGTGGTATCGTAACAGTCTTGTTTATTAGAATACAAGGTTACATGGGTCAAAAACAATAAAAACAGAAATGAAAAAGTTTGAACCAATGGCCTGACTGACTGGTCTGTGCAGTACATTCTATTTATGAGAAATGCTCTTTTATAACAGGAACATTTAAGAGGATGTGCAAGAATTTGGATTGATTTTGTAGCATGTTTGTGTGTATTTATGTGTGTGCATCAGTCCGTTTGTCTCTCTGTGTGTTGCATGGTACATCTTTCTTTCTCTCAGACTATTTTTCCACCTACTGCACTTGCTGGCTGCTGCATTGATGCACACAAAGCAAACACTCCCAGTGAATGTGCATGAAGGTGCTCGGCATCTCCACCACATTTCTGGAAATATCTGTGCAGGAATCTCAGCAGGAGTTCTCATTGTGAGGGCCACATGACCACAACAACGTTTCTGAAGGGCATGTCGCACTGACATGCTGCGATGGGAATTAAATTATCTTATATACTGTGAGGTTTTGCCAAAGATGGAAGATGACAGTTCACGGCAGATATTTTTTTCCGACTGCCTGCCATTTATTATCTATTCCACCCACGCAAAGACAATTTGTATTATTGAAGCCATTATTGTCACGTGACTCAAAGCATTTGGTGTGGAGACACACTTTAATTTAGTTTGACAGTGATGGCAGCACACACTCCATTGTTGTGTAACGTCATAGAACAATGATAGCTTTTTCATGCACTTTTGCAGTACGTTAGCCAAGTGTTTTTGTATTCGTGTAGAGTACAATGTTTCTGATCTTCCAATGCACTTATTATATAGAAAGCCCTCCTGGAGCATTCTGGGGTTAAATGGGCTGCTTAAGGGCACAGTGGTGATGCTCATGAATGTAGCGACTACTCTGCGCAACCCACACATAACACTATTTATCTGTGTGCCAGATCATAATGGGTAAAAAAAAGAGAAAAGATTTGACTTTAAGTTAAGCTACGGTGGAAGCATGTATCTTTCACTGCCTGTTGTGACAATTTGTCAGTTTGTGGAAAGAAGATGAAATTATTTAAATTGAAGGGATTGAAAATTCGGTCATTACTCAAACCCGTAAGATTTTCTTTCATCTTGGAAACACAAATAAGGATATTTTCTGACAGATCTACCACCAGTGAAAGTTCACACACTCACAACTTTAATGCTTTAAAATTTCATACAGACAGAGCTGTAGTAAGCATAATACATGAAATCAAATCAAATCACTTTTATTGTCACATCACCACAGCATATGTGCCTTGGTGAGTGATATTCTTGAGAGCGTGCTCCAAACAGTGCAGAAACAATTTACATATAGACAGTACATACTTATAGACTTATACAGAAGACAATATGCAATATACACATATATATACTCAGTACACACAGTGTACTATTAGACATACTATTAGACATAATTGCTATTAGACATACTGCTCATTAAATGAGCAGTTTAATCCAAGTTTTCAGAGATAGCTCAATGGTGCTCATTGATTCTGGCATGTCAAGCTCACTCATTTCAGCTTCCATTGACCATTACTGATGTGCTTCGGTCAAAAATGACCGACCATAGGAAATTAATGGGAAATGGCAGAAAAAAAAATGAAAATACTGATCATTTAAATTTGCATGTATTCATTTAGCAGACGCTTTTATCCAAAGTGACTTACAATTGAGGAATACAATAATTGATACATTATGAAGAGGCAAACGGACACAGGAAGTGCTTGTAATACAAAGTTCTAGGCATTGTTCAATCAGAGCAAATACTAGCCAGACAGTGAGAGGTTAAGGAAAGAGAGTGAGTTCCACCAGCCAGGAACGGTGAATTAAAATGTTCTGGAGAGTGATTTTGTGCCTCTCTGTGATGGCACCACGAGGTGACGCTCACTAGCAGATCTCAGACTTCTGGAGGGGATGTAGATTGTCATCAGTGAGTGGATGTAGGCGGGTGCTGAGCCTGTGGCTGTTCTATATGCAATCATCAATGTTTTGAACTTGATGCAAGCTGCAACCGGAGCCAGTGCAAGGAGATAAAGAGAGGTGTAACATGGGCCCTTTGCTTTCGCTGAAGACCAGTCCAGTCCAGTCCAGTCCTGACCAGCTGGATTCTGAATCATCTGTAATGGTTTGATTGTGCATTAATTGAAAAATAATAAAACAAATTAGAGAATTTTTTTTTATTTTAATTTCAATGGGTATAATAATTATTGCGTAAATATTAATTATTACCATGCAATTCTCTCAAAATGTAAAATACAAAATATTATTGAACAAAAATATATTAGATTGATTTTACTGAAGAAAAAAAAGTTACATTTCAAACAATCTAAAATAATCAAACAATTTGTTTTGAATATGGTTGAACAAGTCACATATCTTAAGCCTATGGATATACAATATCTGATAAATATAAAACTTACCATGCATCAGAATTCTACATAAATGCGTTTCTACCATTGCATGGTATTGCCGTCTACCGCCCAGCCCTAGTTATGGTATTGCACAAGGTGGTTTGTTTCAATTTTGCAATTTCTTTTCATATACATCAGCAATGACTCTAATATGCATCAGAAATCAGATTTGTCAAAATGCTGTCACATCCTTTTAAAATCTCTGGTCCACATCCTTCTCTGAAAGCTGGGGAAATTCAGATTTCACATCACTGCTGTCATACTCATTCCCCAGGCACCTCTGATAGTATGGAGCTGCCACAAGGAGTTTGTTATCTAACATCGCGGTGTAAGAAGAGCGTCTTTGGTAAACTACAAGATCCCAGTAGTATTAACCGACCTCAAGATCCCGAGAGTCATGGGAGAAAGACAGGTGCTCGGGGAGCGCCTGATTTTAATTACGATGCATTCTCGTACTTGACTTCTGTCTGCTAGATAAGCTTGTTTTAAACCTGCTGCCTCTTATTTCATTCCCACCATCAGGTAACACATCCAGGTCAATTACGATGTGGCTTTGCCCAGGCCATTCACGTTCATTACTAGGCAACCCTTGAGTGTGTGTCCTCGAGCATCTTAAAGCCCTTGAAATAAAGGGAGGATACATCCAGCACAGACTGCTCCATAATCACATTAATCCCTCGTTCTCATGCAGCGTTTCAGGGGGTTTACTTTGAACTTCATAAAGGCCAATATTGTTTGTCTTCTCAGATGTGTTTGTGTAATTAAGCCACAGCGCTCCAGAAACGCTCACTAGAGGTGTGTTTGTGGGGGTTTTGTGGGCTTTGAAAGTGCCTTTAAAGTATCATGACAGCTACACACACTTTGAAATCAGGTTGGATTTGTCCTAAATCTTACTGAAAACACAGAATACTCATGTTCA
>CM049805.1:23162409-23314909 GCA_027422405.1 Ptychobarbus kaznakovi | reverse complement strand
TCAAAGAGGAATGAAGACGTGCTGTGGTTGTTCTAGTGTGTGTGTGTGTGTGTGTGTGTGTGTGTGTGTGTGTGTGTGTGTGTGTGTGTGTGTGTGTGTGTGTGTGTGTGTGTGTGTGTGTGTGTGTGTGTGTGTGTGTGTGTGTGTGTGTGTGTGTGTTTCCTCACCAAACCTGCACCCTTATCCTCTTCCCTCAAATGCCACGTTCACCCACATGCCGTAATAATCGCTGTCTCCGGAGAAAGAGCTCATAACTCCGTCTTAATGCCATCAGTGTCTTCCTCCCCTTCAATCCAGAATCCTCTGCTGCTCATTTGACATATGGCTGGCTCCGAGCGAAGCAGCCCTGCCCCAAATTGTTCACTGCCATGGATATTGTCAGGATGCCAGAACCTACTAATGAATGCAGAGAGCTAGAAAGAACACCTGGTCCTCAAATGCTACCTTGTGAGAGAGCGCAGAAGAAAGAGAAAGCACATTGTTGCTCATTTCTGGCCCACACAGCCGTCTCCATCTTGCCTCATTAAATTATTGTCTGCAGAATGCTCAATATGTCTTGCTGCTCGCTCGAGCTTTCAGACACAATATGTTCCTGGGATTCAACTGCAAACAATGCAACGCTAATTTCAACACGCCAAATCAAGATTCTTCAGTGCCTGAAAGTTTGAACCTTGTTTTGACCCTCTCTCTATAATATCGCGTGTAGTTTTAAAACGGACCTTTGGGAATGTAGATGAGGCCTGAAGATGGGAATTGTGTTTGGTTGTTATTGCTGTAATATAGACAGCCACTCTCTCTCACGTAAATGAAGAATTTTTATTTCTTTGCCACATGAAAGAAAAAGCTCATGGCTCATGTTTTCCGGTACAAGGAAGCCACAACATTATTAAACAAGTGGAGCAAATTAAAGTGATACAAAAATAATTACTGACAACATGGGAATGTGTCTAAATTATATTTGGACTACACCTACTTAGCACTAGCTATTATTACTAACAGCATGCCTCAATTGTTGTTATTATAACATGATTTTATCATATATCACTGGATACAATGAGTGAAAATGGTTTTCATATGGCTTGTATTTTGCATTAAAGTGAAAGAAATCATCTGGTCAGGCAACCTTTGTAAAAAAAAAAAAGCAAGAAAAAAAAGCACTTTTTAAAAATAGTACTTTTATGGAAATATTATACTTTAAAGGATGCACTTTTAAGAATTGAATGTTTTCTGACACTCAAGTACATGGTAATTACAAAAAATTAAAATGTAGTTTAAATTGGTATAAAATTTGTTTTTTTTTCTATGTAGAACTTAAGTACATTTTTATTTGTAATTTCATAATGTTGCTGTCTTTGAAATATGGATAAAGTGTGCTGACTGAATGTACTAACAAGCATTTATGGTAAACATATATTTAAAACATATTTAATGTCATTTTCATTTAATATTGTATGCTGTGTAATTAAGTGTATTTGTAATGCACATTTATAAAATGATGAAGTTACAATTTAGTACAATTTTTCAAAATATATTAATTTCAAATAGAATATTGATTTTCACTACAGTTAAAATTAAAATCAAGTCCTTTACATGTGCTTTACTATGCTAGTCAAAATAAGTGTACTTTAAAACATGACAAAAGATTGTTAAAACACAATCATTTAAAATGTACTTTTAAAAGTGCACTTAAGTGTGTTAAAGTCATGAAAGTGTACTTACTTAATTAATTAATACTCATTATTAATATTATCTCCAAGCACAGTTTTTCAAAAAATAAACTTTTATGATTTGTGGAACACTACAAGTGCATATTCAGTATGATTGAATGCATTTCTTTTACACAAGGCTTAAGCTATTTTGCCTTAATACGACGGAAACCTGTTTTTCTCAACATCAATTGTGCATTAAATTGCTATTTCTATTGCCTAAAACGTCACTTAGAGTATTTCCAAACTTTTGGAGGACACTGTACCTTTCAAAATCGGCATCTTAACCCATCTCTTCTCTCTTTTAAAGGTTTAAATGAATGTTTGCTTAACAATGGAGGCTGCTCACACATCTGCGTGGACCGTCCCATCGGATACGAGTGCCAGTGTCCTGCTGGCTATAAGCTTCTGGACAAGAGGACATGTGGAGGTCAGGCCTGGCTCAATGATGAGATGATTTTGACAGTAAAAGTAAAGCTGATTTAATTGAATTTCATATTGGGCAAGAGTGTGTGTCTTCAGCTTAAAGACACTGTGTTCTGTTCACCGTGTTCTGCTGTGAGTGTGACTTATATATCTCTATATATGACAAACTCAAAAGATCTCGCAGTAAGAACTATATTTGAAGTGCATGATGTGCCCTTGATTAATAGCAGATCATAAAAGACAGAGTTTTCCTAGACACCGTATGATGTAGTAATGGTATTCAGTCGTCTTGAGCGAGTGAGCATGTCTGCAGTAACATGTGTCTGTTTACTCCACAGATATCGATGAGTGTGAGAACCCTGATGCCTGCAGTCAGATCTGCATTAATCTGAAAGGAGATTTCAAGTGTGAATGCCACCCGGGTTATGAGATGGACCCCGTAAGCAAGACCTGCAAAGCTGAGGGTAAGACATTCCTATAAAAAAACAGATGTTTGTTATGGTTTCTGATCTTTTATCTTCATCACTCTTACAATAAAGGTCATTTTCAGGTTGATTTATGCTAGTTAGGTGCTTGTTTAACTAGCGGACCAGAACTGCAGTGTTGTAGCATCCAGCATGGCTTCCTGATCCCAGTTTACACAGAAATATTTAACAGCACAATTGTTTTAAACACTGATAATAGTAAATGTTTCTTGAGCAGAATGTTTCTTGAGCAGAATGTTTCTTTTTAATAATTTTTTATTTGAGTTGTGAATGTGAGTTTTAATTTGAAATAAAATGTGAGGAGATAAAAAGACAGTGTACTGAAAAATAACGGCAATTCTATTCAGTTGTCCTTAAAGATAATTAAATGTTACTTAAGTTGTATGTATCCTGTTGTAGTCTAAGTGTAGTCTAAGTCACAAGCTTTTTTTAATTAATGTATTATTTTTTGTAATAAACGATATTTTAAGAAATATTTTATATAGTTCATATAGCCATGGTGTGAAATATTAAATATTTACAAATATTTACAAAAATATTAAGTATAAATATACAACATGTATATATAAAAAAATATAAATGTAAAAAACAAAAAAATTATATACACATTCACCAGCCACTTTATTTGGTACACCTTGCTAGTACTGGGTTCGACCCCGTTTGCTTTCAGAACTGCCTTAATTCTTCGAGGCATAGATTCAACGAGGTTTTGGAAACATTCCTCAGAGATTTTGGTCCATATTGACATGATAGCATCACGCAGTTGCTGCAGATTTGTCGGCTGCACATCCATGATGAGAATCTCCCGTTCCACCACATCCCAAAGGTGCTCTATTGGATTGAGATCTGGTGACTGTGGAGGCCATTTGAGTAAAGTGAACTCATTGCCATGTTCAAGAAACCAGTCTGAGATGATTTGAACGTTGTGACATGGTGCATTATCCTGCTGGAAGTAGAAGATTGGTAAACAGTAGTCATAAAGGGATGGACATGGTCAGCAACAATACTCAGGTAGGCTGTGGCATTTAAACGATGCTCAATTGGTACTAAGAGGCCCAAAGTGTGCCAAGAAAATATCCCCCACACATTACACCACCACCAGCCTGAACCGTTGAGACAAGGCAGGATGATCCATGCTTTCATGTTCTTTACACCAAATTCTGACTGAAACCATCTGAATGTTGCAGCAGAAATCGAGACTCATCAGACCAGGCAACGCTTTTCCAATCTTATATTGTCTTTTTTGGTGATCCTGTGTGAATTGTAGTCCTCCGTGTCCTGTTCTTAGCTGACAGGAGCGGCACCCGGTGTGGTCTTCTGCTGCTGGAGCCCATCTGCTTCAGTTCGATGTGTTGTGTGTTCAGAGATGGTTTTCTGCAGGTTGTAACGAGTGGTTATTTGAGTTACTGTTGTCTTTCTATCATCTCTAACCAGTCTGCCCATTCTCCTCTGAGACATCAACAAGGCATTTTCATCCACACAACTGCCGCTCACTGGATATTTTCTCTTTTCCGGACCATTCTCTGTAAACCAAGAGATGGTTGTGTGTGAAAATCCCAGTAGATCAGCAGTTTCTGAAATACTCAGACCAGCCGTCTGGCACCAACAACCATTCCACGTTCAAGTCACTTAAATCCCCTTTCTTCCCCATTCTGATGCTCGGTTTGAACTTCAGCAAGTCATCTTCACCACATCTAGATGCCTAAATGCATTGAGTTGCTGCCATGTGATTGATCGTGTTGCTTAAATAAACAGAGTAATATAATATACCACATATTGACGGACAAAGACTATTTATGAACACATAACGTGATTACAATTGATCAAACACAGATATGAATATAATATATATATCTGATTCATAGGCGCATTTCTGGAGGCCTTACTTGAGTACATTCCATTCCGGGAACGGCGGAGCCGGGAGATATTCAAAATCACTCAGGCGGCCATGATTGGGACTTCACTCATCAGGTAAGGCGGATCCTTCATGGCGGATATTCTGGAGGGTATTTCCCTCATCCCTGGAGGCGTTGAAGTTGAGCTTGAGCTTCACTGGAGAGCTGGATGGAACCAGCAGGGGCAGAGCTGGATCTGGATTTTCTGGATACAGGTGAGCTGGATTACGGGATGCGCTTTGGATGAGCTTTGGATTGAGCATGCACTTGCGATTTGTAAAATTATGGCGCTTATTGGAATGGAAGCGTGGAAACAGAATTGAGCTACTGGAACAACTGATGGATTTATAGATCAGTAATCAGAATATTGCATTCAATATTATCTCAAGTGGCATACCTTGACTGACATCAGTGGCTCTGGCTGCGTCGATCCTCAGCACTGTCGCTCCGATCGCGAATCTAGCGGTATAGCGGGGAGATGGTGGGCTGGGCACTGGGTCTGGACTGGAAATCAGCGGCGGCTGATGGGATTCTTCTCCTGAGGATGATCGCCTCCTTCCAATCGAATAGATCGGCTGCATCCCGAGCTTCTCCGTTGGTTGCCCTTGAGAGCAAGAATCTGTCACGGTCGTGTTGCGGGAAGTTAAATAAACAGAGTCGAACACAGGATGTTGATCACTTTATGAACACATAACGTGATTAAGGGAAACAGCATCAGTGTCAAACACAGATGCTAATGACAGGAAACAAAGGACCCTCTGACAGATTGGCTGATTAGCAATTTGTGTTACCAAGCAATTGAACAGGTGTTACCTAATAAAGTGGCCGGTGAGTGTGTATATATATATATTCTGGCGCACTGTCAAAGATAATTAAATATTAACTCAATTTTAATGTATCCTAATGATTCTGAAAAAAATATTGGTCAAGTTGCCACCAGTGTAATCTGATTGACAAGCAAATCATAATTTTTTTGGCATACATTTTTGAATTATTTATTTATAAATTGCTAAATATTTTATAATAAATAATATTTTATTTAAAGAAATATTATTTATATATAATTTATAAATATATATATATTATGTGTATATATATCATATTTACCATAGTTTGTGGCTGTAAACGCTGTTTCTTTGAGGTAAGAGTGCACAAATCTGTGGTGCTTGTAATCATGGATAGAAAGCTTTTCTTCGTTTTGAGAACGAGTCGTCTGTGAACTCTCTGTGATCACTTGTCTTTGTGCTTGTTTTAGGAAAAAGCCCTTACCTGATGTTCACGAACAGGCACGAGATCAGACGCATTGACCTGGTGAAGAGGGACTACACACAGGTGGTTCCTACTCAGAAGAACGCAGTGGCCATTGATATCGACGTCGCCGCCAACCGCATGTACTGGTGTGACCGTTTTCAACACAAAATATACAGGTGACCTCATCTTCACCTTTGGGTTATTATGCTGTAAATATGGAAGTAGTTTAGCTGAGCACTTATAAGCAAGCCGTGGCCATTACTATGAGAGCCAGGCTTCATTTAACAGCAAGTGCTGCTTCACATGCTTGTGATGCTTGTGATGTGTTAATTATTTTAAACTCAGGAGATATGGCTCAATTTATTTACATATCCCTCCCTCACACACTCAGACCGTTACTCTCCAGAAAACACTCTCTCTAGTGAAATTAATTAAAATGAGATGCAGAGAGGCAGAAAAACAGCACTTACTTAACATTTTAACTGCCATAATACTGAAAGAAAGATTATGTGGGAGTGTCATTCAGAAGTGATCATGCCTATGTTCCTTGGGAATATGTATGTATATATACACACTGCCTCTACAACGTTTGGGGTCAGTAAGAGTTTACATTTTTTTTTGAAAGAAGTCTCTTATGCTCACCAAGCCTGCATTTATTTGATTACTATGAAATAATACAAATGTTCCTTGCTTATTTGTGTGTGTGTGTGTGCATGTGTGCGTGCATGCGTGCGTGTGTGTGTGTGTGTGTGTTGTGCATGAACTGTGATGAGTAAAAGATTTCTAAAGAGCAGCATTTATTTGACATAGAAATCTTTTGTACGTTAGAAATGTCTTACCTGTCACTTTTAATCAATTTAATGCATAATTTATGAATAAAAGTATTAATTTATAAAAAAATGCAAATCCAAATCTTACAGACCCCACAACGTAATGTACAATTTAAACCTCTTAGATCTCAGGGCAAAACACCCTAAAAATGTTCATGTGTTGGCAAAAAAAAAAAAAAAATGACAAAAGCTATTTGAACAAATGTAACATGATTGCATGATGCACTGTTAATAAATGAAATGCCTTTTTTGTGATGTACCATATGTTTTTTTTTTACAATACGGATATAATAACTATTAATATTTTGGTTGCACTTTATTTTACAGTATGTGTACTTACTTGCACTTACAATGTACTTACCTAAGAAAGTCCTGGCAATATAAGGTAACTACATAAGTTAAGGTAAGGTTTAGGGGTAGGTTCAGGATTAACTATTTCCCTAGTTATTACCCAGTTATTGTAATCACTATATGTACACGAGAAACATGAATATTAGATAAAGTGCTGCCATTATTTGTCAATTAATGTCTGTTATTTGTCAATTAAATCCACGTGTGCTTTTAAAACAGGATATATAGCATAATACCATGGGGTTAAAAAGGTTATTAAAAGTTAATGACAGTAAGACTTTTATAATATCACCAATTTTGAGAGTGAAATGTACATCATTTGAACCCTTTGAAAATGTTTTGGATTGTTTGGAAAAGTTTTTGTTTTGAACTACTGTTTGTAACGACCCTGCGATGCTTGTTCTCCCTTCAAAGTGTCCTGTGTAGACAGCAGATCAAACACACTGTGTAATGTAATACAGAAAAGGTTTGACTCTTGCCATTTGAAGGTCTGGCCCTGTTATAAATTCATATAAATTCGCAAAGAACCTCTTGACTCATTAGTCCACGGTCCATCTTCTCTCCTGATTGCACATTCCATGTGATCTCGCTAATTGGGGACATTCACTTTCCTAATAATAGATACCTCTGCAGCTCAAAATTATGTGCTATCTTATTAAACGGCAGTACTCTGCCCTGCCCTCTCTCTCCTGCCTCTCTCTGTCTCTTTTGGACTTATAAGTGAGGATAAAGTCCAAAGTCATTAGCCGTAGCTGCTCCGCTGTGAGCTTGAACTAGTTTGCGATGATATTGAAGCTGATAATAGAAGACTGAGGGGTGAGTTGATGCCCTACAATTCATTCATTTAGACACCTGTGGCACTCATGAACACTTCAGATCTTGTGAAGATCTGTGAAGAGAAGTTGAGTACTAGAAAATGTGATTTAGTTAAAAATCTGAACATAAATAATGTTTAGTAAAACTGAAAAATAGAAAGCATACTTCAGACAAAAGGATTATGTTTGTACGGGCAACTAACCAGTTTATTACATATTGCACATTATATAGGCCTTATATGTTTTATAAATGTAAAGTATGTGAAACAATATGCAATATACTATAATTAACTATTCCAAATATAGTATGCTATATTAGTGGGTCTTCCATTGACATTTTTCTATGAATTTTGGGATAACACAAAAACATGGTGGATGGAAACACCAAGATGCAAATAAAATGTCCAAAATACGAATAAAAAACATGCAAGTACTTCCATTCATTAACAGTGCATAAAACAATCATTTTAGATTTGCTTTTATTTTTTGTTTATGGCGACACATGATCACTTTTAGGGTAGAGTAATGATGCAAAAAATTCAGCTTTGCATCACAAAATATATTCAAATAGAAAACAGTTATTTGAAATTATAATAATATTTTATTTATTTGATCAAATAAATGCATCTTCAGAGAAGATTTCAAAAAAAATTTGAACAGTAGTATTTTTGTGAATTTTGGGATATACAAAATACTTGATGGAAATTACGTTCAAGATGCAAATATTGCATTAAAACACATACAGTCGTGGAAATTATTTATTTATTGACAGTATTTTTGGCTATTAATGGTTTTGCTAAATAAATGTCAATGGATGCATTTTGTGGGCAAAGGTTTTTTCCTCATTCTATCACGATCTATAAAACAAACACAACTGAAGTCATGTGATTTGACTGTTGGACTCTGCGTCTAGTAGCAGAACCTGTAATTGTCTGCATGTCTCTGCAGTGCTTACATCCACGAGGCGAGCGACCCGTCTCGACACATTACTCTGATCGACTCCGACCTGCATTCCCCTGAGGGTCTGGCACTGGACTGGGTCCAGCGCAACCTCTACTGGACCGACTCGGGCGACAGAACCATCTCTGTGTCTTCAGCGGATGGCAGCAGGAGACGCGTGCTGATCAGCACCGATCTGAGCGAACCACGAGCCATCGCTGTGGATCCAGAGAGAGGGTGAGCAGCTATCAGACACATCCCAGCACTGCCATCCAAATGACAAAACCACAAAAGGCCAGACTGCATTTAAAGGTCACTGAGATGATAAGAGAAGCTGAGGCTGTGGAGTATTACAGAGGAAATGTTATTGAATTATATTAATCCATAGAGATAACCTTACTGCTCATATAAATGGTTTCAAACATGGTGTTGTTTGCTCACAATAGTGAATGCCACAAAATGGTTCTCTTGTTAATGGACAAAACTATTTGAATAAGTCATTTAGGTCTGCTCTGGTCTTAAGATAACTTTGACCTTTGTCATTGGCAAGTCTCGACAGTACAAAAGAGAGATTTTTTTACACATATTAGAAATGTGCTATTTGTATTCACGTTAGTTTCATTTAGTTTTGAAAAACATGTAGTCCATTTTCAGGAAAGGTTTAATGACTCTAAAAACGTGATGTATATCCATCAAATGAGAGGTAACATATTTACACATTTTTCATACTTTAACATTTCACATTTCACAATATCATTACGTTTTTGGAGTATCACACCCCATGACATTAAGTGTTGTTTTTGTTAACTAAAATGATGATAGATGGATGGAATGGATGGATGGATGGATGGATGGATGGATGGATGGATGGATGGATGGATGGATGGATGGATGGATGGATGGATGGATGGATGGATGGATGGATGGATGGATGATAGGATAGATGGATAGATAGATAGATAGATAGATAGATAGATAGATAGATAGATAGATAGATAGATAGATAGATAGATAGATAGATAGATAGATAGATAGATAGATAGATAGATAGATAGATAGATAGATAGATAGATTTAATTAAGCTTTTCTCTTCATTTTTGTCATCAGAACAGTTGTACCACCCTGACATTTTCAATACAAAATCAAAAATATCTAAATCAATTTTAGTTTTTATAATTTTAGACATTATAAAAGAGGTGTATTCAGGTCATGCATGTATGAAAATATCCATATCCAGGTTTTGTGTTTTTACTTTTTTATGCTTGTTAATGCTTTGCTTTCACAGGTTCATGTATTGGTCTGACTGGGGCATCAGGGCCAGGATTGAGAAGGCTGGCATGAACGGTGTAGATCGGCAGGTGCTGGTGTCTGAGGACATCGAGTGGCCCAATGGAATCACACTTGGTAGGAATTCCCTTCTGTTTTTTATGCTATATGGAAAGAGGTAGAGAGAGATAGGCTTGTAAAAATTCTAAAACGGTTGATGCACTCTTTATGAATCATTAAGGCTGAACTGATTGACTGCAGCGTTGTGCCTCTGAATGCAGATGTGGTTGGTAAGCGCTTGTACTGGGTGGACTCAAAACTGCACTTGATCTGCAGCGTGGATTTAAACGGGGCCCATCGCAGAGTCATCCTGTCCTCCAGTGAGAGACTCGGCCATCCGTATGCCCTCGCTGTGTTCGAGGTGAGTGAGCCTCCTAAATACCATACCTTCAAGGTTCAAGTTTTTTTATTCGTCACATACTCAATTATACAGGATATAATCAGTAGTGAAATGTAAATCAGGTCAGGTCCGCTCAATGGACAGTGCAAAATATGTAACACAACACAAGAGAATATATATAAATATATGTAAAAAATAAAACTAAGAAGAAAAATTAAAGAGTAAAATGTGCAATAAAATATAATGTGCTATAAAGTATACTGTGGACTTAATAATATAAGCAGGGATGTGCAAGAGGATTGTATCGGGATTGTATATACACATAGCAGCAATACAGATTGACCTCTGTGTCTCAGTTTCTTCTATTTCTTTATAAACTCAATGTGAATGTGCATGCATGTGGTTAACACCAGCTAGTCCGTTTGTGTGTATTTATCAGTGCATTACAGTCCAGCATTTAATAATAACTCCCACTCACACTGCAGAGAAGCTCTGGTCCTATCGCTCACACACAGGCAGGGCCGACTGGAGCGTATGCAAAAGAGTGTGTATGCGGTCAGTATCTTACAGCCGAGTTAGCAGTAAAGCCTTTCTTCTGTTTTCTTTGTGATTTATTAATATAGCAGCATTTTCAGAGCTTCAGGACTCTGGCCAGTGAGGTAGTCCAGATCTATTTTTCCTTCAGGCTAACAGCTATAAGTCTAGTGCTATATCAAGCATATCAAGATCAGATTACATTTTTAGTAATGCTCAGAACCAGTTTGGTATTTTTTTGTTTTTTCTTTATTTATTTTTGCCTTTATTGTGATAGGGCAGTTTAGATCTGACAAGAAGCAAAGTGGGAGAGAAAGAAGGGGGGGCGGGATCGGAAAAGGGATTTGAACTCGGGACAACCGTGGCGCAATGACGCTATATATCGGCGCATTGCCCATGAGGCTGTCAGAGCCAACCAGAACCACATTTTTAACCATAAAACAACTAGAATTCTTTAAAAAATATCGAATTTTCAATAGGCAATGACAATATCAGGAAAGCAGCGATATTTAAATAAAGCAATTTAAGGAAAAGATTGTGCTGATTTACACTATTATTAAAAAGTTTGGTGTCAGTACTATTTTTTTAAGTCTCTTATGCTCACTAAGGCAAGTAAAACAGTAATATTGTGAAATATTATTACTGTTACGAAGTGAACAGAGTAAACGTGTGGATCCATATGCAAACCTTTATTCAGAGGCGTGGTCATAAAACAGGCTTGGGTCGACAACAACAACAGGTTTAGTACAGGCAAGGCGAAAGAGTAATCCAAGGATAGACGTGAGTCAGTCGACGGCGAACATAATCCTGAGGGCGAAGCAAACGGGGAATCCACAAACAGGAAATAGTCCAGGCGAGGAGCAAACACAGTCCGAAACTGCTCGGCAAAGGGTAAATCCAAGACAGGCTATAAACTTCAGGGCAGGCACAGATCAGACAAAACGAGATAACAGGCAAGGATCAAGACACAGGAAAACAGACAAGGCTAAACTAGACTCAGGTAACTTGGAATGGCTCCGTAAAGTAGCTATCGCTGACACAGTGATAAATACTAAACAATACTCGACGATTTGAAAGAGGAAGTCCATAGCTTATAAGGTGTGTTTGATTGGTTGCAGCTGTGTGTCATTACTCCAGTCTCCAGTGCCACGATTCTTCAGAAATCATTCTAAGATGCTGATTTGCTGCTCAAGACACATTTCTTATTTTTGTCAATGTTAAAAAAAGTTGTGATGATTAATATTTTTTGTCTAAACTGAAATACATGTTCTTCAAGATTCTTTATTGAATAGAAAGGTCAAAAGAACAGCATTTCTTTGAAATATAGCCAAAGTGTTTTTACTGTCACTTTTAGTCGATTTAATGCATCCTTAATAATAGAAGTATTTCTTTCAAATTTTTGAATGCTAGTGTATTTAGTCACTTAAACATTTTGGAACTGATGCAAGACTCACTGATTAATTTGATCATCTCAAAATTTCCAAATATTGCCTTAATTAATTATTGTCATTCATATTACATATATTACATGAGATTAGCAAAGATGCCCATTAATCCACTTTTAATTGGTTTATTGGGTAAAACTAGTCTCAAAATAGATAAATATCAGAAATATAGTTGCCCTGGGCGAGATATTATCTATCACTAAAACATCTATAGAAATGCCGTATGTAGGTGAGTGGCTATTATGGGCTGTGGAAGACCGTGGAAATTGATTGAAGCTGTCTCTGAAGCCACTTTAAATGTAAAACTGAAACATGATCAGAATTATTCATGTTCAACATCCTACTTCAGTGATGTATTGTATTTTATGTGGGACAGTTCGCTTTATTGTTTTGCTGCTTAAGCTCAGCGGTCTCCATGGTAACGTAGGGATGGGTCCTGGGCAGAGTTATGATAGGAAGAAAGAAGATTATAGTATTTTCACACAAGCACGGCTCAAGTAGTGCTGAGCACACTAATCTAAGATTGACTTCCTCTCACAGCAGAGCAGGGCTGAAGGCTGAAGGGCTGTAGTCTTGCACACCTACACATCAGCCGCAGAATTAAAGGTCTGCTGGACAGAAAATATCCTGCTGTGGATTTCACCCTGGTAACAGAGCTTCTGCAGAAAACAATGTGGGACTTTTCAATGTGGAACTTTTTCTTGGCAGCTTAATTGCTTGTGAGAGACTAGGCAATAGGGATTTTTTACCCAGGATGCTCCTTTATTGAATTGATTTTCATTGTTTAAAACAAACTTCAATATCTATGATGCAAGCAGATTGATGAAGAGATGCTTTGCTTTGTACCTCTTAATTTTTTGAGTGATGTTTGCTATTTTCTAAGTACTATGTTTGCTGCCTGTATGTGTGTTTACATCACTATATTTTGAAAACCCATTACCTGAAATATCAAATTTTAACATGTTAAACATATCTTCCACTGCTGTGCTATAGTATATTTCAAGTCGTGTTTTGAAGAGAGGATAACTTTTTAAAGGGGACATATTATGCCCATTTTACAAGATTTAGGTAATTTAAGTCTCAGGCATCCCAAAAATGTGTCTGTGAAGTTTCAGCTCAAAATACCCCACAGATTATTTATTACACCATGTTCAAAATTACAATTTTTGGGTAGGAGCAAAACACGCTGTTTGTGTGTGTGTCTCTTTAAATGCAAATGAGCTGATGAGCTTGTTAGCATGCAGGACAGCTAATGTGGCTGAAACTACCATTGTCTCTGACTGTATTCACAGAGACCAGAGCTATGTCATTATTTATTTGTTAGAAGCAATAAAGATGCGAATATAAAGTTGGATTCACAAGTTGGATAACAAAGATCCATCTTTGAGAATCAACTGAGGGTGGGATATTTGCTAATAGGGCAGATTGTCACCAGACGTGGGCGGGGCTTGTCATAATAGGTGCCCTTTAAGCAATCAGATTATCCCTGCCAGCCACCTAGCAATGTCCTAAAACCACATAGAAGGCCTTAGAAAACACACACAAACCACATAGGATGTGTTAGCAAAAACCTAGCAATGCCCTAGCAACTACATGGACCACTGAACGAACATTTCACTGCACCGCTTGCTCACTGCTCGGTCCTGGAGAGCCATAGTCCTGCAGAGCTCAGATCCGTCCAACCCTAATCAAACACACCTAATCAAGGTCTAAGGGTTACTCTATGTTTTAATCAAGGTTGGAGCAAAACTGCAGGACTATGGCTCTCCAGGACCTACGTTGACCACCCCTGACCTAGAACATCCCAGGACACCCTAGCAACCACTCAGCAAAACTCTAAACCTTTCAATAACAGCATAGAATCCATTTAGCAATCCTCTAGCAACCCTCCACAACACCCTAGCTATCACTTAGAAATGCCCAAAAATCTCTAAACCTTAAGACACAATAACACCAAGAACACCCTAGAATAGAAATGCCCAAAGATCATCCAGAACACCCTAATAACATCATAGAAACCACCTACGATGCCCTAGTAACCAACTAGCAGTTACCCTCCACCACCCTAGCTAAGACACTTAGAAATGCCCAAAATAAAAACACCCAGCTAAGACTAAGACCCCATCTAAGAGTCTACCCCTAGAAATGTCCTTAAACCACCCAGAACACAATAGCACTGCCTTAGAAGCCAGCCAGGAAACCCTAGCAACAACCTAGCAATGTTCTAAAACCACCCTCTAGCAACCACCTAGCAGTTTCCTTTCTAAAGGACATGTGAAAGTCTTGTATTGACTGTTGTGTGTCTCTTAGGATCGCGTGTACTGGACGGACCGTGAGAAGGAGGCCGTCTACAGTGCAAACAGACTCACAGGACAGGATGTGACCAGTCTTGCCGAGCACCTCAATGACCCTCATGATATAGTGGTTTTCCACGAGCTGAGCCAGCCTGCGGGTGTGTGGACTTCAACTCAGCTATTTCTATTTATTTCAAGTCCTTTTTTTACATTTTGACTAATGGCGTACAACATAAAGTTTTTAATCCACTTTATGAAATCCACTATCGGATTTGTTCCTTTTCTAATCCATCACACTTGCCATTTCTGTTTTAATCGGCATCTAAGTCATTTTGACTTAACAATCTGGTACCAAAGACAATACGCGTCAACAGCTTACTGTTAAATATTAATCATAGTTCCACAGTCTCCACAGACTGAAGATGAAGTGTGTTTGACCCATGTGGCTCACAGAATGAGAACGCATCTCCACTGATGGGTGATTAATCATCGTGTGTGTGTGTGTGTGTGTGTGTGTGTGTGTGTGTGTGTGTGTGTGTGTGTGTGTGTGTGTGTGTGTGTGTGTGTGTGTGTGTGTGTGTGTGTGTGTGTGTGTGTGTGTGTGTGTGTGTGTGTGTGTGTGTGTGTGTGTGTGTGTGTGTGTGTGTGTAGCTCCTGACAGCTGTAACCTGAGCGGAGTGACTAACAGAGGCTGTGACTTCCTGTGTCTGCGAGCTCCTCAGATCAGTGAACACTCACCCAAATACACCTGCGCTTGCCCTGACGGCGAGGAGCTCAGCCCTGACACACGCCAATGCGTACCTGGTAAGCTCGCCTGAGACCATGTCCTGACCAGTCCTGTAACCAATTTTGTTTTGAACATCAACCCCCCCCATAATAACCTCTTACCCCTCATTATACCACCAGTGCAAAATGAGACTGCCGTTACACCTACTGTCCCCATCAACATCACCAATGAGACAGGGGCTGGCCAGGCACCAGAGTCCCCTGCAGCAGTGACATCTCAGTCCGACAGTATGGCTGAAACCACTCTCTCATCACTCCTCACGTCCAGCCCAGAGGAACCGGCCATCTCCTCTAATACTACTGCAGAGCACAGTCCTACACAAGTGTCCAGCACCACACCAGACAGCCTGAGCAACCTGTCTCATCACTGTAAGTGAGGGTCTGTGTGCTTCCATGCACAGGAGTTAAACCTTAATTAAGCCTTTATTAAACCTTAATTAAGCCTTGTTAAGCCTTCCTGGTTACTGTTGGTAGGTCTGACGAGCTTACAGTGTTTCAGAGGACTCATCTATGAATGGTTTTTGGCAAAATATGCTCATTATGTGGAAGTACTTATTATGTGGGTTGGAGTGAAATGCTTTTGAGTGCAAAACTGCTAATCAGAAATGCCAGCTAACAGCTTACACAGTGAGAAAATGCCATCATCGTGATTTGGTTACCGTTCAACCTTTCTAATCAGCATGCAGTGTAACGTTTTTTAATGAAAAAATATAGAGTTTGCAACCTCAGGATATTGTTGTCACTTTTGAAAGTATACTTCCAAATGGCTTATATGCATCCAGAAAATAATTAAGTAATCTTTGGATAATTTTTTTTTAAATAAATAAAAAGTGATACTAAGATGGCGTTTTAGTGCCACGTTAAAAACAAAAAAAAACATCTAAGATTTCGAGATTAAAGTTATAATATTTTGAGAAAGAGTCAAAATTATCAGAATAAAGTCATAGCAATACAAGAATAAAGTTGAAATATTTTGAGAATAAGTTCAAAATATTTTGAGAATAAAGTCAAAATTACGAAAATAAAGTCAAAATATTTTGAGAATAAAGTCAAAATTACGAGAATAAAGTCACAATATTTTCATTATAAAGTCAAAATTGTGAGTATTAAGTTGCAGTAATTAATGTTATAATGTTTTGAGAGTATAGCCTATATTGAGCATGCAAATGGCCCGGATTAGGAGCACCGGGAGAGGTTGCCAGGCCACCGGAAATTATTTGAATATACTGTATGTGGGATTACCTGCATTGACAGTATGCTTGGAAATAATATTTCACGTCTTCAACTGCATTCATGATTTGTAAGTGCACCAGCCACCCAATAATAGCAACATGTGTACTTTTGTATTTCGCTAAAAATATAAACAAAAAACTAATTCAAAATATTAGTACAATTTTAACAGCTGAAATTAACTGAAATTAACATATGATAGCAGAGGTGATACAAATGTAAAATCAGGGCAAATGAGCTGCACAATTAAAAATTAAAAATCTAACAATGAGCGATATAATCATTTGTGATGGCAACAATGCTGTCTATCAGAAATGCATAGATAAAGATAAAACCTATAAATAACTCATAGGTGATTCATGTGGCTTTGCTTCAAAAGTTCACCAGGATTTTAAAATGTTGATTTAAAATTTTGTAAAGTGTTTCTACAGTTTTCGTATACTGTAATGCTCTTTAACTCCCCCTTCAAACTTTTCATCCATCTGGTCATACTGAGAAAGCCTGAAAGCTTGCGCTGACGCTAGTAATAGTCACCAAGCTGTAACTGGTCACTCTGTTTTGATAGGCTTAATGAAGGGTCAGTCAACTACATCTACATGTTTGACTTGACATGTTAAACTAATGTGACTGTGTATCTGAAGGTGTCTTTCATTTTCCCCCAGCTGGCAATGAGTTGTTTCTCCTTGGCCGTAATCTGACAGTGGCTGTGCTTGGAGTTGTAATTCCCATAGGTATGTACATCTTCTGCTCTCTGGGGCTGCTAGGGTCCTGCTCTGTGCTATTTTGAGAACATTTTGACACCAGTGTTGCTCACCGATGCACTTACTACAAGGTGAGAGAGCCTGAGGCAGCAGACTCAGCTGTAAGGAGATGCAGTTTGTGTGTGTGCTGTCTGCATAAATCTAGATTAATTCTACTTTATTGTGTTCGTGAGCCAAAAAAGAAATTAATTTGGTAATATTACAACAAAACAGACTAAAATCAAGCCTGCTGCATTGCAGAGAGAGCAGATGTTTTGATTTATTTGATTTTTATTAGTTAGGTTTTTATCAGCATTCAAAGATTTCTGAGAGCCATATAATCATTTTCTCTGATTGATATGAAATGTTTCAGTTTGTATGGAGTTTTTGCCCTTCTTCCTTATTCTTCATTCCCTATCAACCCTCTTTGCTCTGTTTCAGTTTTCATATGCTATTTGCATGTTCTCTTTTTCTAAGCAATATAAAGGAGCAGTTCACCAATAATAATTCTGATGTTTACTCACCCACGTGTTGTTTTAAATCAGTATGATTTGACTGGCCTCAGTGGAACACAAAAGGAGATGTTATGTAGAATGTTCATGCTGCTCTTTTCCGCACCTGAAGTCTACAGGAGCCTAAAAATAACAGAAAAGCACCATAAAAGTGATCTGACTCATGCACGAGGCTATAGGCTGATATGTATGCATTATTAATCAAAATCGCAATCTCGATTCAAACACGTGATTTAATTCCTAAATGATGAGGATTCTGCTATGTCTATTAAACTTTTGAAATCACAATCACATTGGAATATTTAAAGCTGTTTGTAAGCTTCATATTTGAAACAGTCTAGCAGGCTAGGCTACATGTATGTGTTGCAAACATTAAATAATAACGAAAGTAGGGTGACCGTACATCCTTTTTTCCCCCGGACATGTCCTCCTTTTGGACCTAAACATTTTTTGAATTCACCCAAAATGTTCAGGATTCAGCTTTTGCTTTCTACAGTCGCGATTCATTGTGTGTGTTTTTGTATAAAGCCCTGCGCATAACTGTTTTCTTAATCCCGCTCCTGCTGAATTTCTGACCATTACCCCTTGCTCTTGTCTAAATCATTTGTTTCAAATTATTTTTACATAGTGAATTCATTTAAATTCATTAATATTTTTAAATAGAGTAATTTATAACATTTTAGACATTTACAAATAGACTCATAACATTAAATAAAAAAAATTGTCAGGTCCTTATATTATTTTGTTTGGTTGTCAGTGTTTTGTTTACAGAATCGTAGGAGAACATGAATCAATTATCCAGACTCATAGCTTAAAAATTCATAAATACCTGGCATCTAACTAATACTAGTATTACTGTTTCTAATATTAAAATAGGATGGAACATGTCCAATCTTGCAGACTTTATGTAGTACATTGACAAGGATTTGGTACAATTATAATGCATTAGCCTATAATAATGCTTCTCATCCAGTGTGCGAACCACACCCCAATCACGCTCCCCAGCAGGAGGGCAGCATGAACATCACACTAAACCTCTCAATTTTTGTTCCACGGAAGAGCTTAAAACAACCTAAGGGTGAGTAAATGACAGAAATTAAATTTTTGTGTGAACTCTTCCTTTAATTCTACACTTGTTTGCATCTCCATTCCATTCTCTATCTATCTATCTATCTATCTATCTATCTATCTATCTATCTATCTATCTATCTATCTATCTATCTATCTATCTATCTATCTATCTATCTATCTATCTATCTATCTATCTATCTATCTATCTATCTATCTATCTATCTATCTATCTATCTCGGTTACATATGTAACCCTCGTTCCCTGAAGGAGGGAACGGAGACGCCACGTTGAATGACCGACGAAATTGGGATCTCACCAGAGAGACCTATTCACTTAGAGTGTAACTAAATGAGCCAATGGACATTGGCATGCGGTAATTCGCATCCAGCTGCCGCTGATCACAGCGTGAGTACCCGACAGCTCAGCGGTAGTACAGCAACTGTGGCGACGGGACGTGACGTCTCTGTTCCCTCCTTCAGGGAACCAGGGTTACATACGTAAACCGAGACGTTCTCTTTCAGTCGGTCACTACGAGTCACGTCGGATGACCGACGAAATTGGGATCTCTACCAAAGCGCCACAGGAGCTGCCCTGTGTAGGCCTCCTGATCCTTCCTATAAGGCAGATGATAGGACCGGGCTCTACACAGAGAAGGTCAACTACTGCTGTTCCTAGAGCAACCCATACAGTAGGACTTGAATAACACTGGGAAAGTGTGCCCTTCCACTTGGAAGAGGCACACTGCGGAGTCACCTCCTCCCAGAGGGGGGTTAAGTGACATGTACTCATGTGAAGTAAACCCGTAGGGCCCTATTGCACATGGAAGTCTCTGAGATGGTTCAGGTTGCATGATTAGAGACGGCAGAACGTGGTCTGCCAGGGGAAACATGGCTCTAGTAGGAATACCGTTGAAAACACATATGGGATCCCAACAGGGTCACTCATATGGGCACTATCCTCACACCAGATTTCAAGAATTAATTGGCTGAAAGGCCTGGCGCCGGACGCTCCGCCACGTCTGGACGCCGGAGTGCTGGAGGACTTGACAGGGTTTGCCTGGTTAAGGAACTCTCTGGAGAATTAGGCGTTAAAGAACGCCGTAAGCCGACTCTGAACAGGGCATCTCAGTGCCTGTTTGAGGTGAGAACACAGGAGGAATCCGGTTCAACACGCAGGCTATAGAACCTAACGAACATGTTGGGAGTCGCCCAACCTGCAGCTCTACAGATGTCTGCTAGCGAGGCACCATGAACCAGCACCCAGGACGATGCGAAACCCCTAGTGGTGTGAGCACACAACCTGAGCGGGCAGGGCACACCTTGTGCTTCGTAGGCCAAGGTGATGGGCAGCCGTGGCCTAATGGATAGAGTGTTGGACTTGAAACCCGAGGTAAGGGCACACCTTGTGCTTCGTAGGCCAAGGTGAAGGGCAGTCGTGGCCTAATGGATAGAGCGTTGGACTTGAAACCCGAGGTAACCCAAGGTTGTGGGTTCGAATCCCGGCTCTGGCAGGAAGTGTCCACGACTGAGGTGAGACCCTTGGGCAAGGCACCGAACCCCCAACTGCTCGAACCCCCAACTGCTCCCCCAACGAATCCCCGGGCGCCGCAATGTCGGCTGCCCACTGCTCCACTTGGATGGGTTAAATGCAGAGAACACATTTCCCTCCTCATTATACTCTGTATAATTGTGTATGTGACAAATAAAGCTCATCTGATCTGAGCTTCCACTATCCAGTGGGCCATCCTCTGCTTGGAGACAGCCTTCCCCTTCTGCTGTCCTCCGTAACCGACAAAGAGCTGTTCTGAGATCCTAATGCTTTGAGTTCTATCCACGTACTGTCACAGTGCGCATACAGGACAGATCAAAGCTAGGGCTGGGTCTGCCTCCTCCAGGGGCAGCGCTTGCAGGTTCACCACCTGGTGAAGGGAGTGGTAGGATCCTTGGGCACATAGCTGGGCCAGGGTCTCAGTGTTGCACTGGAGTCAGCTGGCCCAAACTCAAGGCACGATTCGTCGACTGAAAATGCCTGCACCCTCTTGATCAAGGCCAATGCAATCAGGAGTAGGGTTTTCAAAGAGAGAAACTTTAACTCGACTGACTGCAAAGGCTCAAAGGGGGCAGTTTGTATGGCTCTCAGCACCAATACAAAATCCCAAGAGGGTAGGGAGAAAGGCCTAGGCGGATTTAACCTCCTGGCCCCCCTAAGAACCTGACGACCAGATCGTGCTTCCCTACCGATTTATATAGAATAGCAGCCACGTAAACCTTAAGGGTGGAGGGGGCAGCCTACGATCCAACCTTTGCTGCAGGAAGGACAGCACGGCTCTGATCGAACATCTCCGGGGGTGAGAGGGCAGAAGCCGCCTCCCCACAGGCTCTATAAGCACTGCCAGTTAGACCTGACGAGTACAAACAGGCCCGTGAGGGGAGACACAGATCACCCCGCAGAGTGGTAGCGGCTGTTGGACACAGTTGCATGGCCACAGACCGCTCCACCGAGGGGATGCCCGTGTACTCCAAAGCGGCTCCACCATCGAGGGTGGTAAGGGGAGAGGAGCTCCAAGATTTGTTTTGGGCAGTGAAAGGTGCCTTCCACGATCTTGTAAGCTCCTCATGCACTTCCGGGAAGAATGGCACAGAAGGGGTGTGCTGAGAACCAGCGCAACCTCCACCAAGAAACCACTCGTCCAGCCTCGAAGAATCGGGACGCGGTGGAGGATTCCACACGAGCCCAACATTCTTGGCGGCCGGGGAAAGCATAGCCGTCATCTCTGGGTCTGGCTTGGACAATGCTACCACACCCAAAGGGGATAACGCAGCCAAGTCGTCATTCCCGGAGAGAGAGAGAGAGCCCTCCTATGCAGCAATCGACATCCGGTCATCAGGGGGAGCACCGAAGGACACGGGTGGTGACATTTCTAAAGACATCTTTAAAAAGACGCGATCATTGTGTTGCTCTTTTAAAGAAATGCTCTTTTAGTGCTGAAGCACGCAGGAGAGTTGGCCACCGCACACTCCTGGTGTGGCTGTCAGCAGGAAGATGATCTTTTTCTCTTCCGTACGACCGTGACCACCGCTGCTGCGCCATAACGTCCGCACTCGTTTCCAGAACACTCTTCTGTTTGAAAGGAGAGCAGTAGCTTCAACCACTACCGCTCGGCTCCGAAGCGAAAGGATGAATTAATGCGGTGCACCTGCTGCCTTTTATACTCATGCTGTGATCAGCGGCAGCTGGATGCAAATTAATGCATGCCAATGTCAATTGGCTCGTTTAGTTACACTCGAAGTGTATAGGTCTCTCTGGGGATATCCCAATTTCGTCGGTCATCCGATGTGACTTGGAGTGACCGACTGAAAGGGAACTATCTATCTATCTATCTATCTATCTATCTATCTATCTATCTATCTATCTATCTATCTATCTATCTATCTATCTGTCTATCTGTCTGTCTGTCTGTCTGTCTGTCTGTCTGTCTGTCTGTCTGTCTGTCTGTCTGTCTGTCTGTCTGTCTGTCTGTCTGTCTGTCTGTCTGTCTGTCTATCTGTTTTTGTTTGTCACACTGGCTATCTTGTCAGTCATTCCACCGCAATCAAGCGTGTGTTAACATGTCCCCTCACGGCTGTATGTTAAACACATGCAGTTCCTATTGTTGCCACAGTGGTCTTCGGAGCAGTGTGTGCCGGCGTTTACCTCGTTTACCGCAACTGGAGGAGGAACAGCACCAAAAGCATGAACTTCGACAACCCCGTCTACCGCAAAACCACAGGAGAGTCAGAGGAGGACGAGATTCACATCGGTCGGACTGATGGGCTCGCTGGCCATCACCACCCTTACCCCGGGCCCGTGGTTGGCATGACGCCAGTCGGTACGGGGACATGCCCGCCATTCATCGCTCTGCCTCTGGGGACCGGTTTACCAGACCCTGCCACACACTGGTACTCAGAGCAGCCCACCATCTCTAGTACTAAGTGAAAGGGAGGATGACTCTAAAAATACTGTGACCGCAGGGAGCAGGACTGACACGTGGCTGCCAAGCTATGCAGGAACTGAATGGCATTTAGCGAGCTGAATCATTCTTAACATGCCCAGGTTTTGAAGTATGCTGGAGTGCAAACGCTGGGTTGATTACTAAACAAAAGGTTTAGATATTTCAGACCCATATTCATTTGGTCCATTTTAAGCGTCAATTTTATTGCTGGTTGGAACCACCAGGGCAAGTCTTTTCAAACTTGCAGTATTTATATTTATCTTATAATCCTAGATAAATCTAACACTGTAACTGGCATTAAATTTACTACATAAATATTGAAACTAGTCCATTAGACTAGAAATGTCCAGCACTTTAGCTAAAGCTGCAGAGAGAAACTGTTTTTGATCCTTATTACTAACATGGCAGTGTTTCATTCATTCAGCAGGTATGTTTCCAAAATTATCCAATTAACCAATTATTTTGATTACAATTTACAATGTATTACATTATAAAGTACCTTTTAATAGGATTAACAAAAAATTAGATGCAATTACAGAAATAATACTTCTAAATGTAGATCTTTGGTGGCTCAAGGGCAAACAAGCAATTTTAACTGCTTGGTGTCATTACTTTTTTTAGAATTGTTTAATAATGATAAAATGTATAAACAGTGAGCCGCATTTAAAAATTTGTTTACCTGTATCATATTATACAGTATAACTGTTTTATTTCAATAATCTTTGACCTATCTCTATCGCCAGACATAATAACACGAGAGAAGTTAACATGAAATCAAAATGTACTTATGTTTGGTCATACTGTGTTTCATCTGTGAATATGATTCCAAAGAAAAAAAAAATTTGTCTTAGAAAACTTGATTCTGAATTCTGAAACAACTTTATTTTTTTGCTAGCGTCACTAACAGCTTCAATATGGAGACCGCTCTTCATGATCCATTCAATTCCCAATGCATAAAATCAAGTCCCACCTTTTTTCCTCATTAAATGTTCAAATTTAATTCAGAAATACGGCATTATAAGAGTAAAATGGGCTGCAAATGTTGTTTCATGTTAACTGTAACAGCAATTAATACTAGAATGTTTACATTTTAGGTTTTCAGCTTAGAACGCACACAACAAAAAAATATATCAATACAGAAATATTCCCAAACTTCATATGTTTTGTCCGTTTCATCAGTATTATCCACTTTTTATAGGTGTGTATACTCCATAGAGACATTATATATTCATCACTCGCATGCAAATGAAAAGCCATTGTCCTTGAATTCACACGACTATCTGGTGAGGCTGCGGACGCGTCTCTGTGGGGCTCCACCGCACTGCAGCTACAACTTGGCAAGACACTGCAATTGGCAGAGTACCCTGGTTAGTAGAGCAAACCCTAGCGTAATCACTTCGAGCCGGAATAGATGTTACAAGGGTCAGCGAGAGTGCGTTACACAGCAGGGTCTCTTGTGGTTCACACCAAGCTGCGTTTCGCTAGGCGTAAACCAGTGGTAATTTATGAAATGTCACAGTTTCACACGTCTGTTTCTGTTATTGGACTTGTCGCATGCTGAACGGGTTTGCCGTGCCGCCCCCTTACAGTGCATTCACTTTCATGTTGTTGTTTATCTCCGGAGCAGAGAAACGGGGAGAACATAAGCTGATAGTCTAGCATAGCTACAGGCACTGAGCTAAAGGTTACATAAGCACTAGGTTAACGTCTAAACACATTAGAATCACGTTAACTTTGGGGAAAAAAGTGTCTGGGACTGGCATATGTGCAGACAGCCTGCTCAGCAGATTTAGTGCTCATGCCTCACTGTAATAGACGTACCGACCTTTAAAGACGCTCTGAAAGGCCATACATTCCAAATGCTGGACATTTATTTGTGCGGTTGTTTTTAACACGGGGTACCTCTGCATTCTTCTGTCATTTGCTGTGGGGACTTTTGGTTTTGTCTCAGGGAGATGGTATAGAGAGTGTGAGCGGTGAAGGGTTTCAGTTAGTTATGATAATTGGAATAGGCAATAGTGTGTAACAATGCATTCACTGTCAAGAAAACATAAAATGCACCTTGCGTAGGTCAACCTAAGATGTGATGCATAAAGACTGGCTTTGGTCAGAGAGATTTTTTAGAGGGCTAGTACTGGTATTGCCGTCCAGGTCACCAAACATGCCAAAGTCACATTTCACCCCAAAATTAAAAGAAAGAAATCATATTTTATACAAAGAAATATGTACTGTATGCACACTACTGTTCAAAAGATTATTCAAAAGTTGCTGAAAGATTTGTGTTCACCAAGCCTGTATTTATTTGATAAAAAATACAGTAAAAACTGTAATATTGTTGTATTGTAATATTGCAATTAAAAAAAAACTGTTTTCTATTTTAATATATTATAAAATGTAATTTATTTCTGTGATCTTTCTGTGAAGATGATTTTCAGCATCATTACTCCAGTCTTAAGTGTCACTTGATCCTTCAGAAATCATTAAAATATGCTGATTTGCAGGTCAATAAATATTTCTTATTATTTCTGAATTACGTTTATGCTGCTTAATATTTTTGTGGAAAAATGTGACAAATATACAAAAATAATGTTTTTTTAAATACATTTCTGTCAAAATTCTTAATGTCCCCAAATGGTATATACAATACACAGTATCTCACAGAAGTGAGTACACCCCTCACATTTTTGTAAATATTTTATTATATCTTTTCATGTGACAACGCTGAAGAAATTACACTTTGCTACAATGTAAAGTAGTGAGTGTACAGCTTGTATAACTGTGTAAATTTGCTGTCCCCTCAAAATAATTCAACACACAGCCATTAATGTCTAAAACGCTGGCCACAAAAGTGAGTACACCCCTAAGTGAAAATGTCCAAATTGTGCCCAAAGTGTCAATAGTTTGTGTGGCCACCATTATTTTCCAGCACTGCCTTAACCCTCTTGGGCATGGAGTTCACCAGAGCTTCACAGGTTGCCACTGGAGTCCTCTTCCTCTCCTCCATGATGACATCACGGAGCTGGTGGATGTTAGAGACCTTGCGCTCCTCCACCTTCCGTTTGAGGATGCCCACAGATGCTCAATAGGGTTTAGGTCTGGAGACATACTTGGCCAGTCCATCACCTTTACCCCTTTAGCAAGGCAGTGGTCGTTATCATGTTGGAATACTGCCCTGCGGCCCAGTCTCCGAAGGGAGGGGATCATGCTCTGCTTCAGTATGTCACAGTACATGTTGGCATTCATGGTTCCCTCAATGAACTGTAGCTCCCCAGTGCCGGCAGCACTCATGCAGCCCCAGACCATGACACTCCCACCACCATGCTTGACTGTAGGCAAGACACACTTGTCTTTGTACTCCTCACCTGGTTGCCGCCACACACGCTTGACACCATCTGAACCAAATAAGTTTATCTTGGTCTCATCAGACCACAGGACATGGTTCCAGTAATCCATGTCCTTAGTCTGCTTGTCTTCAGCAAACTGTTTGCGGGCTTTCTTGTGCATCATCTTTAGAAGAGGCTTCCTTCTGGGACGACAGCCATGCAGACCAATTTGATGCAGTGTGCAACGTATGGTCTGAGCACTGACAGGCTGACCCCCCACCCCTTCAACCTCTGCAGCAATGCTGGCAGCACTCATACGTCTATTTCCCAAACACAACCTCTGGATATGACGCTGAGCACGTGCACTCAACTTCTTTGGTCGACCATGGCGAGGCCTGTTCTGAGTGGAACCTGTCCTGTTAAACCGCTGTATGGTCTTGGCCACCGTGCTGCAGCTCAGTTTCAGGGTCTTGGCAATCTTCTTATAGCCTACGCCATCTTTATGTAGAGCCTTAGATTTCTTTCCTGAGGTGCCATGTTGAACTTCCAGTGACCAGTATGAAAGAGTGAGAGCGATAACACCAAATTTAACACACCTGCTCCCAAATTCACACCTGAGACCTTGTAACACTAACACATGACACCGGGTCACAAAACCGCTAATTGGGCCCAATTGGGTGATTTTCACTTAGGGGTAGGGGTGTACTCACTTTTGTGGCCAGCGGTTTAGACATTAATGGCTGTGTGTGAGTTATTTTGAGGGGACAGCAAATTTACACTGTTATACAAGCTGTACACTCACTACTTTACATTGTAGCAAAGTGTCATTTCTTCAGTGTTGTCACATGAAAGATATAATAACATATTTTCAAAAATGTGAGGGGTGTACTCACTTCTGTGAGATAATATAATAGTATATAAATATATATACATGTTGTTTGTTGTACATTGCTTCCATAGTAAGAAAATAAGATCATCATCATGAGAGTGAGAATTACCAGGGCCAAATGTTTTTACATTTTACAATGCAATAAATCTTAAAGGTCCTTAAGGTAGGCTTTGGGTTTTGTTTTTTTCATGCAAAATATATTTTCTTTCTTTCTTTTGATTTTGGGGTGAAATATGACCTGAACATTTTTCGTGAGATTCACTCTCTGAGCTTTTTTCCTTTATACTTTATATTATGAGGGTGTCTGTGGTGTCCTATACTTTGAATAAATTGTCAGACAAAAGGACAGGTTTTTTTCTTCTCTCATTTGGATGGTCAGGAAGACCAGCTGTTCATTCACAGATTCTGCCATCAGATGTTACCTCATTAATATTAAAGAGCATCGCTCTAGGATTTCAAATGAAGACTCTCTCATAAGAGAGGAGCATTAAATATCCTGTGTGTGTGTGTGTGTGTGTGTGTGTGTGTGTGTGTGTGTGTGTGTGTGTGTGTGTGGTGTGTGTGTGTGTGTGTGTGTGTGTGTGTGTGTGTGTGTTAATATGTGCGTTCAGAATGGATGTATTTGTGGTGTGAAAGTTAAATCAGTGTGTAAAATGATTATGGAATGCTGTGTAAATATGTTTTCATACAAATACTTTTGATACACCTTTGTAAAAATGTATATAAGATTTTAGATAACAGTATTGCCTATTAATAATTAATTTATTTGGAATATATGATCATTGTTTTCTGATGGTAAAATAATATATTCTGCCAAAGTGTTTCTGTGCTGTTGGTATTATTCATTTTTGCTGTTGGTATTTTTTTTTTCTTTTTGAATTTAATTCGATCTTTATTTTTATTTTAAGGCTTTAATATAGAATATTTTGAGTAGTTTAATGAAATTACATTGTTTTTTGCACTATATTTTGCAAACAAAAAAACTTGTTTTTCATTTTCTGTGCCTTGTTTTGTGATTTTTACCAACACTGATTTAATTCTGTCTGATCTCTGACTGCATAAACGTTATTGTGGCATAATGGTCTCATTGTATTTCAAATGTTTCTCTTTATATGTCTCTCTATAAATTGTTATAAAAGTGAATTAAAAATCTGCTGCCATTTGGTGTTTCATTAAACTTAAATATTTTAAATGTTTTTGGTACATAAAATTTATGTTTTAAATGGGATCTATTATGCAAAACTAATTTTTATATCGTTTTTTAACTAATTATGTGTCCACCGTGTATGTACACATCCACCCTATTGTGGTAAAAAATCCATCCACTGCATTTGTTATTTCCACCCATAAATCGTAAATATCAGGCTACTCCAATGTGACGTCACATTGGTACATATTTTAAATGTTTTTGGTACATACACGACTGGTAGAGATCTCTGACTTATTTGCTTAGCTCCTCCCCTGAAAGAGCTGTACACTGTCTGCCATGTTTATCTCCTGGCTAGAGCATTTAAAATCAGCATTTTCAAGTAAGAAATTATTTTTTATAAAGCTACTAATAAAGTTATTCATTCAAGAGCAGTGAGTGATTTTCAGTTTTTTTCCTTTTGTTTAATATTAACAGCATAGACAGTATTATGCGGCTTTACACATTACAAATATCAAATATCCACATGCAAATTCTTTCCCAGCTTTTTAGTTCACAGACATAACCAACTGTACTTATCTTTTGTGTACTTTACAGTTTAAGTGCAATAAGATACAAAAGAGAACTTAGTTTATTACTCACGCGACGTGCCATGTCACAGCTGGCTTTCTGTGCTTTAGCTTCAGATGTAAGTGCTCAAAGAACAGTATTTCAGAAATGTAAACTGATGTGGCTTTAAAGGTGCAGTATGTAATATTGACAGCTAATAGTTTAAATGGGTGCTGCAGTCCAAATTCTAAATAGTGTTTCTCCCGCCCCCTCCTCATCAGACTCTCTTAAATTATAATATTCTCAGTTGCCAGATTGAGGAAATGTCATGCAAGAGGAATTATCACAACTGACAATGGAAAGCAACAAGTCTTAAGGCCCGTACACACCGGGACGAATATCGGCGCGCGTTATTCGCCAGCGTTTTTCAACGCGTTTTTTGTGTTCACACCCAAGCGATTTTCGCTGACGATGAGGCGAGTGAACATGCAAATCATTCCCTGACATTAGATGGCGAATTTAATATGCCTCTTGTCACTCAGAAGAAGAGAGCAAGTATTTACGCGCTTGTCAAAATCATACAAAGAAAACATTTAAAGTTCTTTGTGTTCAGACACCAACGAGACCAGCAGCTCTACATTCATCTTGCCTTGATCTTCTTTGTCTTCTTATTTCTTCCCGGCAGTGTAGACGGCTACTTGGCGTATATCTTCTTCGTCGTTAGTATGTGTGCTCGGCAAGACTGTTTTGTGTTTGAGCGCCCCCAAGTTGTGTTTTACTGTAACTTCAGCAGCTCCAGACACGTGAGCAAAAGCGCCAATCTCATTGGTCGGATAGTTTTTGACGCGGCGCGTCAAACCAAAAAAACAAACCCGAGGCGTTTTAAAAAAAATTACGTTTTTACGCGTGGCGTTTTTCGCGTCGGTGTGCACACTCACATTGGCGCCCTTTGTTTAGTCACGAGGCGTTAAACGTCGGCGAATATCGCGCGTGAAATTCGTCCCAGTGTGTACGGGCCTTTACACTGTAAGTTGTTGAATTGATTTATCGTCGATTTAATATGCCTCTTGTTATAGAGCTTTATAGATGGATGCAAAGGCCTTTGTAGGTCGGATAGAATCTGCAATATCTGATCCAGTTTGTTTGCAGCTTCCATGGCTGTAAAAAGATGCGTTTCTTTCAAGTGGCAATCCTGGGGGTCGAAATACCATTAGGTAAATTGGGTAACAAAAAAAATCCAAAACAAAAACAGACATTCTGACACCGAACGCACATTTCAAAGTAAATTAACTGGCTGTAGGATTGTTTTTCAGAGAAAGAAGTTTGCGAACTTAGCATGTTTTCTGTCACGGAATGACTCCAGGAGAAGAAAATAGATCCAAGTGCAGTTTTAATAGTGGTATCAAACAATAATCCAAAACAAAGCAACAGGCAAAAACATAGGCAAAAAGTAATCCAAGGACAGGGTAACAGAAACACAACATAACAGGTCCAATACTGCAGCAACAAAAGATAAAGTGAGCATGGTCTGACTAGCGATGAGCTAATGAGTAAATTACCTACAGCTGATGATATTCAGTACAGAGAAGACTGGGCAAAGGACTATCGGAAACATGGGACACAACAACTAAACACTGTGACAGTTTCCTAAATATCTGCAATTATTATATTTTTAAGTATAGTTAAATTACATATATATAAAAAGCATACAAATAATAAACTTTCATGATGACAAAGAACTGCAATGTCAAGTGAGCGTCATGACAGAAATGATAATCAAAACCAAACAGTTGTTTTGGCAGAGTATCCGAGGCACGAGATGTAAAGTCATAGCCCTCTTCTAGAAAAGGGGCAAAATTCTAGAAATGAGCAGCTCATTTGCATTTAAAGCTACCTGGTCTCATGGCATTTATGTACCTGGGTGCACTTTTCAGCGAGATGCGAAATTCGTACCAATAAGTACATATCACTGCAGTTTCCAAAATAAATCAACACTAGAGGCAGTAAAACTCTGATGCCTTTTATACCTTTTCACACAAATTTACAGAGTTTCGATTAATAAATCATTATTTTCGCACAATTACTTGAAGAATATCATGTTATGACTTCAAAACAATATTAATATGCCGGGAGATTTGAAAACTGATGCTTTTGAATGTTATCATCACACATGTCCAGCTTCATATTTATGGATTTTCATAGACAGTAGGTTTGTTCGGTAGCTCACGGAGTACGGAGAAGTACTTAGGAGGTGAGGAGCTCCGGTTCAAATCCTGTGTAATACGGTTCGACAGAGCAGTTTAAATCTGCATATAAGGAAGTTGAAATGACACAGTTGCATCAACAAATACGTTTTTATATCAGTTTTGCATTTGTTAACACTATCAGGTAGGTTTAGGGTTGGGTTTAGTGTAGGGCATATTTCTAACACGATTCTAGCATTCATTTTTAGCAACGGTCCCTGGATATTTGAATTCTGAACCGCCGCAATATGTACCTGAAGCAACTTAATAAAAACAGTAATATGTACCTACATTTACATAATAAAAACGTGCCAGGGTTCACGTATTTAACCTGTGTTTTAGTGCCACTCAGTGGACATTTCTCATTGAAACTGCGGCGAAACGTGCAGTAAGGTACGTAAAACGGTCTCGCTAAAAAGTGCACAGAGGTACGTATTTTTATGAGACCAGGTTGATTTAAAGATACATGGAAGAAGACAGCACGATTTGCTTCCACTCAAAAAAGGTATTTTTCAGCATGGTGTAATAAATGATATGTGGGGTATTTTGAGCTGAAACTTCACAGGCACATTCTGGGGACCTGAGACTTGTATTACATCTTGTAAAAAGGGGCATAATAGATCCTGTTTAATGCAGATCACATATTCTTGTTGATATTTACCTGCAAGTGTGACTATTCGGGACTATTTGGGATTCAAGCTTTCTTTAAAACTCTGCCAGTAACATCTTTACGTTCCTTCAATCCTATGTTTAATGTAAGAAACTATTCTTTCTCAAACAAGACATATGGTGTTGAGGTGTCCATTCTAGGACACTGTCTGGCTGCATCGCCTCAGGAATCATGTTGCTTCAATTAAAAATGTTTGGTTTTTAATAATGCCACTGTAGCACAAAATATATATCAGGCTACACGTCTGCCCTGGGTTGTTTATAACCCTTTATATTAACAGCTTTCACCCACTAGTATGTTTACCTTTTCCACAGTGACTTTATGTGTATTTAGATGTCCATGGTAAGGGATTCTCTTCAGATGATTTAGCGTACTGAAATGAATCCTCTAGATAAGCAAAGCATGGTGCTTTGAAGATGTGTGTGGCATTCAGTGGATATGCAGATTGTGCTCATCTTAAAATACACAGTCAACCACCCAAAGGATTTGGACTTGTTTTATAGAATAGTTTAATTTATTGACATAAGATGACTCCGAATGAAACTGGGTTGGTTACAAAATATATATTTTTTCTGATCTGATTTGGATTTATAGGAAATATACACATTTAGCTGTTATTGTTAGTTATATTTACATTGACAAGCTTTACATTAGCAAACTACTGTCTTCCTGACTGTTAAATTATAATATTGACATTTTATTGCTGATCTTCTTAGTGGTAACTGTACATGAATGATTATAGAAATGACTGAGATGTCCAAGCTCTGTTCTAAGAGACCTTGCATTTGTCTGTGCTCTTGCTTTCCGTGTGTGCTTTCAGGAGGTCTGCTATCTCTGTGTGAGAGGCCTGTGTTGCCAGAGATAATGCACTGCGACCGCCCTAGAGACAAAACAGAGATGCATGAATATGATACACAACATGACATCTACACAGATCTAAACAGCATGTGGATATAGTGTGTCTTTATCATAGTGCTGCAAGGTTAGTCAGGGACTACATTCACATCAGTGTTAAACGTGGTTCAGTTTTTTCTTCTTCATATGACAGTGATTCTTTTCAATTCTTATCTGACATTTTCCAATTCTTATCTGCAAGGTGACTGACAAAGCGTGAACATTTAGCAAGGTTGACAAAGCGTTTTAGGGTCACTAAGTAAATATATAAATACTATGATATCTACTGTTAATGTAAACTTTTATTTAGCAAGGATGCATTAAATTGATCAAAAGTTGACAGCAAATATTGTTTTACATTGTTACAAATTTTTTTTTCAAATTAATTATCTTCTTTTGAACTTTCTATGAGTCACAATTACCACAAAAATATTAAGCAGCACAACTGTTTTCAAAAGGAGTAAAAATAAAATGATTTTATATACACATATATTTTATTTATACATTTATTTTAGTTCAAACACCTATTGTGATGACCTTAAAAATGCAACAAACTACATTTACTAATATTTTATAATATAACAATACATTCTATTTTATTTCAATTCTATTTGAACTCTGTATTTATCAAAGAATCCTGAAAAAAAATGTATCACTGTTTCAAAAACAAAAAGCAGCACAACTGTTTTCAACATTGATAAGAAATGTTGCAGCAAATCAGCATTAGAATGATTTCTGAAGGACCATGTGACACTAAGACTGGAGTAATGATGCTAAACATTTAGCTTTCCATCATAGGAATAAATTACATTTTAAAATATGTTAACTCAGAAAATGTTTATTTAAAATTGAAATAATATTTCACAGTGTTATTTTAATTTTTCTTCAGTATTTTGTTTATTTATCAAATAAATGCAGCCTTGATGAACATAAGAGTCTTCATTCAAAACATTAAAACAATTGTACTGATCCCAGATTTTTGAATGGTAATGTGTATATCTGAAAGGAACAGGTGGACATTAAACAGGAAGCTTCTGAAAGATAGCAGGAAGTCTTTGCAGCACCTGCTCCGTGTTTCATTGGATTTATTAGTTCTCAGAGCAGCTCTTCAGTTGTAATGTGACGCAGATGTGACCTGACTAACGCTCCAGTTCCAGCTGTGGGAGAGCAGACTAGACAGCTTTCATTTTGTCTTACATGCATCCACATTCTCTCGCTTTCTTTTTCTTTCTCATTCTCTCACAGAGAGGTGTTAAAAGGGATTATTTCAGCTGCCAAGCAAGGATTTCTCAAACACAGAAAGTGATAAGAGTTTGTAAGCGTTATTTGTAAACTGAAGGCTGTCAGTTCCTGTTGTTGTTTGTGTGAAGAGTGTGAGGCTGACATCATGTTAGCATGAACTGACCATTTCCAGAGTTCAGACAGGATTGTGTCCAGCAGATGGCACGTTTTTACAGGTCAACTGTCAACAGAAACAGCTCCGAACTTACTCCAGTCTAAAGAGCTGTTGTCTTCCTCCCATAAAGTTTCATTGTTTTTTCAACAAAAATATTAATGACAGGCAAATGAAGCTTTTTATTACTGTGCATATATTAGTAATTACCCTGTAGCTCAACTCTATTACAAAATACTGTTATGCGTTCATGTGAAGTTAAAAAATCTGGAAGACAATGTAATTTGACAATGTAAAGATCTAATGTTTACGAAAATATTATGTAAAATATATAAAATAAATTAAAACATTATATAAAACTTTACAAATAATGAAAAGAAAGAAAATAATAACATAATAAGCATCTATTTAAAAAAGGAGAGTCATTTTTCTTCACCATTTTATTTTAAATTATTCAAATATTTGTACCTTTTGATTGGATGTTGCCTATACATAATTATTTTTTAAAGGAAGAATTCATATAATATCTACTGAGTCCCACAGTTGACATTATTGATGTAAAAAAATTATTTGTGGCCACAAATTACCAATTTGTTCTCACAGTTTCTTAAATCGTAGTCCCATTTTATTGATTTGTTCCCTTATTCCCATTAAATCATGGCCATATTTTGTACATTTCTTTTAAACTTTTCAACATAAAGCACATTTCTGCTTTTAAACTCTACAGAAATCTTATGTACAGATGTGTGTTATTGGAGCTGTAATATTATCCATGTTTTTGTTTTCTGTTAAGGTTTAGACAAACATGCACAGTAAATTACCTTGTCTTTTAAATTGACATCGCAGTTGGCTTCCTCTAACAAAATTCGCACAATACTGATGTGTCCCCGGTCACAGGCGCTGATCAGTGGAGTGGTTCCTGCATGATCCTGGGCATCAGAATCCGCTCCCTGTTCTAGCAGGAGACGCACCATTGGAACACGTCCATGTCTTACTGCCAAGTGAAGAGCCGTTTGTCCCACCTAAAGACACATTTATTTAGAACAGAAACACATCCATCTTCTGAAACATTGCAGAACATGCCAGATCGTATGCAAATCAGCGGTCCATGTCAAACAAATCGTTTTTATATAAAGTGCACACTGAGCCAATTGGCTGATGCCTCCCATCACCTGGCCAACAGAGGCGTTGACGTCACCAAGCTCCATCAGCTGCTGGACCACTTTCATGTCTCCTGGTGATTCTACAGCTGTCAATGCGGCCAGCATGATAGCAGTGTAGCCAGACTTGTTTCTCAGGTCCACGTCACATGCACCTAAGGTTAAGGGAAAGCAAGCACATTTTTTTGAATCACTGAAAATGTAAAGGATGTTAAAAATTAAACCTGAAGCAGGGCAAACTCAAGGTCAATGTTCAAAGAAAGCTGTATTTGGACAAAATAGCTCTTTTTCAAGCCCTAGTGAGCTGCCATCCTGTCTACCGCCTTCTAAGGCAGCATCCAAAATTAAATGGAACTCCACAAGTGACAGATTTGGAACGCTCTACTTAGGCAGCAACATGTGCGCCTCACTAAAAATATATCAGTACTCACAAGAAGCAGAAAAGAGACACAAATGACATCTGATTTATTAAGAATTTGATGTCAGCATGTTGCTAAGCTAACCATGCTATATGCAAAGCATAAAAAGACATCGCGCACACAAACAATCCATTGTCCAAGATGAGTTGGAAAGTTTGAGTACTTCTCCATTTAGCCACTTCGACCAACTTTTTCAAGAGGTGTTAAAAGCTTTAAAAATGTCCTGGAATAAAACATGAAAACATTTGAGCTTTTGTTAACCACGGACCTTCTTTCAGGTATTTAACTAAAAAAATTATAATAATTAAAATCCATTGTCTTCAGGCCGAAGGAATTGCAAAAAAAAGGGTTTTATGACACATTCCTGCACCACTCTATTAATAATTGTCTGTACTAATTTAAAGGGTGAGTTCACCCAAAAATTAAAATACTATCATTAATTACTCACTCACATGTCGTTCCAAACCCGTAAGACCTTCGTTCATCTTCAGAACACACATGAAGATATTTTTGAGGAAATCTGAGAGCTTTCTGACCCTGCATAAAAGGCAACGCAACAGGCATGTTCGAAGGCCCAGAAATGTAGTAAGGACTTCGTTACCATCATGGAAGAGAAGAAATTGTTGAATTAAAGTTATTACAACCATATTCTTATGAAGCTACGAGAATACTTTTTGTGTGCGAAGAACAAACTAAAATAATGACTTTATTCAACAATTTCTTCTCTTCTGTGTCAGTCTTCAACGCGAGTTCATGAGGCGATCATGATGCATACATGTGGTGCTGCTGATGCAGGAGCCGGCTAGTTCATGTCACGGATGTCACATGGACTATTTTAATGATGTCCTTACTACCTTTCTGGGCCTTGAACATGTCAGTTCCATTGCTGTCTATGGAGGGTCAGAAAGCTCTCGGATTTCGTCAAAAATATCTTAATTTGTGTTCTGAAGATGAGGTCTTACGGGTTTAGAACGATATGTGGGTGAGTAATTAATAACAGAATTTTAATTTTTGGGTGAACTAACCCTTTAAATCAAGGGATAAAATGCTGTCTAGCTAGGCCGCTACTTTAGCTAGGTTTTGGAATAGTTATAGATTGCAGTCACAGCAAGAAACGTGACTGTTACTCTTACCATTGACGTATGTGTTTAGTTTTCATTAGCCTAAAAGAAATCAAAGATTTTATAATGTAATTTCCCACATCATAATTTAAGACCTGTTTTAAAACCTTTATTTTCGAGTAGTCAGAAATAAGAGAAAATTTTACAAAAAAGTATGTTATCACTAACCTGTGTCTAAAAGGAGCTTAACGATGCTGAAGTTACAATGCGACACGCTATAATGCAAGGCAGTGTTGCCATTATCATCCGCCATGTTGACCAGGAACTGAAGGACTGTAGGTGTTTGTGAGTTAACCTCGTTGAGATACACAGCAAGAGTGTCAGCACATGCTCCCTCCTCAGCAGAGATGTGAAACCACCGCTGGAACACCACAGTGAGAGCCTGGCTCTGCAAATCAGCAAAGGAGACCAATAGTGGAGTTACTACTCAACAGAAAACTACTGAATTATTTTCCTCTGCATAGTACTGTAGTAACTCATTATCTGGCAGAGGAAGTAAATAGTAATTTGGCATGTGTTTGTCTCCAAAGTACAGCAACTAACAGTTCACTTACTACAATGACAATCTGCCTGGAGGTACCTGAGATTAAGGGCCAGATTTACTCAAAGCTTTAGCACCAGTGCAAAAACTATTTTTGCCTTAAAACATGCTGTCAGGATTTACTAATGATACTGAATAATTTGCAATGAAAAGGCATGGACAGAGTTTTTTTTTTTACTACTGACCTTGTTGCATATGCATTTGTAGGAGTATCTTTTTCAGAAGAAAAATGTATGGGAGGAGAGTATTTAAATAAATTATATAACATAATTTACTAAGGTTTGCACTAGTGAATTTACTGTATTTGTGCCATTATTTGATGCCCTAACAAGAATGTTTAACCCATTCTGTGTTTGAAAAGGCTGTGAAATTGTCCCATTTGCGCTGCTCTTTGGTATATTTAATTGGTCATTATGGAAGTAATCTTGATGTGTCTATGTTCTTTAATTTGCTCGTTGTCAGTAATTCACATGCAGAACTTTACACTCCTATCAGCACTTTTATGGGATTTCGGTCTCATGCAAATTTGCTCTTTTTAGTAAATCTGGCCAAATGTGTCTTGTTCAAGGGTTCATTGGTGATGCTTCATGTCTTGTTCCCTGCACGGATTGGACCAGCAACAATTTGGTTACTAGCTTCAAACTATACACACCACTGCCTAAAACAGGCAAGAAGGGAATATCCCATAGTTAAGTTGAGTATTACCATTTCATCACCAGGTTCTGACACGTTATCCATGTGGTCTCTCAGGAAATAACATGCCTCTATGAAATCTTTATCAACAGCTTCCCTGGGGGGCAGGTGGTTTCCATTAGTGTTTACAATGTAAAATAAATTTAAGAATTTAAAAGTTTAAAATTGAAAAGAAACCTAAAAATGAAATCATCTCACCTGTTTTGCTTCATTGTCTGTGATTTCTGATCTGAGTCCACGCTCAAAGAAATGCAGTCCTTCCTCTCTTCCTCTGTTTGATCCTCTAGAGCTCTTGCCTGACTTGTTTGCTTGTGTAGATATTCTTGTTTTGTTGTCTCTACATCTATGGCATCTTCTTTTGGACTGAATTCTGCATTTTTACTTTTTTGGTGTGTTTGTACACTGGGGTCTGTTGTCCATGTGGTCCATAATTTGCATTCTTCTTTAGTCGTATTCTTCTTGAGGCCAGCATCCACTTCTGCATGCTCTTGTAGTTTGATAGCATTACTTATTCCCTCTGTCTCCACGCTCCCACTTCAGAATGTTGAAGGTCAAAGAGTATTAGTATTCTGAATCTGAATTCACTGTAATAGTCTGAAGTCATTGTGTGTGACTATACAAAAAACAAACTTTCTATTCCAAGACCATTAGTACCGTTTAATATAAAATAGCTCATAGTGGTGATATTTACCTGTCTCTTATGCTGATTGTCTTCAGATGTTCTGTCTTTGGGTTCTCTCCTACTTCAGGAAGAATTTCCATCATTTTATAGTCTTGCAATTGACAGAAAAGCCACAAAAGACCATCATACACATTTACAACATACAATGTCAGTAGAAGAAATAGCACTTGTAGAATAGTTTTTCACTTGGACAGTATCCTCAAAAAAAATCATCATTTTTGTTTAACAACCCCTAAAGCAGGGAGAGATGTCCAACCCTGCTTCTGGAAAGCTAACGTCCTGCAGACTTCAGTTCCAACCCTACTCCAACACACCAGTCTGTAATTATCGAGGAGCACTGAAAACCTTGATTAGCTGGATCAGGTGTGTTTGATTGGAAATTTGATTTGATTGCTGAAATTTGCAGGACAGTAGCAAATTTGTTGGTGACCCCTGCCATAAAGGGTGCATATTAGTCCCTTTGAGGGTACCCCAGTGATAAGCTGTTGTTCCCCTAAAGGTGCAATTGCATGCAGAGTCATACCTGGTTGTGAAGCATCACCAGTAGGAAACACATATAGGCTAAGAATGGTGACTAAAGTTGCTAACTGCTCTTGAATAGTGCAGACACGTGGAGGCAAGTGATCTGAAGACATTTTCCCTGATGAGTCATCTTTGCAAAGGCATTCCCACTGCTCCTGAAGGAGCTCTTGTAAGCTTTTCACATGGTGCTCCATGTCTGCATGTGATACTGGAGGTTGATCTAGAACTTGAGGGGTGGTTCTCTCCTCTGTTGGCATCTTTTGCCCACTTTCCTGCAATTCTACCACAGGTTCAAGACTTTGTGTACTTATTAAGGAGCTCTCATATGAAATCGCCTTGGCCAGTGTGCGCCCAATTTCAAGCTGTACGGTCATCTGCTTGATCTTATCATCCTTGAGAAGACTTTCCTCTACTTGCTGCTTCAGCAAAGCTCTGGCCTTGTCCAGCTCTACCTCCAGTTCATGAAGTTTCTGTTCCAGCAAAACAACTTTCTTCTGGAGAGTTTCACTGAGAGACTTAGTTTTGTCTCCATTATCCAAGAGATCTCTTTCTCGCGACACCGTCTTACGTCTTTCAATCTCTGGAAGGATTATTTCAGTAGCTGAAGTCATTGCAACTGCATTAACTTTTTCAGAAGAAGCCTTGACATTTTCCTCTAGCCGATCATATTCTCGATTCATCCAGTCATCACTCGCTTTGTCTTGATTTTCTCTGGCAAATGAAGGAGTGTCCCAGTTATTTATGTGTAGAGGTGCAGTAAGAACATCCAGTGGCCCGGTTTTGTTTTGGGAATGTAACTGGAGTAAAAGTCTCTCTTGCTCCTCCTCAAAAATACATATATGTGCCTTGAGCTCAGGAATGACTCTGATCTCCTCTTCCAATTCCCCAACTCGTTCAAGAGCTGCAGTGAGCCGCTGGAGGGTCCCGTTTGCTCTACCCATCCTGCTGTCAGAAACGTGGAATACATCTTCAGAGGAGCCGTTTTCTTGCATTAAATATTCCTTGGGGTTGCTGGGGCTGGTTGAGTCCTCAGTTGACTCAGAGCGTTTTCTCAGTAAAACAGTCAAAGGTAAACTCGAGGCTCTCAAGAGACTTGGCCTGACATAACATCCTAAGGGCTGCTCATCAAAAGCCTCCATCTCTGCAGATGTGAAGGACTTGTAGATGGGTTCTCCCCTCCTGACATAGCCAGCCGATACACTGTCACTAGATTGAAACTCAAAATGTTGTTGAGAGTCTCCTAGTTTGGTTTTGGGCCATAAAGTGCTGACTGAGTTCCATTCTGTAGCTCTGCATCCATAACCCGGAAGGCTTAAGTTACGTGACAGGATGCCGTTATTTCGTCCTCTTTGCCTTCTCTGCATTGGCACCCTTCTAATGGTGTTACCCTTCTCAATGTCATCGACATACTTGAGAAAGTCCAGGTCCAGATGGAATCCATAGGGCGTCTCTACAGAATAGGAAGATGGTCTTCTTTGGCTCCCATTCTCTTTTGGAGAGAAGCCGTTCTCTAAAAGAAAAACACAAGGGTGAGTTGCAGAAGTGATGCACAATATGCAAAACAGTCCAAATGTATTTAGACCATTGGACCTGCAGTACCACGTGTTCCTAAACAAAACTGTGTGATTCATACCTTTTTTGGTTTCCATTATTCTTAGCATAAGTCTTTTTTCAGCTTCATGTGGTTTTTAGTTTGTCTCCTGCCACCTGAGGACAAAAAGTTGCTGTTAAGAATTACGTGAAACAGAATCAAGCACTTCTGAATGCTGTGAACACAAGTTGAGATCAAAGTAGTTTGTGCATGAGTATTTTGCAGATTTACAGAGCCAGACTCTTTATTCTCTGTCTCTCAATCCCTCCCCTCTCTCTCTCTCTCTCTCTCTCTCTCTCTCTCTCTCTCTCTCTCTTTGACCATGCAGCACTTTTAAGGCACCACAGAAGCAGCCACAGCCCAAACAATGTGAGCTATGCAGTAAACACATAAATAGCTGAGACCAAACACTACCACTGGCTCGCATACACACATACAACCACAGATGTCCACCTTGGCATCGCTCACACTGGTAGGAAAAAATCCATCTTATCAAAAATTGCAGCAGCCCTTCTTTCATGCCTGTCTGTTTCACCGTTCGACTCTATCAGTAGAGATCAACCAGACAAACACACAAATGGGGGCTGCCCTTTTTTTGGTTATGACATACCTAAGAACCTGGCTATGCTAAGGTAGGCTGATCTTAAAGTACTGATATAACAATTAAAGTACTGATATAACAGATATTTGGGCTTTGTCAGACAAGACATTAATTGCTGATATAGTTATGCTGCTAGGAAAACGGGGCTGCAGGATTCTTGTTCGAAACACACTTATAGAAAATATCCTGACAAATGTTTCCTGTATCATGAAGGTCCATAAATAGCCACTGAAAAAGGGTCATCCAACTTCTAGTAGAGTTTAGCTCTACCCCTAATTAAACACACCTAAACTGCTCTTCAGGATCACTAGAAACTTCCAGGCAGGTGGGTAAACTCTGCAGGAAAGTGGCCCTCCAGGAGCAGGATTGGACACCCCTGTTGTATAGGTTGTGATTTTGATGTTTAAGCCCCCTTGAGTACTTGTAGAGTCGATTTCTGTCCTAATGCTGAAAATGTATTTACACCACTATTAGCTGTTATATAAAAACTAAAACATTATGAGTGCTGATAATTACCTCTATAGACAACTTTAATATGAAGTCTTAATTCAGACTTTGTAGTAGATTTAGGATTTATTTGGTCACTTTCGCAATGTAGTCTCTGTTCACTGAGTAAAGCACACTCATTTTACAGTAATGATTATTGTTCCCTTTTCTTTTTTTTGCAGCACTAAGGAAAAAAGCCCTCCTCTCATTAAATATATTTCTCTCCACTGCATTCTTTCTTACACCACAAATTGGATTGAAACTCATGACAACTTAAAAACTGCTGCCGCTGTAAGAACACAATTTGAAACACTGTGTATTCTGAACAGAGTGGACCATTTCAGATTATAGGTCCGGCTTGGAGGATGGAAAAAAAGACCAAATAGGAAATTTGAGAAGAACAAACATTTTAGAGAGTTTCAAACTAGTCTGCTACAGCTGAAAGTTTTTTTTAACTTATATTTGAGTTCAGTCGTATTTAAGGAAACTTGCTGCACATTGCATAATTTTAAATGACTGTGTGGTTTGTGAGTCTTTTCATATCTCTTCTTATTTTTCTATCACTAAAATGTGTCAGATGACACAAGCTGTTCTCTCTTTTATCTCTGAATAACATATGTTATGCTAGCTTTGTTTTGACATGCACATTTAACAGCTCAAGTAGACCTGATTCACTGTCACATAAAACAGACTGCTGGTCCTGCACACTTTCTCACTCACTCACATTTTTAACACACACACAATAGACAGACGTTTCACTCTTCCTGTTTGGCCCTGTAAGTGGGGTGGTTTCCTTGGCTCAGATCCTCATGCTTTTTCCTCTGTTTGGAGCTGGCTGGAAGACTAAAGCCAAAGATTAGTTCTCCTGCTCTCTGACCCCGATCACCCTTTCACTTTATGGAGAGAGGGTGTGGTGGAGAGGTTCTGCAAATGGACTTTTCAGAATGACTACTATGAGAAAAGAGAAGCTTGTTCTATCTATCTATCCATCTATCTTTCTTTCTGTCTATCTATCTATGCATCTACATGTTTTTATCCTTAGAGCGTTGATTTTTTTTTCCATGTCCACAGTATTTGGACCATGCCAACAATCTTGGCTCTCAGCCAACAGCAATATGTGCACGCACACCAGTTACATGAGAAGACATGTGTGCAGCAAAGTCAATTCTGACTCACTGTATAATCAAACACATGTGAAACACTGAGCACTTGGTGCCCGAGAAACATTCAAAAAGAGTCTTCTAAAGTCACCATCTGAAACCTCCTGTTCATTGGCTCCTGTCACACAAACTAAGCAGTTCAGGACGTTCTCTCTATTGTGTAAGTGACAGTCTTTACATCAGAGGAAAGTCTTTAAATCTCATTTGAGACACCCAAAAAAATTGACGTCCTGAGAATTTGTTTGCCCAAAATAAACAAATGACATTTCATATGGAAGTAAAATGACACACCCAGATTATACTAAAACATTTTTTTTTTTGCAATATTCTAATATAGCAGAAAAAAGTAAATGCTGGGCACACAGAGTTTAAAGATATGCTTTGAGATTTGCTCAAGCTCTTTGGCATTACTTCTTTCATGAGTTGTTTTTTGTTTAAATATTCACACTAAATTTGATATTTTAGGGCTGTGTCTTACCTTAAACATCACAAGTCTGCCATTGTGTCCTCTCTGTGCTGGAGTTTAGCCTGTTCACCTCTTCACTTTTCTCTTTCTTCTGAGAGGCTTCAGAGGGGAAGGCAGACAAAAGACATTCAAGCAATGCCAATGTAAAATTCTTGCAAAACATAAGCAGTGTTATTGTGTGTGGAACAGGAGGCGGGTTGTGGGCACTCTGGCCTTTCATGACTCCGCCCCCCACCCAATCAGTGCCACTGGGTGGGAGGCAATCTGCATTATTCCTCCAATCAAAGTAAGAGGGCGGGCTGAACAACTGAGAGGTGGGCGGGGCTTTGTGCATAACTGCATCTGAGGGATGTTTCTCAAAACATGATCCATGTGATGGCAGGGGGCCCGAGTTTACTAGTACAGTCTGGGGCACTCACAAAACTAGCCCCGCATGAAACTGGGTGAAAGAGGACCCTAGTGTAACCCGTCAGAATCTCAGAGCACATATGGCTAAAGCTGCCACCCACACGCTTTAAGTGTAATTCAATCCACTGTAACACAGTGCTCACCATCCATTATAATCATGGAAATAGTGCAGGGCTTTTCATGAGTATAGGGCACAGAGTGGTTGAGGCTCTCTCAGGACATGCCATTCATTCTTTATGTATCTCCTTTCTCCTTCGTGTTAATAGTATTATTGGGGATTTTCAGCAACAGCATCAACAAGGCAATGGTTATTGAACATAGAAATCAGGAAAGGCTGACCACTTTTACAACTATTAAAAATGTTGAAAATTAATTCTCTCTTTTTTTCATTTTAGCTTCCCTTGTGAAAAAGAAGCACACTTATTTTAAAAAAGATTACATAATATGGAAATAACATACTTTAAAGAGTGCAAAATAAATGTAATGTTTTTGGACAAAATTGTATGTTACGTTTAAATGAAAATGTAGCTTTATTATAGTTTGAATTTATATGAATTGAACATACGAATGTTTTAACCAATGTTATTTTTATGTAATTTCATAATTACTTCTAAAGTAAACTAAAACATACTTTAATGCCATTTTATTGAAACTTGTGTCATTTATGTAAATTAATTTGTTATGCTCAAATGTTACACAGCTGCAATTTAGTACATTTAAAAAATATTAACTTTAATATATCGAATAAAACTATAATTTTAACTACAGTTAAAATTATAATCAAATATTTTACACATCACATCATAATAAGTGTATAAAGCATGACAAAAGATTATTAAAAAAATAATAATTTAAAATGTAGTTTAAAGTAAAACTTTTAAATGGACATTATTAAAATGTGCTCCTTTTAAAAGTTTAAAGTGTGTTAAAAAACGTAGTCATATCACAGTGTACTCTCTTAACGTACACTTAAGCAGCACTTATAATATAATATAATATAATATATATATTAGTCACTTAAAATGACAGCAAAGTATCTGACTGTTTGACGAACATGGGCTGTGGGATATAAAGCATGAAAATGCTCTGCTTGCGTGTGACACCCACCAAACAGAAAGACTTCAGTCATCCGAGGTGGTCCTACATGACTGATGGGAACAAGCGTGCATAACTAGACTTCCACAGTTATCAGTGATGAAAGAAACATGCAGCTCCACGTCCACTTCTCTTTGGCTAATGGTCACCAGTTGCCTTTGTCTGTTTGTCTTTCTCAGTAAACAGTTGCCATTTGTCAGCAACATTATTTGATAAGATTAACACTGTTAGTGTGAAATACAAAATCCATTAAAAATAAATTAAAAAGTCCCCCATTGTCTATAGCACTTATAGCCCTGGTACGTTGAATCTAAGGGTGGGAAAATACATGCACACAAAAAATGCTAAAAAATAAGTTCACATTTTTAGGCACAAATGACAGTTTTCTGAAAATGGGCCCTTTACAGTTTACAGAAGCTCAATTATGCAAACTCATTTTCATGGAATCAGTTATAAATGGTGCCTAGGAGAGAGTGAACTATATTAGCATATAAAACACTTCACTGCTCATGACTTTAATGCTTATTAGATTAGTTATGTGGGTTTGCCTCCAGGAAAATACATGCACATTTGTAGAGCCCTAAATAAATAAAATAAAATGCCACTTCAGAACCAAGTCGTTTGATTTTTATTTACTCATGCCTATGAATTCTTCACTTATGTGGGTATTTTACTTGCTAAAGCCTTAGGGTTAGACGTAATTGGTTGCAATTTTAGATTCCCGCTAAACTAGAAGTAACATACAGTACATTACAGTCTGTGTAGAAATGACTGTCATTTTGTGATTTCAGTTTTTTCATAATTGAAGCCAGATTTTTTCTATAATATTGTTCTCTGAAATATTATTTTACACAATAGCATTTTTGCATGCTTGTATGTACAAACAGGTTGAACCAGCAGTGATTTAAGAGAAGGCTGTAAATAATGTGCATTGATTTCAATCTGTGTGTAGGCTATTCAGTAAACCCATTCATAACAAAAACATTGAAGCAAATATGGCTTTAGCATTCCTTGTTCAAACCATACAAACTGCAAACTGGATGAACATAAAAAATGATTGCTGGTCCATGAGAAATGATCAATTCAAGCTTTAATCCAAATCTTAAACAACAAACATATGATAGGTCATACACACACTAATGTGTTCACCGTATCCAGCTCTTCAGACACGCTTTCCCTGTGTTGGACAGAATCGGGGATGAGGTCAGGTTGTTTACTGTGTCATCCTTGTGCAAGTTAACCTTTAACTGGAGATGGCTCAAAGCTTTTTGATTTACGTTTGTTGGAAGTCTGCTTTGAGTTCATCAGAACTGATTTCACAAATTTGTATTTTTAGCCCTCAGGATGTGAAGGTCGGTTGTACGAAGTTGTAGCGATCAGCCCTTATATAATCATCTGTGTTTTGTTTGGCTTTCTCACTGGCTTTTGAGCCAGTTGAAAAACTTTGACTATGATGAAAAGTTCAGAGGTATCGTCGTCCCAGACTCTGCTTAAATAGAAGGCAGAGGAAAACAGAACGATCTTTCAGGAAAATAGGAAATAATCTCACTGCCATGTGGCAATGGACAGCGGTTTAGCTTTAGCTAATGGTTAGTTTTGATTTTAGTAGGACGCTGGAGAGCTATGAAGTCAGAACTGATTATATTAGCAGTCGTAGCCTCACACACACACACACACACACACACACACACACACACACACACACACACACACACACACACACACACACACACACACACACACACACACACACACACACACACACACACACACACACAGTCTTGGGCAACCTTGGTCTTTTTAAAAAGTAGCTGTCATTGGTAAATAAAGGGTTATTTTGTGACAGTGACCACAGCACATCAAATCTAGTGCACGCTATACTCCATAATCTGAAAGGGCAATTTGCCAACTGAATTGCAAAATAATGTTAAAATAAACAGTGTTGCATCAACTCACAGGGAATTTTTCTTTTTCCTTATTATCATTTAATAGCTCTTTATTACTGGTATTTGCTAGGGCAAGCATTAGTATTATATTGCTCAGACTTAATGTTAATATGCTAGTGTGCTATTCTGAACTCAGCCTAAAACTGCATACAGTTGGTACAAAATTTGGATTTGAACTTACTAAAATAAAGTTCAAATTCAGTCATAGTTAATAAATTAACGAAGTATGTTCTATATGAATGAAATTCGGACATACATATTAATCCTCTCCTGCAGGCACCTTAGAATCTCGTCGGAAGAAGCAATATGTCATCTAGGTACTTTTAGCCTACTGTTTTTCCAATACTATGAATTCGGACACATTTCTTTTGTCGTACTGTTTTTCGCATACTACGAAGTATTTGATTTCAGATGCAGTGCAAGTGTTATGGTGAGTTAAAGTCCTGGGAAGTTTGTATTTGCGAAAGTCGTAATTCGCATATCAGTTGCGCTCAACTCACTTTGGTTGAAGCAAAGATGAATTAAAGGTAATTAAAAACATTATTTAAAATAAATATGAATAAAACAGTGCATCAGTGTTTTTAATTTAAATTTATGAAGGTATATATAATTATTATTTTTATTTTATTATACAATAATAAATAGTGTTATACAATTTGTTTAGTTGGATTGTAAATGAAAAAAAAGTATATTAATTCCAGCAAACTTACCATCACTGCATGCAGTGCATCTGACATGTTTTCTCATTGAAACGAGAGTTCAGCGTTCCCCACTCATGATTACGTCTTTGTGGTGGGATCATGTCTGTTCAGCGTGTAAATACGATCTTTCTGACATGACGTGAATGAACATTTACTCATGCTGGCAGTGCTTGTCCTGCCTGTAGCTTCTTCAGATGGGTCTACTACTTTGAAACTGATATTTCATTAGTTGTGTTGCATGTCAAAAGTTGAACTTCTTTTTTAAAAGTGTGCCTCTACAATTATTCATTTGGGTGACAGAACAGTTGTATTAATGTTTGGTTGAAAAATCGCTATACAAATTTAATTTGTACATTTTCTTTACATTTGACTTTTAAATTATTTGGGCAATATTAAAGTAACCGTTTACAAGGAAACAAGGAAATACAATTTTGTGCAAAAAGCACAAAGCATTGCAAAAACAGCATTCTGTGTGAACTGACCCTAAGCCTCACTATTTTAGGAAATGTTTGCCATTTTTCATTTTGTGGAATCTGTTATACCTTCAAATCCAAGCCAGCCAAGTATTCAAATTACTGTCTGCCTTATGCACATTTTCATAGTTTGTGGTATTCTAACATTATACAAGAGACTTTTATGGCTGCAAATATCTTTACTTTTCCCTCCATCTTGTCAAAACAATCTGGGAAGCTCAGGTCATTCTCCTGAATCAATACTAGCTCACAAACAGTCCCACATAAAGTCAAATATGATCCATCCTGACCTACTTAAAATACTATGAAAGGAACTCTAAATATAAATATAAAACGGTAGACCACAGAGCTCAACTGTACTGTGCTTTCCTGTAGTACTGTTACTTTTTGTTTAACTTAAAATAAGTAACCTGATTGCCTTAAAACTGAGAGTTAATTAAACTAACATGTTGAGTTAATACAAAGAAAGTGACTGACTTAATCAGCAGAAACTCAAAGTAGGCTATTATTTTATCAGAACAACATTAATTATCTATCTATCTATCTATCTATCTATCTATCTATCTATCTATCTATCTATCTATCTATCTATCTATCTATCTATCTATCTATCTATCTATCTATCTATCTATCTATCTATCTATCTATCTATCTCTATCTATCTATCTATCTATCTATCTCTATCTCTATCTATCTATCTATCTATCTATCTATCTATCTATCTATCTATCTATCTATCTCTGTCTGTCTGTCTGTCTCTCTATCTATCTATCTGTCTGTCTATCTGTCTGTCTGTCTGTCTGTCTGTCTATCTATCTGTCTCTGTCTGTCTGTCTGTCTGTCTCTGTCTGTCTCTGTCTGTCTGTCTATCTATCTGTCTGTCTGTCTGTCTGTCTGTCTGTCTGTCTGTCTGTCTATCTGTCTATCTATCTATCTAATCTATCTATCTATCTATCTATCTATCTATCTATCTATCTATCTATCTATCTATCTATCTATCTATCTATCTATCTATCTATCTATCTATCTATCTATCTATCTATCTATATATATATATATAAATATATATATATACTTTATTTTTTACAGTGTAAATGCAATGTAAGTCACTTTGGACAAAAGTGTCTGCCAAATGCATAAATATAAATGTTCTGTAAATATTTGAAAAACAATCACCAAATCAAGAGTCATGAGGTGCAACGGAGGTCAAGGTCTTTTAACATATCAAATAAGTTTACCTTTTTATAATAAGACAAGTTTAGTTCAGATTATAAAATGTCATGGGGTCTACTTTATTAATAAAAGGTTAATAATATTTATAAATGATAAATGAATGCTATTTATAAAAAAATACTTTAAAATAAATACTAAAAAAAAAATTTAAAAGATATTAATGTATTTAATATTTGTAATAATGTATTATTTTAATGATAACACATTTTCTTATTTTTAGGTTAATGTATTCAAATGTGAGGATTATTTTACTACATGGTTACACCACATGAGAGTCATTAAATTGAACATGAAAATGGAGATGGAAATGAAATAAAAGAATACAAATTGAACATTAATGAACTTTTGAAGATTTATTTTTCTTTCTCATGGTCACTCTTATTGGTCATTTAACCATTATCTTCACAGATCCTTTTAACTGATCCTGTATGTTGCATGATGTTGTGAGCAGTGAATATAGCTGAAATGTTGTGGTATTTGTGCATTTACTAAATTGAGCGCTGGGATCTATAAAAGTCTATATCAGGTCACAGTCACCCTGCTTAATGATTAACGGGAGGAGGCCTGTAAAAGAAGTTCAAAACTGTGGGCTTCTCACTCTAAGAGACTAAAGAAGCAACCATGAACCTGCTTGTGCTGTTGCTCCTTCTGGCGTCATCTCATTCCTTCCCTACAGAACCCACCTTTCCTGAACAGCAGACAGAGAGCCGCTTACGCTTTGCTGCTCTGGGTGAAGTTCGGCTTTTGGCAAACGGCCTCCTACAGCTGGGCCATAGCCTGAGGGACTTTGTGCAGAATACCAAGTATCAAATCAATGATATTTTCCAAAAGCTCAATATCTTTGATAAATCCTTCTACCAACTTTCTGTGCTGGCCAGCGAGATCAAGGAGGAGGAGGAGGAACTGAAGAAGACCACAGTGATCTTAAAGGAAAATAATGAGGAAATAAAGAATCTGTCACTGCAGATCAGCTCCAAAGTGGAAGATATCATAAAAGAGAGGAAGCATCTGCGGAGGCAGGTGGGCGATCTGGAGGAGAAGTTAAGCGGTCTGTCCCAGAGTTTGCTCTCAGCTGAGCAGGTGGCAGAAATCTCCACGCTCAAGGTAAGATCGCATCAGTAAAGTTTTGGATGTCTTTGATAGAAACAGAAAATTCTTTCTCAAATGTAATAAAGCAAAGTTATTTATGTTAGGGTTGATGATTTAAGTACTGACTCTTTTTCAAATTATGAACTGAATCAGCCACGTGTTGAATTGGACTTTGAAGAGGCAGGGAAGAGTTCAACAATTCCTAAATTCAATCCAATTCCTTTTATTTCCAACCACATTGCTTAAAGATAATGTTATTTAAAAAATAGCATTGACAAAATCCATTGATTATAGTTAGCTCAGATTTGAAGAGTTCAATTTTGAAAAGTGGGAAGGTTAAAGAGTTCAATGATATAAGAAATATAAATATTCAATAAAGGCATACATATTCAACAATGAAAGATATTCCCAAAATTTTAACTGAATTAGAGCCTTATTGGAAATGTTTTCTTGCCGTGGTCCAAAAAATTTTTTTTATAGTGAAAGTTAAATTTCTCAATTTGGTATCCCATTTTAATAATACTTCCTTGTTTGATTTAATTTCCTAATTAAATTTTTTAATTTTCTATTTTTAAATTTGCATTTTAATCCTACTTCTTTTAAATTTGATTTGCAATGACCTGTTTGCCACCTCAGCACAAATTGAATAAGTCTATGTCAGGTTCACAATTATGTTTGACAAAAGACCCCAAGACAGCAGGGAGAACATCTGGGACTCTGGCAGATGTGATCTCTAATTGTCTATGCCGTGCTCAGGTTTACAAGATGCTGAGATGTTGTTGTTGTCTATTAGGAGATAATCCTGACCCAAGAGAAGAGCCTCACTGATCTGCTGAAGGCCGTGAGTGAACAGAATGAGCAGCTCAACGACCAAAGGACCAAAATCAAGGGCCTGGAAAATAAAGTACATCATTAAGATACCATTTTACTTATCCAAAACTGTAAATACAGAGATCTGGCATGAACTGCATGCTTTAGAAACCCTCCACCTCCCCCAGCTCCACCTGTATAGATCTGCTACAAGGTGATTCATGTATGCTATATGGCGGTTGTATCATATGTTATATGCAACCTGGTCTCATAAAAATACGTGCCTCTGTGCACTTTCTCTGCGACACCGTTTTACGTACCTTACTGCATGTTTCGCCGCAGTTTCAAAGAGAAATGTCCACTGAGTGGCGCTAAAACACAGGTTAAATACGTGAACCCTGGCACTTTTTTATTACGTAGATATAGGTACATATTGCTGTGTTTTTATTACGTTGCTACAGGTACATATAGCGGCAGTTCAGAATTCAAATATACAGGGTCTGTCCCTAAAAGTTAATGCTCTATCATGCCCTACACCAAACCCAACCCTAAACCTACTCGATAGTGTTAGCAAATGCAAAACTGATATAAAAACGTATTTGTTGATGCAACCGTGCTATATGAACTTCCTTATATGCAGATTTGAACTGTTTTGTCGATCCGTAGTTACACAGGATTCGAACCGGAGCTCCTCGCCTCCTAAGTACTTCTCCGTACTCCGTGAGCTACCGAACAAACCTACTGTATATGAAAACCCATAGATATGAAGCTGGATATGTGCGATGCTAACATTCCAAAGCATCAGTTTTCAAATCTACCAGCATATTAATAATATTAATATGTGACCCTCTCTGTGAAATCCAGGCTAAAGTCTCAAAATCTAATTATGAGATAACAAGCATCAAAGTGGATTTCAACCATTAATTTCACTATAATTTCAATCTTTGACATGGCCTTACTCAGTCAATATTAAAGATATGAAGGTTACATTTTCACAGAATGTTTTTTTACCTTATGAAGGATGATTTTATGTAGAAAACAGTAAATCTCAAAAAATCAACTTTAGCTGGGTTTTCACAGAGAGGGTCACATATTGTTTTGAAGTCGTAACATGATATTCTTCAGGTAATTGTGTGAAAAGTAAGGTGTCATAGTTTTACTGCCTCTAGTGTTTGTTTCTTTTGGAAACTGCAGTAATATGCAGTTATTGGTACGTATTTCGTGTCTCACTAAAAAGTGCACCCATGTACATAATGCCATGAGACCAGGTAGGTTATATGTGCAGCAGCAGTATTTCTTACATGCTCACAGCAGTATGTCTGTGGAGGTGTTGGCAATGGCAAGTCTTACTTGCTCTGCAGCAGCAGCAGTGTAGCAGATTTATTCCACCAAGACCAAACACATTAACATTGCCATGTATATTACCATGCTAAACTCTCAGAGAGTTATCATGACAGAAAAATATGTTTTAAATCACCTGGCTTGCTGATAAGCATGCTATTACTTAGTTAAGTGATGGTACTTTGCACCCAGCAGACATTAAAATAGACTAAAATACCACATAGACCTGCAGTGAAAGAGGAACCTGAGCCAGATACTGTATGGGATTTGGAAACCTCCTTATGATTTTTTTTTGTGAGTAAGTTTGAATATTTCCATGTTTTCAATTTCTATCTAGCTCAACTCTGCACATATCCAGGAAACTGCTGAAAATTTGGACATGAAGCACCAAAGCAACAGCCTCTCAGGATATCTACCACACTTCACATCTGATGGGAGCTTCTCAAGCGGTATGGGATGCAGGAATGCTTTGCTTTGAAAAATGTCATTGCATCTGTTCAATTGTAGACCCACATGTCAGGTTGTGTTTTAGATCTTCCAAAAGACTGCGGCGAGGTCTTCAGCCGAGGACAGAAATCCAGCGGCGTGTATGCCATTAAACCTCACGATTCACGACCGTTTCTTGTGAAATGTGAATTCACTGAGGGTAAGGATAAGACATTGTCTTTCTCAGATCTCAGAAAAGAGATTCTCATTCAACTTTAAGATGACAGTCTCTTTGTGATATTGTCCTCTGTTATCCACAGAGGGAGTGTTCACTGTCATCCAGCGCAGACATGACGGCTCTGTGGACTTCGACCAGTCCTGGGAGAAGTACGAGGATGGATTTGGGGACTTCAGCAGTGAGTTAAATCAAGAATATTGTGCTCATAAACTGAATGTGTTCAGTCTGTGATTATAGAGTTGAGTACAATGGAGCGCTCCGTGATTGGTGTTAAGTCTGAATCTTAACGCCCTTTTTTTAGTATCACTTTTTACTACATAATTTCACAGTATGTCCAATTTGACCAGCATTCCTCTTTTATAATGTCGCCTTCCTTGTCCCAATCTGTTCTCAAGAGACATCCTGGCATAAAACTTTCAGAAAACTTACTGAAGAATATAGTAACTGGTCACGCATGTGGTTACACAGTAGGCTTGGAATTCATTTACTTAAATACTGGTAGCACTGATAATAAATTACTCAGTTTCTGTGTTCCCTGCAATATTTTTTTTAAATATATATATTGCATAATATTAAATAATAAAAATAATAATAACCCATGATTTTTTATTTAAATGATGCAATCTTGTGAAATTAAAATTCAAGATAATCGGTTGAATGTCAGTGAAAATATTCGAATCAAGCATTTACCCTTAACTGGTTAAACTAGTCGTGAAAAATAACAATAATATAAAAAAATAAATACATTTAAAAAATGTAATCGTTAAAAATAAAAACTGTACTTTTCAAACCGAGTTTAAATATAGAAGTTGACCAACCAATATTTAGTCTTACCATATGAAACACTGATAAAGACTGTAAAATGACCTTTATAAATGATGTCAGAAAGATCATAACATTACAGGCTTGAACACAATCTAAGGGGCAAAGAAAACTAAACCATTTTCTCAGATTAATGCATAACACATAAAAAAACCAATGTGAAAAATGTATTAATAATAATACATTTAATCATAATTTTATAATTATTTTCATATAAATAAATTAAGTTATTATTTATTATGATTGATTGATTGGTTTATTAGTATAAATCAAATCTAGCATTATACAGAAATAATTAATGTAGGATTAACTTTCAGACAGTTTACACTCAGAATAATAATAAATAATGACAAAGACAGAGACTAACATGTTGAATTAAATGTGAAATTTTAAAATAGAAAGTCTGAAATAGTATTTTCTTGTAAAATGTACTCCAATAATCTTTTTTTATATATATATAAATGTTTTACAGTATACTAAAGAGAGTAATGTTTATCCAATAATCTGAAGTACTCTTACTTATATTGTACCATATTCCTGTTTATTGTGACATTAGAATATCATAATATTAAGTGATTTATGATACTATAATACAGAGAGCTGGATGTCTGTGTTTGGTAGGTGAGTTCTGGCTGGGGCTAAAGAAGATCTATGCTGTTGCCCGTCAGGGACACTCGCTCCTGCACGTCCAGATTGAGGACTGGAGGAAGGAGAAGCATTTCATGCTGTATCAGTATATCCTTGAGGACGCCGCCTTCAACTACACCATCCATCTGAAGCTGCAGACCGGAGAGTCCAGCTCTGCTCTGGATGAACACACTGACTTCAGGTTCTCCACTAAAGACCACAACGATGGAAACCGTGATCCAAACTGTGCTCAAGACTACACAGGTACATACGATCGTATTTCATTGAGTGTTTTTCTGTTAAACTAATACATCAAGTAGCGACTCTGTTGTAAATACCTATTTTTGAGGTAATCCCAGTGCTTTTGAATAATAGTGTGCTTGGAAATCGCAAACTAAATTTGTTTTCTCTCCACGACTGCTGCTGTTTCCTTTAGGTGGGTGGTGGTTTAGCATTTGCGGCGACATTAACCTGAACGGCAAGTGTATTCAGAGCAGACCTCGTAAAAAGGGAACCCACTGGAAACCTGGCAGGGGAACCACCATCTTCAAGGCCTCAAAAATCTCCATTAGTCATCTCACAAAGCCACAAACCCCTTAATATCAACAGTATGAGCAGAGGCACGGTATGATTGCATTCATGCTGAACAATTGCATCTTGGTTTTTACAAAGTAACCGTTTAATGGACATGACAAGGTTCCCATTGTTGAGTATGAACCTATCAATATGATGCAGCAAAAAAAGTCAAAATGGGACATTTACACTGTCCAGTGAGCTCCACATGATTCAGTTTCTCCAACAGTCATCTTAATTACATTGTGATGAGTCCAACCAGGAAACCTCTCATTTCACTTTCAGCATGTGTTTAAATGAGTCACATTGACCTCAAGATGTCATATGCACAGTTGGACAGCTTTTGCTATTTTTGCTCTACTTCCAATTACATTGAATTCTAAATTATATTTCATTTAAACGTGTTTAAAATGATCAGATGGCTTATCATTTGCTGAAATTATAACATCTTATGTAATACATGGTTAAAAAAATAACAATAAAATCAGTCATTTTCAGCAGAACATACACAGTAATAGAGAGAGAGAGAGAGAGAGAGAGAGAGAGAGAGAGAGAGAGAGAGAGAGAGAGAGAGAGAGAGCAATAGCAATGATGTACATAGCTGATGCAGCATCGCCCTCTGCTGAGCACTGCCAATAATTGCAGTCAATTTTAATTAAAACCTCAGTAAAAACACATACAGTACAGCTGGGTTAACTCTACACTCAAATTGGTGCCATTTGGGCAACATAAATATTTACAAAATGATAAATTATTGTTTTTATCATTTAAAAAGACTACTATGAGGGAAATCATATTTTCCTGAGGCTTTCCTTTTTCTCATATACCAAGGCTGTAATTGTCATATAAACACACCATGTGCCAAGAAAAAGTTCAAAAAGTGTTTTTTTTTTTTTCTTTTTTTCTGTAAATTGATCTTTATGATTGTATCCCATAACAGAGCTAATATGTGTAAATACAATGAATAGATATCACTATAAGAAAAAACCTTCTTCTGTTTCAACCATGTGACCAAACTAGTGCTGTCAAACGATTAATCGTGATTAATCGCATTCAAAATAAAAGTTTTTGTTTAAATCATATGTGTGTACTGTGTATATTTATGACTTATATATAAATACACACCCATGCATGTATATATTTAAGAAAAATATGTTACATTTATATATTAAATATATTTATATATAATATAAATTATATGAATATAAATATATACATGTAAATATTTACTAAATATATACTGTATATGTGTGTATTTATATATACATAATAAATATACACAGTACACACATATGTATTATGTAAACAAAAACTTTTATTTTGAATGCGATTAATCGCGATTATTCATTGGACAGCACTAGTATATAATCTTTTGTTGTGTATATTCTCTAGCTTGTATATCAGTGTGGTTTAAGTATTTAGTGCAAGCACTAATGGGTGACTTGTTGTCAGACTCCCAAAAAGGACCCATTCAGCAGGAGTATATGTCAGTTAACAGCCAAATTGTTTGTTGTTTTAAGACTAACAGTCTTTACGATTTTTACTGCGTACACAAAGCATGGCAAGACTTCATCAACGAAGAAGAGTAGTAGGTGAAAGCCAAAAGTGAATAAAGGGGATGCTTATCATTAAGAAGGACTCTTTGCAGCAAAAGCAATAGCAACCCTTGATAGTCGCCCCGTTTCCACAAAAATGACCCCAGAGAACTTCACAAAGCCAACACCCGCAAAAGAGCTGTATTTGGTAAAACTTTACTCACAGGCACCAATGCTAAAATGTCACAATCATTAAATCTGGTGTCACGAATCTGGTTCGTGGTCTTCCGTTCACTCACCACCAGAGGTCACTCGCTCACCACATGGACTCTTACACTACACTAACTGTTGCACTTCACCCCGGACTACAGTTCCCATCATCCACTGCACTGATTACACACATACAACTGATTCCAATTAGACATGCTTTATAAGCCTTGGACTACCTCTCTCTCACTGCTGAGTATTGTCTAGCGTTTAGCGCTCTCCTAGTATTAGCTACTTTACCAAACCAATCCGTGTTTATTTTCTGTTAGTCTCTAGTATTGTTCTGCGTTTATCGCTCTCCAAGTGATAGCTGCTTTACGGAGCCATTTCCTGTTTAAGATCTAGTTTTACTAGTTCCTAGTTCTAGACTTTTGCTGCGTCCGAAATCGCATACTACTTGTCTACTTTGAATTCAAACGTACTTCTCGACTGATTTATATAGTATGAATGAGGTAGTATGAATGGAATTCCGTACTACATCCGCCATGTTTATGTTGTCACTGTCATGCGTCGTCACAACAGCGCGAAAATTATATGCCCTCCTCTCCCGTGCCTCATGGGATAGTAAAGTGTCCATGTATGATACTAAGAATTCCGGAAGTTTAGTGGGTACTTCTCACCTACTGCTACTATGAATTCCGACATTCTCGCCTCGATACTGTTTTTCGCATACTTATAGTAGGGAAGTATGCGATTTCGGATGCACCTTTAGTCCTGTGTTTCCTGATTTCCTAGTTCCTGATTCCTGCCCACGTATTTTGGATTAACCTTTTGCTTGCTGCTTCGGACTGTGTTTGGTCCTCGCCTGGACCTTTGTTCACGTTTACGGATTACCCCTCTTGTCTAACCCTCTGGATTACGTTTGCTGATTGTCCTGTTCTTTTTTTAACTCTCTGTGTCACTCTCATTAACATTGAAAAAATAAACATTAAAAACCTAAAAAAGTGCCTTATATGTGGCCTCTATAAACAATTGATATTATGGGAGAGTGGTCAAGAAACTTAAGCAAGCAACGCGCAAACTTTGCGCAAGACGGTGAACGTCAGTCAATTATGGGAGCCCGTTTTCGCCACTGAATAAAAAAAAATCACGACTTTTTATCTCACAATTCTGACTTTTTTTCTCATAATTGCATGATACAAACTTGTAATTCTGACCTTTTTCTAGTAAAGTCATAATTGCGAGTTAAAAAGTCATAATTGTGAGATATAAACTCGCAATTTGAGGATATCTCAGTCTTTCCCCCCTTAAAATTGGACTTTAACTCGCAATTGTGAGTTTATATCGTCGTATTTAAAGTCGCAATGACCTTTTTTTTTTTGTATTCAGTGGCTGAAACAGGCTTCATAGTCAATTCACTATAGAGAAAGTAAAAAAAAAAACTGACGACATGCTGCATATTAACGGCGCATATTTCCTCTGAGACGAGAAACGAATCTACTCTAAAATATGCTGATAACGGTATATAATTTTCTTAAATTGTTCCCTTAATATTTATTTTGTTGCTCGTAAAGTGAAAAACATGAGAAGAAACGTATTTTGCCTTAAACATGTTGTTTTTGAAAACCAGTGGCTGAAATAAAGCTGCTCTGAATTTTCATGGACGACTGCACTATTAATAATTTTAATTATAGGCCTATAATTTATTGTATAAATTAATAGACCTGTTTTAGAAAATCTTTTTAAAAACATTTTCAATGAGGAGTAAGCTAATAGCCTATTTTATTATCCCCACAGCACATCATGCGGTGATGCGCTATGAAATTATCGCGGGGTAATAATTTAATGTAATTTAATAATAAAAGTAAAAATATAATAATAATAGGCCTCGTAATAAGACGAATGTAACAGGCCTACATTAATGGGAAATGCTAAATCCTCTTATTATTGCCAATTTTTGATGCTTATCTCTGGCTATCAAGGACACATGATACGATGATAATCAGTACGGGGATGTGTGCCATTGTGGAAAAGGTTTTATGAATTGTAAAAAAAAAAGAAAAAAAAAAAGTAGTTTTTATTGAATTGAAAAATAAAAATCCAAATTTTCTCTTTTCTATATTCGTTCATAAATAATATTACTTTGTAAGTGTCATATTTGGCAGTTGGCAATATTACTAATAACAATGGCATATGAGAAGTTTATTACCACAGAAAAAAAGTAAAGAAGAAGTTATTACTTAAGAAGTAAAGAAGCTTTTTAAAAGCTGCTGTAGCCTAAAAAACTGATAGCTAAAGTTTACATTACTTTCTCTCAATTTAATTAGTTTTTTGCCCCCCCTCTGAACTGTTAATCCTCCCCCCCCCCCCTTAGCACCCTCAACAACTAAAATCCTGAAGCCGCCACTGGCCATACCTGTTTGCTGTTGTTCCACCCTGCCTGTGTTTTGACCATGTTTCATAATAAAAGCTTGCTCTTGGATCCGCTGGCCTCACATCTCGTCGACTCCATTACATCTGGACAGTTGGAGCTCTAAGATGAACTTCTATCCTAACAGCTAAACAGAAAATGTAGGGACATAAACTACATATAAAAACTGGAATAGGAGAGTCTAATAAAGTGAAAGTATATTTTATTTCCATAAAAAGATTAGGTATATTGGTCACGCTTTAGTTTGTAGACCAATTCTCAGTATTAACTAACTATTAACTATGACTTTTGCCTCAATAAAATCCTAATTTGCTGCTTATTCATTTATATTAAGGTAGTTGTTAAGTTTAGGTCAGGTTAAGATATCCAAATTATGATCATGCTGAATAAGACATTAATATGTGCTTTATGTGTACTAATAAACAGCCAACATGCTAGTAATATGTGTACTAATAAGCAACTAGTTAACAGTGAGAATTGGTTCCTAAACTAAAGTGTTACGGATTTATTTTATACAACACATCCAAATGTGTGGTTGGCTGATATTCAGAAGAAATCAATAATAACTTCAGCATGTTAATCAGCAGTAAATCAAGGGGACACATATCTAGTTCAGTTTTAAAAGCATCTAATCAAATCATCACTACGTGGCATAAGCTGAGTGGCTTGCAGCTCAACAGTTAAATATTTTGGTTTAGTGTTTGTTTTTAATCAGGTCTTGCAGCACATTGTCAGAACCCCTCGACCTCCCCCAGCTCCACCTGTCTAAAACTGCAATGGGTAAATTTAGCTATTTTGTAAAATGTGATATTTGTGCGGCAGCAGTATGTCTTGCATGCTCACTGCAGCTTGTCTGTGGATGTACTGGCAGTAGCAATCCTCTGTACTGGCTGTGTAGCAACAGTAGCATAGACCAAATGCATTATAGACAATCCCCAGTGTGAGCTTATTTTTGTCTTGTCTCTGAAATGTATTAAATATAAATAATCTCGATAAATTCTTTCTTTCTTTCCACAACGGACCTGGTCTGGTTGCAGTAAGAACTTAGCCTGGGTCTTTTTTTATGCGGTTCATTCTGGAGCCAGCTAAACCACCTGTTACGATCAACACAGAAATTTCCTCCTTAAGGATTTTAAAGGTGCTGCAGTAAAACCCAAACCCCCCTTACTACCCCCAAACGCCACGCAGTTTTTCACGTTTTTCATTAGCCACGGATCTTGAACGATCCTGGGAGATTTAGCATATGTCAAAACAACTCATGTGGTGTTTACAGACAGATCATTCCGGGCTTATTCACTCAGCATCAGCTCTATTTAGCTTCTGAGTAAATGCTGAGTAAATACCGCACATGAATGAGGCCTCGCTGGTCATCTTATGCATCTGCCTCAACAGGCCTCTGGAGGCGAGCTTGTCTGATAGTGATCCCCATGTACTTGTGTGAGAAGCCATCTTCGGTTACCTTATTTTTAGCCCGTTAAAGGCCTCAATCCAACTCTGGGGAATGTCATAAGGGCACAAGGCTTTTCCTCCTTCTCCTCCCGTCCCAGTCACTCTCTCTCTCTCTCTCCTCTGAGAGGAGCTAACAGCTTCTCCTTCATTCTTCCTCAACGGACTGGAGCAATGAACGATAGTCCCTTGCAAGTGCTGACTTTGCCTTCTTCTCCGTACCCCGACCAGAGGCCTGGAACCAACGGCCTGAGGAAGAAGACCCATGTTTTCCAGTCTCAAAAGAACTACCTGCACAACTTCATTCAATGCATCTTCTCCTCCATCGACCTGCGGGACAGGCAGGGCTCCACTATGGTGGTGGGTGGAGATGGACGCTACTTCAATTCGCCTGCCATTCAGGTCATAGTGCAGATGGCTGCTGCTAATGGGGTCAGTTGCATTTCTTACAGTATGTTTTCTTATGAGGAAGCACTACACTGAACAAATTCAGTGTAGAAACAGTTTTCACAAATAATTCGAATTGGTAACACAGTGAATTAAATTTTCAATTTTGAAGTAGAAAGAATAAACAATATTATTTAAAAACAAAATATTTACACTGTATATGCTTCTGAATTTCAACATACCAGTCTTATAGACACCTGCCATTCAAATGCATCATTACACCTACACTGTAGGCCTATCGTTTGTGGTAAATTGTACTTTATATTCCTATATTTTAAGAAATAGGGAAAAAGCTTCAACGAATCTAGTTTGTTGCTCACCACTTTCCAGTTCTAAATTTGCCACAAAATATATTTATTCTTGACACAATTGCTGGGTACATATATTTAGGGCACATTACAAGCAAATGGTGACACGTTCTTTAATAGATTTCTAATATTGTCAAATAGATCTGGCACAGGCGGAAAGAATATGTTGGGTGAAGTTACTATTGTTGATCTGGTGCATTTTTTTAGAGCAGATACATTTGTGCTCAGCTTTTGCCTGCATGGTGTTATATGCAATTGAAAGTCTAGACATACCTTGTGTTTTTAATGAAAGAGTTTATAACATTCTTTAATTTCCAGATGAAGTTTATTTTAACGCTTTATTGTGATAGTCCACTAATGAGCAATTTGCAACTTCATGTCAACCAACTCTCATTAATTCTCAACCTTTATAACCAACTCTCATTAGTGTATTAGTAGACTGTTAGGTTAGGGTTAGTCAAATAAGCTGACTTGTACTTACAGAGATAGTTAGTAGAATGTCTGTTGGGGGTCTATCAAAATAAAGTGTTAACAGGTATTAAACAGACGATCTACTAATACTCTAAGACTGCTAGCTTACATGTAGTTGCAAAGTTATTTATAGTCAGCAAAATGTATAAAGTGGACTATCAAAATTAAGTTGTGAAGAAAAATCTGTATATTATTTCCTAAAACCTTGACCAGTTACAGGTGGTGTTTTATTTAGCATGGGCTGATGATTTTCTCAGGTGGGTCGTGTTGTGATCGGTCAGAATGGCATCATGTCGACGCCAGCTGTGTCGTGTGTGATCAGGAAGATCAAAGCTATTGGTGGCATTATTCTCACAGCCAGTCACAACCCTGGAGGACCTGACGGAGACTTCGGCATCAAGTTCAATACCGCCAATGGAGGTAAAATGGCTCGCAGGTGTTTATGAAGATGAAGGAAAGATGTCGGTGTCATATTTCACCCAAAAAAATCAATGATAGAAATAAGCTATGTATACCTAAAATGAGGCTCAAGTTATGATCATAAAGCATTATTTCCTAGTGTTTTTCTAACAGTTTAGCATGATTCCACTCAAATTACTATTCTATTATACTATTCATATGACAACTTACTTCAGAGTTGATTTGTATATTGCAATATTCTCAGTGTTGATTTTCATTAGATTCTCATTACTGTAATGCAGTACATTTAATGCAATGCATTTTTAACCATCACACAGAAATAATAAAATAATAGTAAAATAAAACGATTAAGTAATTGAAAAGCCCACATTGATCAACTCACCACAGTATATTTTACTATATTCATAATAAATTATCATTCAAAAGTTTGGAGTCAGTAAGTTGTTTTAAGTTTTTTTTGTTTTTTTTTCATTAAAGATTTTTTTAAGAAACTTTTAATCAGCAAGAATGCATTAAATTGATCAAAAGTTAAATACATTTGTAATGTTACTGAAAATTCTATTTGAAATAAATGCTGTTCTTTTTAACTTTCTAAAATCCTGAAAAATAGTCAAGACTTCCACAAAGACTGTTTTCATAATTGATAAAAAATTAAAATAAGCAATGTTTCTTGAGCACCAAATCAGCGTATTAGAAGTGTGTGTGTGTGTGTGCATGTGTGGTTTATGAGGACATGTATAATGTGCGTGGGTTTTCAGTGTGCTGGTGCGTGTGTGTGTGCGTGTGTGTGTGTGTGTGTGTGTGTGTGTGTGTGTGTGGTGAGGACACAATGTGACATGTGTGTGTGTGTGTGTGTGTGTGTGTGTGTGTGTGTGTGTGTGTGTGTGTGTGTGTGTGTGTGTGTGTGTGTTATTAAATACACAATAAATACACAATTTTTGGTTGTACTGCAATAAAATATTACGGAATGAAATTGACTTAATTTTCATGAAGACGTCACATTATAAATGTAACAATGTAAGCTCATTTTCTTCAAGCCATTTATTTATTTATATATATAAATGGAGTGAAGTTTGAACCTTCTTCACAGATCGAATAAAGTAGACCCAGCCTTACAACTTATGCTTCAATGAACTGTTTTGTTTGAGTTATTGATAACTGCTCCATACAGGTCCAGCACCAGAGACTGCCACAAATAAAATCTTCCAGTTGAGCAGAACCATAGAAGAGTTTGGCATCTGTCCTGAACTCAGAGTGGATCTGGGGACTATCGGCAAGCAGTCCTTCGACCTGGAGAACAAATTTAAACCTTTTACAGGTGACAACATTTGTAACTTCTGAGCTGTCGAATTCAAAAGAATGCCATCATTTTAAGAGAAATTAACATATTCTGTCATGGCAGTGGAAATTGTGGATCCGGTCGAATCCTATGCCAACTCACTGAGGAACATATTCGATTTCGCTATTCTAAAGGAGCTTCTGTCAGGAGACAACCACATACAAATCCGTTTAGATGCCATGCATGGAGGTGAGGAACTATATTTCTTTCCTCTGATAGAAACAGACTGATATAGCCATTGAGTTACCACCATAGCCAATGCTTCATCAAGACTATTTCCCACATTTCGAAAAGAGCATTTAGAGTAGCAGCTGCATCTACGTTACGGACTAAGATGCTCTGTGTGTGCCAGTTGGATAGGGATGAGTTTAGGCTTGCATTGCTGCCCGCTTCTGTGCGAGATTGAGTTTCCATGTATGTGCAGTGATCTGAATGATTAAGACGAGCCATCTGACATAACATTAAAACCAAGCACAGCTATCCACTTTCAAGGAGTAACACCATCCCACATCGATAAGCCCCTTGAAATGAAAGGAATCTTCTGCATTCATGCATGTTACTTGAGCTGTACAGTTGACTAGTGGATTAACTGCTGTGCTTACAAATGTAGGCCGTGGGTAGAGTTTGCTTCATGTAACCAGTTCTTTTGCAAGTAGTTATTAGTATGCTTGCATCAATACAAAAGATTTAGGTTTACATGCTTTGCCTGGTTGTTAAAGGTATAGTTTATCCAGAAATAAAAATGCTGTCATCATTTACTTATCTTAATTTAGATGTTTTGAAAAATATCTCTCTATATATATTTTGTTCATTAATTGAAGAGAAAATTAGGGTCCAGTTATGTTTTCACTCATGAGGGTGAATAAATGATGACAGAAGTTTTGGGTCTTTTACAAATGGATATAACTATAACAGGTTTAGTGGTTGATTTAGCATTTGTTTTTCAAGTACTTCTGTAGTGCTGCAAAATGCATTTATGGTAAACTATATAGTTTTAATGGTAAAATAAAATATAATTTCTGTTTAAACTTGCATATCAAGTATTTTTTATATATTTAATTTACTACTAATATTTTAAATAATATTTTTTTTACAGTGTAGTTAAAAATATGTCATTTATATGTGATTTACTATGTTAGTCTTCATCAAAATAAGCATACTTGTTAAACAACAAAATAAATTGTGTACTTAAGTGTAAGAAACATAGTCTTGAAAGTGTACTCTCTTTAAATACGTTTAGGTGGCCTTATATTTAATTAATATGATTTAATATCTGTACACTTCTATTTGAAATATACTTCTAAGATTTGAAGTGCAGATTCAATCAAATTAAGTGCACTTCTTTTTCACAAGGGTAATATAGGCTCCCTATCTGTCGGTCACTACGAGTTATGTCGTGACGACATAGGGGATTTACCTGGAAGCCCCAATCATCTCTGACTTTAAGAGAAAGTGAGACTTTAAGGCTAGTGGATTTTGCATACCTGAGCCACTCCCCGTGCATACGGGTATAAAAGGGCGACAGGTGCATCCACTCATTAGATTTTTGCTTCGGAGCCGAGTGGATGAGAAGTGTGCTGATCTCCACAAGCCTTTCATCTCTTATTTGTTCCTTTCAGCAGCGATTCCCCTGGGCCCTTCAACTAAAAGAGCAAATTCTAAAAGAGCAAATCACGGACGGTCGCGTCTTTTTCAAGAAGCCGTTCCGTCATTGTCCTTCTGGTTGCGGTCGTTTCCTGTCCGCGGATAATGGACACGATCGTTGTCTTCAGTGTCTGGGCTTCCAACATGCTGAAGATGCGTTCATGGATGACTCATGCGCCTGTTGTGGGCGTATGAGCATGACTTCGCTGCGATCTCGCCTTTCCTTTCTGAAAGGATTGGCACCCTCTGCCGCCACCTGCGCTGGTTTCTCTGGCTCGAGCAGAGAACCACCGGCTGGCGCTCTGGGAGATCTGAGGGTAACAGTAAGAGCCTCTCCGCCGGGTACATCACACGGACCTCTTACTCCTCACGCAGCGAATGTCCCGTCCGGTTCCCGGGTGATTTCGCTGGTCCGTCCCATGGGGCGCCCAGCATTTCATTCGGTGCGCCATCCGAGGATAGGATGTCGATCGCAGCATCGGGGGATGGGCTTACGTCCTCTGAGGATGAAGGTGCGGTGGGGCTGCCCCCCTCGGGTGTTGTCGCCACCGCCGCACCGGACCCAGAGCTGACGGCCATGCTTGCCCGGGCAGCCGTGAGTATCGGGCTGGAGGTCAACAGACCGCCCAGTCCCGAACCCTCACGGCTGGATGATTGGTTTCTCGGAGCGGGGCGCGGTTCACAACCGCGTTCTGCTCCGGTGCCTTTTTTCCCAGAGGTGCATGAGGAGCTGACGAAGTCGTGGATGGCCCCTTTCACGGCCAGAAGCCGCTCGTCGTCTCCTCCTTCCTCACTACCCTCGATGGCGGGGCTACCAGGGGGTACGCGGGCATTCCCCAGGTGGAGAGAGCGGTCGCGGTGCACCTGTGCCCACGAAAGGTCCACCACTTGGAGAAACCGTCCGCGTCTTCCGTCCAAAGCCTGCAAGCTGACAGCCGCTCTCGCGGCTAAAGCTTATAGTGCTGCGGGCCAGGCAGCCTCTGCCCTGCACGCCATGGCTATCATGCAGGTTCACCAAGCCAAGGCACTCAAACAGGTGCACGAGGGTAGTACCAACCCGGGGTTGATGCAGGAGCTGCGCACGGCGACTGACTTCGCTCTACGAGTGACGCCATCTCAACAAGGCACACTTCCTCGACGCCCCCATCTCCCAGGCGGGGCTGTTCGGCGACACCGCCGAGGGCTTTGCCCAGCAGTTCTCGGCGGTACAGCATATCCTACCCCGGCGTGACGCACTGACCACAGCTGCCCCTGGGGCCAGGCCTCAGTCTGCCCGTCGCCGTGGGCGCCCTCCTGCGTCCTCCAGAGCTGCTCCGCCCCAGGCCGAATCGACACCTAGGCCGGCATGTCAAGCTTCTCGCAGGAGAGCGGTGCCCCCCGCGTACCAGCCAGGCCCCAAGTCGTCCAGGAAGTCGACGAAGCGGCCCTGACGTGGGCAACCCGGAGATGTTGGAGTTTGCTCTTTCTCAGGAGACGGCGAGAACAGCGCCGCTCCTTCCCCCGGAGGAGGGCCGGGAGGAGAATCCTATGTTTCTTTTTGTTTCTGTTCCACCTTCCCACCTTCTCAAAGAAAGAGCAATTTCCTTTTCCTCCGGGTTCTCAGGTCCATGGGACGACAGTGTGCGACGCCCTGCTTCCTCACTCTCGCCCACGACCCATTTTGCCAGCAACCAAGAGAGTGCGGTTTGGGGACGCAGTACCTCCCCACGCACCTCTAACCAGTCCCGTTTGGGGCCCAGGGAGTTCGGCAAGGATGCCTCAGAACGCGCCGCCTTCTGTACCATCCAGCCCTACTCCCCTTCACTGCACCACCACAGGTACGTCGATTGCGCCGTTGGAGCCGCTTGCATGGCGTCTGGAGGCGTGGCTCATGCCGCCCAGCCCGTCTCGCTGGCTCACGCGCACAATTCGACTCGGCTACGCGATTCAGTTCGCCAGGCGACCTCCCAAGTTCAATGCCGTTCTCGAGACTTCGGTGGCAGTCCGGAACGCCCCTGTCTTGCACGAGGAGATTGCTGTCCTCCTGGCAAAGGATGCAATCGAGCCGGTCCCTCCACCTATTTTTAGTCGATTTTCGATGAGGTTTATATTTTTGGCACTTACTGGTTTCATTTGTGCCTCCAGCCCTTAAGGTTTAGTTCATCGTACCCGAGGAGAAGCCGATTAGTCACCTGTTAGATTGGCTGGGCAAATCAGAAACCGGTCACAGCAGTTTGTAAGTGTCTGTAATACTTGTTCATAGATCTGTTCCCAGGAGAAGCCGATTAGTCACCAGAAGAAACAGACGGCAGTTTGTAAGTGTCTGTAATACTTGTTCATAGATCTGTTGTTTAAATTATGTACTTGCTGCTAGGAAGGAATACTTCGTTTCCTACCTATTTTTAGTCTCCATTGTCGTTGAGGTTTATATTTTTGATTGCACTTACTGGTAATTATAATCATTTGCGCCATCCATTGCTCCTTGGGCAAGGTGTTAGTTTCGTCTCGAGCTATTAGCACTCTGTTAGTGTATTGGCTGGGCAAATCAGAAGCCGGTCACAGCAACTGTTAAATTATTTAAACTGCTTGGTTGCTGCTTTAAGTTGGGAGAAGCCGATTAGTCACCAGAAGAAATGGACGGCAGTTTGTAAGTGTCTGTAATACTTGTTCATAGATCTGTTGTTTAAATTATGTACTTGCTGCTAGGAAGGAATACTTCGTTTCCTACCTATTTTTAGTCTGCATTTTCGTTGAGGTTTATATTTTTGATTGCACTTACTGGTAATTATAATCATTTGCGCCTCCATTGCTCCTTGGGCAAGGTGTTAGTTTCGTCTCAAGCTATTAGCACTCTGTTAGTGTATGGGCTGGGCAAATCAGAAGCCGGTCACAGCTGTTTTCACTCTATTCTCTTAATTAGACTGTGTATTTATTTGATGTCCGAGCGCTGATGCCGAAGCGTTGCGGAAGCGTGCGGAAGCGTCCTCGTGTGAAGACAGACGAGGGTCCTTTTCTGTGCAACTTTACCGAGCAACACACTTAAGAATCCTACTTCCCGAGCAACACACTTAAGTATCACACACTATCTTCCCTCATCCTCTATCCTTCCACCTCTATCATGTATCCTCTATCCTTCCACTCTATCATGTTTCAAAACCATTCCGGTTGTCTCTCGACCACGCTCTAACATCACACGCAGATGGCAACTTAATCCTGCTAACCTACACCCTATCTCTACATCTTCTACTACACCTCTTTCTTTCTCCATGGCTCTATGGAATTGTCAGTCAGCTGTCAACAAAGCAGACTTAATTTCCGCTTTTTCTTTACAATCCACACTCAGCATATTGGGCTTGACTGAGACCTGGATTCGTCCAGAAGACTCAGCAACCCCAGCTGCCCTCTCTAACAATTTCTCTTTCTCTCACACCCGACGTCAAGTTGGCCGGGGTGGGGGCACTGGTCTGCTCATTTCAAATAATTGGAAATACTCAACCCACTCTCCCCTATGCAATTACAACTCATTTGAATCTCATGCGATTACTGTAATAGCTCCTGTAAAACTCCAGATTGTGGTAATTTACCGTCCCCCTGGCCAAATGATAGCCCCCTTCCTAGAGGAGCTGGACGGGTTGCTGTCCTCTTTCATGGAGGATGGCACTCCAATCTTAGTTTTTGGCGATTTCAACATCCATCTAGAAAAGCCTTATGCTACAGACTTTCATTCACTCCTAGCTTCATTTGATCTCAAACGCCTTACCACTACTAGCACTCACAAATCAGGCAACCAACTTGATTTAATGTACACACGCGATTGTACTGCAGATAACATTCTGGTACAACCACTACATATCTCTGACCATTTCTTCATTAAATTTACATTACACTTTGCTACCCGGGTGCCACCAACACCCTTACCGGTTACTTTTAGACGAAACCTACGCTCCCTTTCTCCCTCCCATCTTTCCTCTGTAGTATCCTCCTCTCTTCCCTCACCTACCCATTTCTCATCTTTGGATGTGAATGCAGCTACTGAAACTTTATGCTCTACCTTGACCTCTTGTCTAGATGACATTTTTCCTCTCTCCTCCAGGCCAGCACGGACTGCCCCTTCTAACCCCTGGTTATCTGATGTTCTCCGTGAACATCGGACCAGACTCCGAGCGGCAGAGAGAAAATGGCAAAAATCAAACGATCTTTCAGACCTGAGTATGTATCAATCGTTGCTTTCATCTTTCTCCGCAGAAGTCCACACTGCCAAATCGTCACATTTCCATAACAAGATCAACAGTGCTCCAGATATGCGTAATCTCTTCAGAACATTTAATTCTCTCCTCTGTCCCCCTTCACCACCTCCCACCACTTCTATAACAGCTGATGACTTTGCAATTTTTTTACAGACAAAACTAAAAAAATCAGTAGTCAGTTTTCACCTCCACTCACACAGGACCTCCAACCAACTAGACCCACTGCTCAAACTCCCATCCTCTCCTTCTGTCCCCTCACTGAGGCAGAAGTATCCAAACTTCTCCTCTCCTGCCATCCTACAACATGTCCTCTAGACCCAATCCCCACACACCATCTCCAAGCAATCTCTCCCACACTCTTACCAGCACTCACACACATTATCAACACATCTCTCCTCACAGGCATCTTCCCCACTGCATTCAAGCAGGCTCGGGTTAACCCCACTGCTCAAAAAACCTACATTAAACACTTCTCTTATAGAAAACTACAGACCTGTCTCTCTCCTTCCATTCATAGCCAAAACACTCGAACGAGTTGTCTTCAACCAGGTCTCATTGTTTCTTTCACAGAACAACAAACTGGACGCTAAACAGTCAGGTTTCAGGTGTGGCCATTCGACTGAGACTGTGCTACTCTCAGTCACTGAAGCCCTGCGAATTGCAAAAGCCGATTCCAAATCATCAGTCCTCATTCTGCTGGATATGTCTGCCGCGTTTGACACTGTCAATCATCAGATCCTCCTGTCCACCCTCTCATCACTGGACATCACTGGGATTCCACTTCGCTGGTTTGAATCCTATCTCACTGGTCAGTCTTTCAAGGTGGCCTGGGGAGGGGAGGTATCCAAAGCACATCAATTGGTCACTGGGGTTCCCCAGGGCTCGGTTCTTGGACCCCTCCTCTTCTCCAAATACACTACATCACTGGTCCCATCATACAGGCACATGGCTTCTCCTACCATTTCTACGCTGATGACACACAGCTCTATCTCTCATTTCGACCATATGATCCAACGGTAGCTGCACAGATCTCAGGCTGCTTGGCAGACATCTCGGCATGGATGAAAGAACATCACCTACAGCTCAACCTGGCAAAGACTGAGCTTCTTGTCTTCCCTGCCACTCCAACTCTACCACATGACTTCTCGATTCAGTTAGGCTCATCAACAATTACCCCATCAGCTTCGGTCAGAAATCTTGGTGTAATCTTTGATGATCAGCTGACCTTCAAAGACCACATTGCAAAGACTGCTCGATCTTGCAGGTTTGCACTTCACAACATCAGAAAGATCAGGCCCTTTCTAACAGAGCATGCTGCACAACTTCTTGTCCAGGCCCTTGTCATTTCTAGGCTGGACTACTGCAATGGTCTTCTGGCTGGACTTCCATCAAACACAATCAAACCTCTACAAATGATTCAGAATGCAGCGGCACGACTGGTCTTCAACGAGCCTAAAAGAGCCCATGTTACACCTCTCTTTGTCTCCTTGTACTGGCTACCAGTTGCAGCTCGCATCCAGTTCAAGACACTGATGCTTGCATATTGAACAACCACAGGCTCAGCACCCACCTACTTCCACTCACTATTACGAATCTACATCCCCTCCAGAAGTCTGAGATCTGCTAGTGAGCGACGCCTTGTGGTACCATCACAGAGAGGCTCAAAATCACTCTCCAGAACATTCTCGTTCACCATTCCTGGCTGGTGGAATGATCTTCCTACCCCCATCCGGAATGCTGGATCCCTGTCAATCTTCAAGCAACAACTGAAAACTCATCTCTTTCAACACTACTTGACTTCATCATAGAATTATTTTAATTTTTTTACCTTTTTCTATATCTTCATCTTTCTCTCCTTCTCTTGCTAGCTTGTACTTATTTGAACAATGCCTGAGACTTAGTGTTAGGGGCACTTCCTCTGTCTGTTTGCCTCTTCAAGATTAATCGCTTTATGTATTCCCCAATTGTAAGTCGCTTTGGATAAAAGCGTCCGCAAAATGTAAATGTACCCAAGAAAGGTGGTCACCGACCAATCCTGGATCGGCGAGTCTTGAACCGGGCTTTGCACAAGCTCCCGTTTAAGATCCTGACGCGCAGGCGCATTATCAAATGCATCCAGCCCCAGGATTGGTTTGCAGCGATCGACCTGAAGGACGCTTACATTCATGTTTCGATCCTCCTGCGACACAGACTGTTCCTACGGTTTGCGTTCGAGGGTCGGGCATTGCAGTACAGGGTCCTCCCCCTCGGGCTCTCCCTGTCTCCCCGTGCCTTTATGAAGGTCGTAGAGGGCGCCCTTACCCCGCTACAGGAAGTGGGCGTCAGGGTCCCAACTACCTCGATGATTGGGCTATCTTGGCCCAATCCAGAGAGCAGTTGTGCGATCACAGGGACTTGGTGCTTCGACACCTCAGCCAGTTGGGGCTTCGGGTCAACTGGGAAAAGAGCAAGCTCTCCCCTGTGCAGAGAATCTCTTTTCTTGGTGTGGAGTTAGACTCGGTGAGTATGACGGCATGCCTCACGGACGAGCGTGCCCAAGCAGTGCTGAACTGCCTGAGTTCCTTCAGAGGAAGGAATGTGGTACCACTGAAACAGTTTCAGAGGCTCCTGGGGCATATGGCATCCGTAGCTGCAGTCACGCTGCTCGGGTTGCTTCATATGAGACCATCTCAGCACTGGCTACACTCCCGAGTCCCGAGGTGGGCATGGTGTCCGCGGTACACTTCGAGTAAGCATCACTCAGCAGTGTCGCCGCTCCCTCAACCCCTGGAGGGACCTTGCATTTCTACGGGCCGAGGGGCCCCTAGAACAAGTGTCCCGGCATACTGTTGTCACAACAGATGCCTTCAGCACGGGCTGGGGCACTACATGCAACGGGCAGGCAGCCACGGGGCTCTGGACGGGGCCCCGACTGCTTTGGCACATCAACTGCCTAGAGCTGTGGACAGTGCATCTAGCCTTACGGCAGTTCCGGCCACTGCTGTTGGGCAAGCACGTGCTAGTCCGCACGGACAACACTGCGGCACATACGTGCCCAAGGTTCCCACCACGCCCTTCCACGGTCAGGTGGTGAACCTGCAAGCACTGCCCTCGGAGGAGGCAGATCCTGCCTTAGCGTTGCTGTGTCCCGTAAGAGCATTGCGCATATACGTGGACCGCATCCGGAGCTTCAGAAGCTCTGAGCAGCTCTTTGTCTGCCACGGAGGGCAGCAGAAAGGGAAGGCTCTTTCCAAACAGAGGTTGGCCCACTGGATAGTGGATGCCGTCGCCTTGGCGTACCAATATCAAGGCGAGCCGTGCCCCCTCTGGGTGAGGGCTCACTCCACGGAGTGTTGCCTCCTCCCATGCATTGGCGCACGGCGCCTCTCTGGCGGACATCTGCAGAGCTGCGGGCTGGGCGACACCGAAACACCTTCGCAAGATTCTACAGTCTCCGCATTGAGCCAGTCTCTTCCCGTGTTTTGGGTAACAGGTAATGGGCGGGAAGAACTGGCCGGTGTCACGCTTGCTGCGCCATTCCCCCTCACCCGGGGATACGAGCGCCTTTTTCTCCTCCAGTTTAGTTCCCCGGACGGTGAACCCTGGTGGAATCCTCCAAGCACCCCCGGCAGTCAGACTGGGCGGAGCAGTCTGACGACAGGCCCAGTACTGGTGTTAGCTCGCCGGGTCTCCGGTCAGCCCCTGTACTGGGCTAGGTGTCCGTATGGCCTGATTCCCCTTTGGGTAATCCCATATGTGTATTCTTCCACGGTAAGGTTTCCCTCAGGGTAAACCCATGTCTTCTCTTTGACAGAGCTCTCTGTCAGGTTCTGCTGGCAGCCCTCCTCCCTACACCTAGGTAGGATCTGCCCAGAATCCAGTCGTATGTAGTACTGCCCCAAGCCTGGGTCAGTCCATATCAGTGTCTCCACATGTTACCTCCCTTCGGGCAGGATGTGGCCTCCGTAGCACCCTTCTCCGGAAGGCTCGCTTCCCTGCCGTTACTGCCAAGCTGTAACAACAAATAGGAAAGACTTGAAGCCGTCTTTCACTGAAGGTCGAAATCCCTTCTGATTTCTGTGGGGAAAGGAACAGCGGCTTGGCTATCTCCAGCAGCGATGTACTCAGTGGTCCCTGCGGGCACCAAGGTTAGCGAATTTGCACTGGGGCGGTGGGAAGGTTGCAACCTCTTGCATGGCATTTGTCTGTCATGCGCTCTTTTGTCAACATCTGCATGCCACAAGGTTGTGACGGGGTTCAGCTTGTGGCGCTTTCCATAGGACCCCTATGTCGTCACGACATAACTCGTAGTGACCGACAGATAGGGAACGTCTAGGTTACGTACGTAACCCCCGTTCCCTGATGGAGGGAACGGAGACGTTATGTCCCCATGCCATAATCTTGAACCATCGCTGGTTGCCAGGGACTCGTTCTCGGCTCCTCAGCGTAAAACCTAATAAGTGGATGCACCTGTCGCCCTTTTATACCCATATGCACGGGGAGTGGCTCAGGTATGCAAAATCCACTAGCCAATTTCATTGGCGTTTTCTCTTAAAGTCAGAGATGATCGGGGCTTCCAGGTAAATCCCCTATGTCGTCACGACATAACGTCTCCGTTCCCTCCATCAGGGAACGGGGGTTACGTACGTAACCTAGACGTTTTTACGTCTATAGTAATTCCTTTAATGGAGTTTTTAACAGTCCAATATTTCTTATGTCTGCAGGGTTTATAAATGTTTTAATAAATGGTTTAATGAAGTTTTATAGAAATTAGCTTTGTTTAATCAAATTTAATCTATGAAAATGCTCTAACCGTGTCCAGACCTTTTCAGCGCTAAGGGAGCGGGAGGAAAAATCTCTCTCCAATATTTAGAATTTGGACTGCAGTAATCACTTACTGCACCTTTAACATCACTGACTCTTTGAACCTTCATTGGTTCTGCAGTGACTGGGCCGTATGTGAAGAAGATCCTGTGTGAGGAGCTGGGCTCCCCTGCAAATTCAGCCATTAACTGTGTACCTCTGGAGGACTTTGGAGGTGGCCACCCAGACCCCAACTTGACCTATGCCACTGACCTTGTTGAGACGATGAAGAGTGGACAGTATGACTTCGGAGCTGCTTTTGATGGTGACGGTGTAGGTGTTGAGACATTGAGATCAATGTTGATATACGACCTTTGACCCAAGCAGACGTGCTCAAGTGACAGTCAGCATAACATTTTCTTGACCCTGTCCTCACTCTCTCTTTCTAGGACCGTAATATGATCCTGGGGAAGCACGGCTTCTTCGTAAACCCCTCCGACTCAGTTGCCGTCATCGCTGCGAACATCTTCTGCATTCCTTACTTCCAGCACACAGGAGTAAGAGGCTTTGCTAGAAGTATGCCCACCAGTGCCGCTCTGGACATGTGAATATTACTCCTAATTATTTCATGTAGATGTACACTTAACAGGACCAGCAGCATCTCCACTCACTCTGCTGTTTTATCCAGGGTGGCCAGAGCCACCAAGATCCAGCTGTATGAGACTCCAACCGGATGGAGGTATTTTGGGAGCTTGATGGACGCAGGTCATCTCTCGCTGTGTGGGGAGGAAAGTTTTGGCACAGGTAATGAAAGTACCTAGGACTGTAGAGAAAAAAGGGTTATTTCACAAGAACTGTTTTACTGAAAGGGAACAAAAAATGGTTATTCAGTGGTGTCACTGGGGGGGGGGGGGACTATTTAAATAGGTAGCATATTATGTACCCTCAATAGAGATGATTTTAAATAGCATTTTCACATTACAGCTTTATTTAAAAAATGGCACGCAATGAAAATATTCTGCTAACAAATTATATTTACCTGTTTGTTTTTTTTGCTTTTACTTATTATATTTCATCTCATGCTCATCACTCAACACCATTGCCTCCATGTAAAAAAAATTGCTTAAAAAACTAAATACACAAATTATTAGAGGTTTAGATGGTAGGTGGAAATAACAGGAACAGTTTAAATGTGCTAAAAATATTATAAAATCAAACTAAAATCAATAATAAACATTTAAACTAGTGCTGTCAAATGATTAATCGCATCCAAAATAAAGGTTTTTGTTTGTATATATTTGTGTGTTCTGTGCATTTATTATGTAATTATATAAATACACACATACAGTATATATTTTGAACATATTTACATGTATTTAAATGTCTATATTCATATTCATAGAATTTATATTATATATAAATATATTTAATATATAAGCATAGCATATGTTTCTGAAATATATACATGCATGTGTGTGTATTTATATATACATAATAAATATACACAGTACACACACATATTATGTAAACGAAAACTTTATTTTGGATGCAATTAATCGCGATTAATCGTTTGACAGCACTAATTAAACTATTACGAATTTCTTATGGAAATCATACATTAAAGATTTCACATATGCAGTGCAGCCATGATCAGCATTACATAATCAGATTAAAAATGAAGTACTTGTAAATAGATTATATTACATTTTAAAATACTCATAATCAGACAACAGTTAGTTTTTTATTGATTACATGATTAAAAAATTTCAATAAAATTACATTTATTAATTCTTTGCCTAGATTATAGTTTTAAAATATTATATAGGCTATCAATATATCATATTTATCTGAATGGAAGTCTGGGTCTAAGGCAATGATAAAATACTAAATAAACTGATTTTGAGCATCCAATACAGTTTTAATGTGACTTACATACAACAAAATATTTCTTATTAATTTTAATCCCTTGAGACATAAAAGTGACAACAGTTGAAGAAACACCTACAACAGAATGTTCAGCAAGATACACTTAAACATAAAGTTTATTTTATCAGCGTTGATGGTTTCACGAAGAACCTTTAACATCCATGGAACATTTCTATTGTATCTATCTTTATAATGAAAAAAAAATGTATTTACACTAAGGTTTCAAAAGGGGGTTTTCGCAGAAATGCCATAGAAGAACCATTTAAAACAGTGAAAAATGTTTCCCCGAATTTGATCTCTCCATAGGTTCTGATTATATACGAGAGAAGGACGGGCTTTGGGCAGCGCTAGCATGGCTGTCCATCCTAGCGGTGAGGAGGCAAAGTGTAGAAGACATTATGACAGACCACTGGAGAACCTACGGGAGGAACTACTACACCAGGTGCACGATCAGCAAAAGATGCCTTTTACACATGCAGTCTAGACTCTAGTCACACTTTTGATTGTAGATTGATGACATGTTTATACTTGACAGATTTGACTATGAGGACGTGGATTTAGATGCGGCTGTGGAGATGATGCTGGATCTGGAGCTGATGATTTCAGACAGGGCTTTCCCTGGGAAAGTGTTTACTGTGGGGGAAAAGAAATACCAAGTGGAGGCGGCAGACAATTTTGAGTACAGTGACCCTGTGGATGGAACCATTTCAAGAAACCAGGTGAAATAGTGGATCCTCTTTGTTGAGTCACTACATTACACAACAAAAAAAGCAGGCATTTGTCACAGAAATACTGTTACTAACATGTAAACATTCCCTGTAGGGTTTGCGGATCATTTTTAAAAGAGATTCTCGCATAATCTTTCGTCTCAGTGGGACCGATAGCTTCGGAGCCACAGTTCGTCTCTGTATCGACAGTTATGAGAAAGATATAAACAAGCTGTTTCAGGATCCACAGGTAAATTATGATTTATTTCTTATAGAACTTATACTTTTAAAATGTTATGTTTCATTCGCAGTTCTGGGTAATAACTGATTACATGTCATTTGGATTACGTAATAAGATTACAAAAATGAAGTACTTGTAATTGGATTATTACTGTATATATTAATTGTAATCAGACTACAGTTACTTTTTATTGGATTGTATATTACTCACACAATAGCAAATAAATTATACATTTTCTTTTTCTGAATATTTTTCTGAGTGTTTTCCCAACATTTCAACACTTCATCAACTGATGAACACATTACTTCTTATTTGAACTATCATTCAGTGTTTTTTAACCATGTATTACTATGCCTTTCGAAGCCTTTTGTCTCGCAAACACTTTAAAATGCACAAATTTACGTTATTTCTTGTTTATACACTGAACAAAATTATAAACGCAACACTTTTGTTTTTGCCCCCATTTTTCATGAGCTGAACTCAAAGATCTAAGACTTTTTCTATGTACACAAAAAGCCCATTCTCTCAAATATTGTTCACAAATCTGTCTAAATCTGTGTTAGTGAACACTTCTCCTTCGAGATAATCCATCCACCTCACAGGTGTGACATATCAAGATGCTGATTAGACAGCATGATTATTGCACAGGTGTGCCTTAGGCTGGCCACAATAAAAGGCACTCAAAATGTACAGTTTTACTTTACATTGTAATGTCAGTTTGGTTGTGACAACCATTTGCCTACGCAGCCAACACTCTTTTAGAGTTGATCATCTGTGTAATGTTTCCATCCTCTTTAATTGCTTATAGGTACTGGAACACGCTGTCGTATACACCGATCCAGAGCATAACATGCAATTTGACATGTTCCATGCAACTGCAGTTTGCAGTTTGTGCAGAAATCATGCATTGTTGCAGTATCTGAGATGATCTTGGAGGTGAAGATGCAGGTCACTGGGATTGTGGTTACACATGGTTGCGGTTGTGAGGCTGTTGGATTAAAATTCTCTGAAACGCCTGAACAGCTTGGTGGACATGTCACCATGCCATTTCCCTCATCTGTGGCATTGTGCTGTGTGATAAAACTGCACATTTTAGAGTGGCCTTTTATTGTGGCCAGCCTAACACCTGTGCATAATCATGCTGTCTAATCAGTTTGATAATGCACACCTGTAGGTGGATTACTTGTAAAAGAGAAGTGTTCACTAACACGATTTTAGACAGATTTGTGAACCTACATAGAAAAAGTCTTACATGTTCAGCTCATGAAAAATAAAAACAGTGTTGCATTTATAATTTGTTTGTATATGTAATGAAATTTAATCAGCCAAACCCTCATCTAAGATTTTTAGGTTGTTTTGCATGTTCACGGTTCTCTGATGTTGGTACAGGTAAAGAAATATATTTTGATGTGTGTTATTTCTATTTGACATTCATATGATGTAATCAATAATTAGTTTTCATAAAACTCACGAACCCCCTGCAGTTCCTTAAATAACAGCAGTTTGAGAAACCTCAAAGTAATGTTTAATGCACTTCATGTTGTTAATTACAATATATTTTGCAATATATTTTCTTTCTCTTTGCATTTTTATATCAATATAATCATATTCAAGATTATCTTAATTAAATCAATATGATTACATTACATTAAATTTGGTCATTTAGCAGACGCTTTTATCCAAAGCGACTTAAAAATAAGGTATATGGTAAACAGGTAAGGTCAAAGGTAATATATTTCAAGAAGTAGTCTGATTATGTTAGGCTAAAGACTATAGAGAATACCCTTAAAGGGACTTTGTTTAGGCCTACTTAAAATCTGTAGTGTATTACGTTCATAACTATATTTTTTTGTCATGTAAATTTGGAATCAGTAACGGATTACTCACTCAGCACTGTTAATACGCAGGCCTAGGTTTTACCGCATCAAATTTAAAACGAGCAAAATAATAATAATAATAAAACCTTTGGAGTAATAAGTCGTTTTTTGTTGTTGTTGTTTTCTGTCACAGGTGGCGCTGGCGGAGCTCGTCGCCATTGCCCTGCAGCTTTCACAGATACATGAAAGAACCGGACGAAGAGGCCCTACTGTTATTACATGATTATATTAAATGTCATATTTACATTTATATTTTTTGTATTAAACATTGCTTTCAGCGAAAATTATCATTGCTGCATTTTCTCGCATTATCACAAAGAGAGTGAAAGCAGTTCCTTAATTTTTTCTCACACACTCTCATTGCTTAGCTTATGAATATTAATTACGTCGCATGACGCTCCAGAAAGGTTACCAAGCAACGTGCCCATGACGCAATTAATATTCATGAGCCAACTACTGACGAAAGTTGTATTCGTGAATCTGCTGCCCAACAACGAACGACATGCACTTATAAACAAGCTCTGATCTGAAGTGAGTGTAATATTCTGGCTGAAATAATTGTGAAATGAGACGCAGCTGTGACTGACAGGTAACTACTGATGTTATAAAGCAGTGAAATGTGCTATTCCAGCACTGATTGAGTGCAAATGGTTAATTCATTACGGGTTTTGATGTTAAGTCCTTAAAAAGAGTTGGGTAAACTTGCTTAAATTTGACCTTGTCGTGATATTGTTATATAAATGTGATACTGTATGTCTTAATTGGTATTGCACGGTTCTGTCTCTTATTTTATGCAGCAATTTCTGAATAAATATTATGTCGGAGAGAGTGTGTTATATATTTGTAACGTTATACTGATATAGGCAATGGGCTAATAGCTTGTACATTTCATGTTTAGTTTTTTTTCTAAATGCTTGTTGAACTACAAAGTGTACCTTTGAATGGAAATAACAGTCAAAAATAATGTAACCCAAAATCTGCATCCGGGACATTATTACAAGTGATAATGAAATCTCTCCTGAAGCTTCCTGTAGGTCTTCAAACCTGTGTAGCTAAAAGTTTAAAAGAAACCCTGATTATTGCAAAAAGTCTAAACTTAAAAAATAAAAAATATATATACGTAGGCCTACTTACTAATTTAATATAATTACTATTTGTATTAATTACTGGATAAAACACAATCTGACAATCTCATAATCAGACAAACCTCTTCCATGATCAGCAAAACTTTCCCTCACTTTTCAACAGGTCACAGGCCACATGCACTTATACTGTGATATACTGGCCTAATCCACACTCATTTTAAATATTTCACTTGCCTACTGCTAAAGAAATCAGTAAAAATGGAAGATTATGACCTGCTGTCCTGCTCTCCATCAACACAAGCCATGAAGAACAGCCAGGAGCTGGAGGGTAAGAATAACCCACCAACTCCACCTTTCACATCATTACAACTAAATAACATTGACGAAATCATATTATGACAATACTTTCAAATACAGATGCTATGAAGATGTGGGGCTGAAGTCAAGGGAGAGGCAAGACCACTAATCTTCAGACACTTTTACTGTCTAGTTTTGTAATAGATATCATAAAAGATATAGGCTTTGTAAACAAACCAGCTCCTCTTCTTTACAAGACAAGTGTGTGGAGTTGCCTTTGAGGGGTATCTCAGCATATGGATGAAAATTGCCACCACTAACCCAGAACTTCTGATGGGAAACGAATGTAAGTGATTTGATATGACTGTATTTAAAGTGATAGAGTGGAATACTGTACATAAACAGAGAGTATCAGCAAATCTACTGTTAGTGCTTTATTTGCAATCTTTGCTACAGGAAAACTTTGCAACTTTTTAATTTATATTTGAGGACATCTCACAAAGATCAACTTTCATACTATTTTTAGAGTCTGATGTGGAGATGGCCTGCCAAAATCAATTGATATTCCTTATTTTAGATTCAGATGAATTCATCAACCGTAGAAACAGATGTGCAGTCGGGTCAAGTGGCAATGAGACAGATCATCTCGTTCAAGCACAGCGCAACATGTGAGTTGGTGTTACCCATTTCTACTCATTACTTACAAGCTCAGTTATTATTCAAAAAAATTTAATTTTTTAATTACTTTCAATTAAATATAGTTTACATTTCTGAAATCGGGGCACTCATAATATCGCTCTATTCCCTTTTGTATGGACTCCTGTAGAAGGTATCTCAGCTCCTTGTGGCACAATTACAAACTACAACTTGTTTAGATTAGTCATTAGTAGTCATAATTATGAAACAGTCATAATTATGACCTAAACAGTTGAAAAATAAGTCATAATTTGTACTTGTTATTTCATAATTGACCATTTTTTTAAACAATCATTAAATATTTTGACTGAAAATCTATAAATTGACAAGTCAAAATTATTAGATGAAAAGTCATAAAATTTTTTTTCATATTTATTAATTATAATTTGTTGAAATTATGACTTAATATCTCATAATTTCTACTTTTTGTTTTATATTTTATTTAAACTTTACTTTTTGACTTTTGTTAAATTATGATTTACCAAAGCAAAATTCTTATACAATATGATGGAAATCTGCTCTCATGCAAGGACTTATTGATATTAAAAAGTAGAATAGAAAGTATTAGTTGTAGTGTCTCTTTAAGAATTGCACGCTATAGATTGTTTCAACTTTAAATTGTTTATTTAAAGCTCCCAAATCAATCTATGATTTTATTCAGTGGACATAATGTGCTTTACCTTTACATATAGCCTATTCTTTTTTGATAGTGGAAGTTGGAACACCCTTACAATAAACACCAGCACAGTAAAAGACTCTAAACACTGTAATTCTGAAGTTTTACGGCCATTATGTGCAGCCCTGTTCAGAAGCTGCCAAAGAAGCACACCACAGCGAAACGCACGCGGGTGGAGCGCATGAGAAGACTCTACACGCAGTGCAAAGCTCCAGGTGACTCCTCCTGTAGATCCGTCTGTGTTCTTCCAGAGACCTCACCTCACCTCAGCTTGTGCTGTGTGTCCCTCTAGACCCGCTGACCCCCCAGACTCCTGGTCCAGATGAGCGGGAACACTGGGAGCGAGAAATGGAGGAACTGGTGGAATGGACTCACTCCCTTTCTTTCAAAGAACTAGATGTATGCACAAATTTAGATATCACAAGTGTCAAAACTGTTTAATGATTAAAAAGTTTACAGTACAATCAACTGAATATAACAACCAGTAAGACTATTTAAAAAAATATAAAAATGAAATGACATTCATACGGTATGACTATATGTGCACCTTGCATTTGAATAGATCTATCCATCTCTTTGTCTTGTCTATCTGTCATAAGCCACTTTTACACTATCAGGTTCTTATTGCTTAACTGTTCATTGCTTAATATGGTTTGGTTTTCCACTGTGGGGCTGATAACAGATCGTAATACAGATATATCAGTCGTTGCCCTGGTAATGCAAGTATTTACATAGTGTGTGGTATGAGATGTAAATAGTGACTGTATTATGAAGGATGGTCAGATATTTCTGTTTGCTTCACCCAAATAGCACGCTTGACCAGCAATAGAGAGAAACTACACACATGCGTGCCGTGCCAAACCGAGCTGAAGTGGAAACTGGAACCGTTTCTTAGAACCAATCAGCCATAGATTACCCAGTAAATACAACAAATATGCCCCTTGTGCTATTAAGACACCTCTGCGTTTTATCTTTCATAAAATAAATCATATGTTTAAACATTGTGGGTCAGATTTATCAGGGCAAATTGGCATGAGATCGCAATCCCATAAATGCACTAATAGGAGTGTAAAGTTCAGTGTGTGATTTACTGAAAAAAGCAAATAAAAGAACACAGATGCATCCAGATCATTTCCATAATTACCAATGCAGTATACCAAGAGCGGAGCAAATTAGCAACTTTTGTGTCATGTCAAGTGCAAAACGGGTTAAAACCACTGATCTACTGTGTCGGGGAAAGTTACTTTAAAAAATAATGTATTTACAATATTGCATTACTCCCTTGCATTACTTTTTATGGAAAGTAATGTGTTACAATACTTTTGCATAACTTTTTCTCATCTGGGCTTGGCTTGTTGTTTTTAATATAAAAAGGTATATTTTTTTGTATATGTAAAAGGCAGAAGGAAATGTAAATTCAACATGGGAAAACAAAGTAACTGCATTCATTATTTGAAAACAGCAACAGATATTTTCTTGTAAATTAAAAAGTAATGCATTACTTTACTAGTTACTTGAAAAAAGTAATCTGATTACATGTCTTGCATTACTTGTAATGTGTTACCCCCCCACACAGCTGATCTATAATAGAGATCATTATATATATATAGTATATATATATATATATATATATATAGTACATACATATGTGTGGGGGGTACAATTACAAGACCAATACATAACCAGTGGTTAAAACATGCTTTTTGGGCATGAAATAATGGCACAAATACAGTATATTGACTAGCACAAACCTTAGAAAATTACGTTGCATGATTAATTCAAATACTCTCAGAAATGTTGCGTTTGAAAATGAAACTCCTACAAATGCTTATGCAATAAGGTCAGCTGCAAAAATAAACCCGTCCAAACCTTTTTGTCACTCAATTTTTACTGCGTATCTTTAGTAGTTTTGTTAATGCCTAAAGAGGGTTTGTACAGGAGTAAGCTAGATTTGATGCGGCTTCAGATTTTATCAAATATATCTTTTTAGTATACTTGATACTTGTTAAGTGCTGAGTGGTGTGTTAACCAAGTAAGAATACACTGTATAAAGATTGCTTTTGGAGGTAGATGATTACCAGGCAAAGATTTAAAGAGAAAGTAACATGCATCATTTTTCTTAGTATGAGAAAGTTATATACAAATACAAAATGAATCTGAATTCTGAAGGTGGAACTGATCTGATGAATGGAAGCTAGATGTTTTCCCTAGTGAGGAGAAACTCAAACTCTTTGATCAGGCCCTTGAAGTCCACTCTGTTTTCTGGGGCGTGACTCCAGCACCTGCGCATCTGAGTGTATACCTGCAGCCACAGACACACGTCTACTGAAGAATCTGCCTGTAATATAATTTAATACAATAAAAAAAATGAGAAAAACAGAAATCTCACCATTTCAGGGCACGAATCTGGACATGGCATCCGCCAGCCTTTCTCAAGAGCTTCCACCAGCCTGGCCATGGTCATCTGCCCATGAGACCGGCCAATCATCTGCAGGAATACCTAGCAGAGAAACATACAGGAACAGGAATTAGCGAACGAGTCTCTGGGATTATACCTGATGTATTCAATATCGGGTTTGTAATGCTCACCTGTGGAGGACTGTTGTCGCGGTCACAGTAGGTCATGATTTCATAGAGAGTGACCCCAAATGACCAAACATCAGATGCCTTATAAAACTTCCGATTAATCAGACATTCTGGAGCATACCTACACAGACAGAGGACATGACTGTGGTTTAGCTGGACCTTCAGTGGACGCCTGTGCATATATGCAGTGAAACTATGGACTTACAGACATTAAAACACTTGTTAAACACATGGAAAGTGTAAGGCATGTGTGCGGTCTGCCATAAAAAAAAGTCAATACGAGTCAGTATGAGTTTTTAATGTTTAAAATAACTGTTTTCTATTTTCCTATATTTCAAAATGTAATTTATTCCTGAGACCAAAGCTGTATTTTCAGCATCTTTACTCCAGTCTTCAGTGTCACATGATCCTTCAGAAATAATTGTAATATGCTGATTTTATGCCCAAGAAGCATTTCTTATTACCAATTTTGAAACAAATATTAATATTTCTGTGGAAACTGCTACATTTTTTAAGGATTTGTAAAATTATAATTGTCATTTTGATCAATTTAATACATCCTTGCTAAACAAAAATACGAATTACCTTCAAAAAAAAATTCAAATCTTATTTGATAAGAACAGTGTAGAAATGTTCTTTACAAATGCATTAATAAAATACATTTTTATTATATATATATATAAATACATATATATATATATATACACACACACACACACACACACACACACACACACACACACACACACACACACACACACACACACACACACACACACACACACACACAGGCACACACAACACACACACAGGCAGGCACACACACACAGGCACACACACACACACACACACACACACACACACACACACACAAACTATATTCAGAAAGCATAATTTGTTGCATTTTCATCATGGTAGGTGTTTCAATTAAAAGGGAAGAAGCTAATAACTTTTCCAGATGTATAAATAATTTGTCCTTTATAGAAATATTCAACAAATTTAAAAGCAAAATGCTTAAACAGTGATTTACATAACGATTCAAATATGTAAAGATGTATAAACTGAAACGAGTGCTGCTTTACCAGTACACAGGACTGTCTTGTTCTTCAGTCACTTTGTAATATTCCTTATCATCTTTGATGCTCTTAGTCAGGCCAAAGTCCCCGATCTTCACAAGTGATTCATTCTCCACTAAGATGTTTCTCGCTGCCAGATCCCTGTGGATGTAGTTTTGAGATCCCAGATACTCCATACCCTGACAAACACACAATATTTATACTGATTTATACCAAAAGATGGCAGTTATAATAATAGTGATCGCTGCTGTTGTGCAGTCTAAAAAAGCATTTGGAAACTTAAGTAACAAATAAAATATCTGAATATAAGTGAAAATGGGTGAAGCTATCTGTAGCTATTTGTTGTATTGGCTATATTACCTGACATATCTGAAAAGCATAATGCAGCAGCCTCTTCTGATCGATGTTGGGTTTGTTACGGGGCAGGTATTCTTTCAGACTGCCAGAGGGCAAGTACTCCATAATGAGTTTGATGTTCACTCCTCCTGAGAGACACACATTCAGCCCAAGCAATAATACAGTAAGTACATATAAATGGGCTATATATTCACTGTAGCTGAGGTATATAGTCTTAGTTATCAAGTTAAAAAACCATCAAGATTAGAAAGCGATGTGAATACTGTGTGTAAACAGGGCCTTTGTGTTTGAAGCTGTGCTCGTGACTTGCCTTCATCATTGCAGATGCCTTTGTATTTGACGATGTTTTCATGGTAGAGGTTTCTGATGGTGCTGATCTCTTTCCTCAGGTTGCTGCTCTCATTTTCCGTTTTCAGAGATTTGACAGCCACTAGCTCACCAGTCTGATCTCCCTTAGGATCATACAGACACAGCTCCACCGTCCCAAAGTTTCCCTGGACAAGATTGATGAAGAACAATACAAGCAGATAATGAATCAAGAACACATTAATCCAAAGGGATTATGGGATTTAGGAGGGATGAGAGGAAATGCAGGGATCTCATAGTGAATGAATCAAGTGTGAGACTGCTTTAACTTGGTCTAGATTTCCAATTTGAATCACTAGTTTGAAATTCTAATGGAATTTGTACCGTATTCCTATTGAAATATACATAAAATCTATAATAAGATACTGTACAATTTCTGTAAACTGGTTTTGTTGTGCTGGGGTTAATGGTAATCATATTAGTACTTTTGGGAACAATAGTGTTGTTATTGTTAAATAAAACTTAAACAAACATAATTCTCGTTAATATAAATAAATCTGAAATAAACAAAAAATATATATATATTAGACTAAATTAAATGATGCCTTAATATCTAAGTGAAATAAAATGATTTCAAAAAATAAATTACTTAATTTAAACTGTAAAAAATGTATTAGATTAAAGAGCAATAGAAATATATAAAAAATACAAATGGTAAATGGACCTAAAAAATACTAAAATAAAAGCTTAAAATATAAAATTAAAGCTCATTTTAAATATGATTAAATACTATAATATTATATAAATAATACAAGAATAACACTGATTGGGAACGAAAATGTCTTCTAAAAAAATCTGTTATATGATTTCTATAAAAACATTTCCAAATACTTCCAGTACTTTCCAATACAATCCAGTAGATATCATGTACATGATCCTTTATTTGACTAGGGAAGAGTAACAGTACATTAACCTAGAAAAGCCCAGTACCTCTCCAAGTTTTCGGATTTTCTTCAGAAATCTTCTCTTGAAATCTGTAGGATCGGTCTCCTGTGGAGGAATTGCCTCCATAAGGTGAAGCGCTATAGATAAAAAATATAAAATAATGATTAAAATACAACCATAAAGGTTACTTTAAACTGTATTTTTAAATTTAAATAATACATTTTTTTTATAAGAATAATAAGAATGAGATTTGTAAATGAAGTTTGTAAATGTGCTTAACTGTCATGATATTTTTCAAATCAAAATATTTTCTTTCTTTTTTAGGGTGAAATATTACAATTTTTTGACATAATTGATGACAAAAAATTTGTTATTTTTTTTTAAATCGAATGCATAAAGAAGAGGTAAAGACTATTAGTGTTAGTGATGATCGTGTGATATTATGTGACAGATACCCTTCTCGTGCTGCTCTTTGATGCGGCCCAGCTCTCTCACTATGGCTCTGAAGAACGGTCTCTTCTTGGGGTCATAGTTCATGCACTGCGTTATCAGATCAGCCAGTTCACTGATGCTGGGAGTGACCAGAGTACCGCACACCTCGTAGAATCGCTCTTTCTGTTTATGCACACACAGATGTTAGATTAAAAGTGCTATAGTCATAAACAAAGGACAATAACTCCAATAAAACAACTGCTGCTTTGGACAAGTCTAAATGTAGAGTCAGGCACCTCTGAGAGTTTCTTTTCACGCAGGGGCACCTCGCCATTGTAGCAGATCTCCCATAGCGTGGTCCCAAACCCCCACTTGTCTGCTGCAATGCTCAGCGCTTTGGGGTTTTTCACACACTCTGGGGCGATCCAGGGGATCCTGCCAATACACTCTGAGCAAAGACACAATCAGGAGCGTTAATAGTGCAGAATGGACTCTCTCAGAAACTGTCATTTAGTAATGTCAAATACATTATACTGATTATTATTTAACCCTTATAATGCATTCGGGTCTGTTTTGACCTGGGCTGCGTTTCCCCAAAAGCATTGTAAGCTTAAGCACATCGTAGACCCATTGAAACCAATAAAGCTTCGATCAGCCCTGGAAGAGATACATTATATATCCAAAAGTATTGGGTCACCCCCTTCTAATGAAAGGTTTGACTACTTTAGTCATTTCCAAGAGTACAAATCTTAATGTTTAAGCATATAATGATATTCTAGGGAATTGTGTGCTTCTAATTATATAGCAACAGTTTGGACAAACCCTTTTCTATTCTAACATGCCAAAAACTGGATTCATCAGTGTGGAAGAACCAAACACCAATGACTTGAGCCACAAACTTCACCAAACACCAATATGGGTTCAGTCATTTCATACACTTCAAAACTGTTGCAACAGAGGTGGAAATGTATGTTTCCATCTTTGTTGCCACAGTTTGGAAGTGCCTTTTTCTCTTCTAAAGAAGGGGGTGTCGCAGTACTTTTGTCCATATAATGAATGTACAAGTCATTGGTGTTTGGTGATGAGTTTTTGGCTCAAGGTCTGCATTTAAAGTCACAGCAGAGGTGTTCAGCTGGGATTAGACCTTTCTGCAGTCAAGTTCTTCCACACTGACTGAATCATCATTTCTCTTTGATCCTTGTCTTATACACAGAGACACTGTCATGTTAGAATAGAAAAGGGTTCTGTCCAAACTGTTGCTATAAAATTAGAAGCACACAATTCCCTAGAATATCATTATATGCTTAAACATTAAGATTTGTACTCATGGAAATTACTAAAGTAGTCAAACCTTTCATTAGAAGGGGTGACCCAATACTTTTGGCAATATAGTGTACATAAATTTTTAATAAAAATAAAAGTTCTTAGTAGGGAAAGACACATTTTTTACAATAATGTTTTAAGAGATATAACCATTTAGATAAAATGTTTCTACGTTCGGCTCATTTTGGACCCGGGTATATGGAGTACCACTAGGTGTCAAAATACTTTTGTAAAATGATCTATGAAGTTATATTAGTGTCAACAGGCTTTTGTAAAATATATTTAGCCTGTTCCCTTATAGTGTTCCTGTGGCTCAGTGGTAGAGCATTGCGTTAGCAGCGCAAAACGTTGTGGGTTCAATTCCCAGGGAACACACATATTGACAAAAAATGTATAACCTGAATGCACTGTAAGTCACTTTGGATAAAAGCATCTGCTAATCCATAATATAAATGTAAATCTCATACACTTTTGGGACTAAACTTTGTTGAAAAATATGAATATATGCCTATTGACAAGCCATTGCAGCATGCAAAATTTGTCACTTTTTTCATCTGAAAGTGAAAGTTTATGCAAGTAAAATGAATTTATTTTGTCTGGAAACATTTGAGAGTCATATTTGTTGTTTTTATGCTGTTTTCTTAGAAAATAATTTAAGTTTCATAAATGTTTTTGAGCAATCATGATTTAAATTCAAAGAAATGTATTCATTAATACTAATGGGGTTAATACTGGTTATTATCAGATCAGAATGATCAGATGTTCTTATGATTGTGACACAATGATTTGTCATGAATACTGAAATAGTTTTAATTTCAATATAATTTATAGTATTAATCATAGTTTCACGTGTAATTTGAAATTTAAAAGTTTTAATTTCTATAATTTATAAATTAAATCAAAAAAAAATTTTTAATTAATAAAAATTTTTAAAAAAAAAAAAAATAATAAAATGCAGTAATAACACAGTATTAACATGGTAACATTCAAAACTAAAAAAAAATTCAAATTCACTTTTTTTTTTAACATTGGTTCTAAAAATAAAATAATTTTAAGTTATGACTGTTTTATAAAATCACCATTCTTTGGGTCCAAGTGGACCCAAAATGTAAACATAGTATACAGATTTTCAATGCATTATGGGGGGTTAAACTGTTTTACTATTAATTTGTTAATATGTTTGATTAAACGTTAAACAGATGTTATTAAATAGTCACTGCACACTTGTACGGTGTGAGGCTGTACAGAGGCTCTCTGGATGAGTGTGTTACCCGTTTGGTTGAGCACATCGATGGACAGTCCAGGATCACTCAGTTTAATGAAAGGACCACCTTGTCCTTCCTGACCATCCAGCTTCAACAGCACATTTTTGGCACAGACATAGCCATGGACAAGCTTCTTATCCTCCTGAAAGAGAGAAAATAAGACAGTAAGTCTCAAACATCCCATTTAAGTGTCCTGAATCATATATTTACTTTATGAGTAAAGCATGATATCAAATTATCCCCTGGAAAATGGATACTTGATAATTGCCATGTGTTATTGTTGTGAATGATATATGAATAACAAGAATAATTAAAGTAAACATCACTTTTGTCTGTTATTCAGTAATTGAAAAATTCATTAAAATGCAACTCATTAAGGCAATGATTAGAAAACACTTGTTCTATGATGAACTGACTTCTAAATTTAAATGTATAAATTAATTTTGATACTTTTTTGCTGACCTTTAAGAAAAATCTCTAGGTTATGTAACTGTCCAGTGCCTTTAAAAGGCTTTTAGTTTGGCGTAATCTTGCATTATTGTTTATTCGTTATTAAAAAATAATTGAATAATTAAAAAATTAAGTTGCTAACTATTTGTACACCTTAAATGGTAAACAAAAATATATGCAATATATAATACTAAAATTACTACAAACTAAAGACTACAACAAAAAGAACTAAATGTGGCTCCCTTGTCTTTCATGGCTAACTCATACTGGTATTCTGTGGTGACGTTTGAGGTGATTGTAGAGATTAGTGGGTTACCTAACGGTGCTGTGAAATGCCACAAAAAAACTACTCTTTGGCGCATCGTCTTGAGATTTTAAATACGAAAAAGTTCCACACGGTAATGTGCTCCTTTTTTCTGTACCAATATTGATACATCCTCACTCTGACCGTCGCCACCAGGATTTTCCACACTTATTTTGGTTAATCTCTCTTAAATAACATACAAATCCACCACGTAAAATGACTCCGGGTTTAGGTCTGCCGCCTTGTGTACACGTCACGTGAGTGACAACGGAATCGTGGCCAATATAGGTTCGAGAGATGATCGAGATGTATGATTTGATTGGTGAATTATTTTTGTTATTTCAAGTCATGAGCTGGGACCAATAACGCGTGAATAAAGTGTACGGAAGTGACATCGCCGTCATTTAGAAATGAGATCGCATTTATGTATGAATCGAGGTCGTGAAGATCACGTCGTGCAGCCTTAGTGTGAGGCTGTACAGAGGCCAATCTCTGGATGAGTGTGTTACCCGTTTGGTTGAGCACATCGATGGACAGTCCAGGATCACTCAGTTGCGACCACCTTGTCCTTCCTGACCATCTTGGAACAGCACATTTTTGGCACAGACATAGCCATGGACAAGCTTCTTATCCTCCTGAAAGAGAGAAAATAAGAGATCAGAGCATCCCATTTAAGTGTCTGCAATCATAATTTACTTTATGAGTAAAGCATGATATCAAATTATCCCCTGGAATGCTGAACAAACTCTACTTGATAATTGCACCATATTGTTGTGATGACTGACAGGACAACAGATGAGACATGAGAAGTAAACATCACTTTTGTCTGTTATTCAGTATTGAAAAAATCATTAAGCAACTCATTAAGGCAATGATTAGACACAGGTCAACTGACCTCTAAATTTAAATTTAACTTAAATTAATTTTGATACTTTTTTTGCTGACCTTTAAAAAAAATCTCTAATTGTGTAACTGTCCAGTGCCTTTAAAAGGCTTGTACTGTTTGGCGTAATCTTGCTTATTGTTTCTTTGTTATTAAAAAAATATTTAATAATTAAAAATTAAGTTGCTAATGTCTATTTGTACACCTTACTGTAAACAAAAATATATGCATATATCAATTACTAAAATCACCGAAAATGTGCAACTAAAACTACAACAAAGAACTGCAAATATAAACATAAAAGCTAATTGAAAATATTAATAAATCCTACAATATTATTATGGTTAATTAATACTCAAATAACACTGATTCAGAACTAAACGTGTGCTTAAATATCTATGTTCAATGTATATTCAAGATGTTTACACCTTAAATACACATTTTATTTCAAGTCATAAAATCACTGACCCATAAAATGTAAATATTTCACAAATGTAAACAAGGGTGAAACAAGGTCAAGTTCAAACTTAAATATTGTACCAAATAACTGAGGACACTGGAAAGTTGCTCCGCCACTTGGAACTTCCAGGAGGGCGTGAGATCAGAGCGATGGTTTCTCATGAACAGATCCAGAGGGCCGTGCTGAACAAACTCCTCCACCATAATGACTGACAGAACAACAATGAGACATGAGATCATCTGCAGTCACAGGTCAACTATTCCTTTAACTTTACAAAGACAAATAAGTACTGCTGCACTTTGTCTGGTGGAGCGGGGCACACTTACTGTCCATGCTGTGCATGCACACGCCATACATCAGAACCATGTTTTTATGTGAAATCTGCTGCATTACACTGACTGTGTCCAGGAAGGCCTAAGAGCAGTAGAGCAGGATTTGTGAAAGCAATTACGATGTTATCTACCTACTGTATTTATCAATAGATGTGGTGTCAGTGCCACTTACAGAAATGTGTCCTGCTGCCAGAAACTTCAGAACCACATCCACCTCCTCATGGCCTGACGAACCATCATCATCCTCATTGCTTAACTTCAGCTTCCCAGAATAGATGTTTGTGCAGGTGCCTTGGCCCAGGTGTTTCTCCTGTTTCATAAATAACAGTTTCAATACATAGCTTTCTATTTCTGGGCTCCAGATCATTCTATTATTATTATTTATATATATCACCCAGCTGTAATATCCATCTAAGCTTATCTAAGCTGCTTGACCATTTTGGACCTGGTCTAACCAGCTTCAAGACATTTTCTTAATTAGTATTTTTTAGCAAAAACATCTAATCATCAATTAAACCACTTAATAAAACAACAAATATTGTTTTCAAATAATACATTTTACACACATTTTTCATTTTAAACATTAATCTCATTAAAATTGTCTAGATTTATGCCAAGGACAAATAAAAAAATAGTTGTTGTTAGTTTTGTTTTTGACCCCTGTTATCTTCTATTCTAATAAATAAGCTTAAAACCAAAGTTTTAACATTTCAGTTTTACAATTCTCAATTCCAATTTCGATACCACAGCAAAAACTGCTAGTCTAACAAATATAAGGATCAAACACTATTAAAGAAAACTGATATAGTTATAAGCAAGTTATAGAACATAAAGATACAAAGATACAAACTAAACAATGCTTTAGACGTTTAGGTTTGTAGGTGTTCAAGCATAAATATGTTTATACATTAGTCATTGTTAAAGCTACGAAAGTGAGTGATTTTCTCTCACTCTTTTTTTTTTGGATTAACATTAAGGACACCGGCAGCTGCTGATAAAATAGGCTTGGTCACTTTAAGAGAAAATGCATGGATCCAATATGATGATACACATCAGATTTTTTTTCTCAGCTGTTTAAGTTCACTTAAAGAGGTCATAAGCGATTTCTTGTTTTCATTTTCTTTAGTGTGTTTTGTAGCTGTTTGTGCATGTATACGATCTACAGAGTTACAAAGCTCAAAGTCTCCCACAAAGGGATTTATTCTCTCTAAAATAGAAGGCTGATCCAGACCGGGCTAAAACACACCCCCACATGTCTACGTCACGATGTGGAAATATTTGCATAATGCCGCCCAAATGTTCACGCAAAGAAAGAAGGCGTGGTTTCAGTAACCGCAGTAGTGTTGATGCAGCCATGTCAGGGAGACGCTGTGTGTTTCTAGGCGAAAGCAAAAGCACTTTATTTGGCCTTCCGAAAGTAGATGCAATTAGGAATCATTGGTTAAGATTTGTTTACAACAGAACAGCACAACCCAAATGTTCGAATTTGTTCAACGCATTTTATGGACGACCATTTTGTGAACCTAGTATAGTACAAGGCTGGCTATGCACAAAGGCTATTTCTAAAAAAAGGGGTTATTTCCTACTTTGCTATGACAATATGGCGCTTCTGAATCAGCGACTGTAAGTGTTTTGTTATTTAAGTATTTGCTATTGACTGTTCAAATGTGGAGTTATGTGCAGTGTAGAGTAACGCGTTTTGTGTGTGTATGTGTGTGTGTGAGAGAGAGAGAGAGAGAGAGGGTCACATCACAGTGGAATCAGCTGTCTTAACCGCGGCTTGTTTGTAAACACATACAAACAATGTAAATGTTACATTTCCGACACGTGCTTGTGGTGTTCAGCCAATCATAATGCACTGAGCCAGTTGGCCAATCAGAGCAGACTGTGCTTGTCGGAAGGAGGGGCTTTGTAGAAAACAACGCGTTTTAGAGAGGCGGGGCATAGAGGAACCATAACAATGTACAGTATTTGAAAAATAATGTGGTTTTTGAACATTAAAGCATGTCAACATTTTCTATTACACCAAACACACAAAATAATGATCTTTAAAAAAAACATCATTGTGACATGGGGGGGCCGAGAGCCGTGGGAACGAGCGAGGCGGTGGAGTTTGCTAAGAATGACATGCGCCAAACCGTGGTCTCTGAATTCCCACGGAGAGCTGGAAGGATAAAAGGAGAGTGACAAGTGGAAGAGAGAGAGGACTCGGCCTGGAATTTTTAGTTTGTGTGTGCGCAGACGTCCGTGAGGGGCTTTGCCGCTCTTCTATGTGTTTGTTTTTATTTTTTAATCATTACATGTTTTGTTGAAATGGTTTGTTCCCGCATTCCATTTTCTGCCCCAAATACAAAATAATGCACAATTTGACCCCCTAAGACATAATCGTGTTTTCGAGGATACTCACCAAACTGGGTATTTAACAAACATTTGTATGTATTTGTCCATTCAAGCTTAAAAAGATGCAGAAAGAAAATAAGGGGCTCACACATTGCCCGAGACGCAGCTCTGTGTGTGTACTATGTGCACAGAACACACTGTATGAAGTTGTTATTTGCATCTTCTTGCGCTTGAATGCTTTAAAAACACTTGAATAATCTAAATGGCCAGGTGTACTTGTGTATTTTAAGTGCAAGAAGTTTGTGTGCTGTCAGAGACACAGCTCTCAATGTGTGCTTTGTACACACAGACCACAGCACGCAAATTCTGAGTTTAGTTCTAGAATCACGTGTCTTCTTAGGCTTGAACACTTTACAACTGATTGAATGTTTAAATTGGCATGGCATAAAAACACATGCAAATGAAAAATGTTTTGTGTCGACAGACACAGCAGTGGCCCGAATGTCTTTCAAACTTTCACACTGGCCCCGGGCCATCAGGCAGTCCTTATTGTCAAGCCCTGATTCCTAAAACAATTATAAAAGTGTTGACATAGGTGTTTGAGGTCCTTTTGACTTTTTATCTTGTAACTTAGATTTTTTTTTTTTTATATATCCCATGAGTTTATATCCCACGATTCTGAATTTCTTTCTCGCTGTTTTCTTCGATTTTTTTCCATGAAAGTTAGAATTGTGAGATATAATTTAGAATATAATCGCAATTATGAAAAAGTCAGTAATTAAAGATATAAAAACAAAAGTGCGACATCATAATTTGGCGTTTATATTTCACAATTTAAACTTTTTTCCTCTGAATTCTGTGCTCACATCACGCAGTTTACCAAGAAATAATTTTCTTTATGTCATTATTCAAATTTTTCTTACTTTTTTCCTCAGGACTGCGATTATATTCGAAGTTTTTATCTCACAATTCTGACCTTTTTTTCTTGCTGTTTTCTCTGTTTTTTCTCATAAGTCAGCATTGTGATATATAAACTCAGATTTGCAAGATAAAAAGTCATAATTACATCTTTATTGTTTTTGATTCTGTGGTAGAATCAGGCTTCCATAAAAAAAATACTATTTAAAAAATATTTGAAAACAGTAGCTGGTTAAACCTGGTCAATGTGCTGTTGCTGATAGTTATTTTCTGGGATACAAGACAAAATACAATGATACTTTAGCAGTGCAGCATAATTACACCAGCAAGAAACCAATGACCACAGATCCCAGTTTAGATTGGATCTTCCAGCAGGATGCACCAGGAAATAATTTCTCACTATAGAGAAATGTACTTGTTTCCTATGAAACAGATTTGACGTCTTCACATCATGCATATAAGCAAACAGTTTTTAGATGTCCAACCTGAGTAATGTCATTTCTGAGGATCCTATGGATGACTGCATTATTGAAGGAGTGTGGCAATGCTGAATCTTTCCTGGTCATCATAACAAGGTTGGATTGCTCTGTGAAGCAGTAAATAGATTATTCATTTTTCTGCCACCTTTTAAGACATAAGGATGATTTTAGTACACGATAAATCTAACATCCCTTGCATAAAAAGTAACATATTTAAAATACACAGAAAAATAAAACCAGTAGGCTATTGTTATTTCTAATATTGGATTTCTATTTTAAAATGTAATGTATTCCTGTAAAGCAAAGCTGAATTTTCAGCATTATTACTCCAGGCTTCAGTGTCACATGATCAATCAGAGATCTAATATTCTAATATTCGGATTTATTATCAGTGTTGAAACTGTTGTGCTGCTTAATATTTTGTTGGAACCTTTATTCCTTGCTTCTTTGCTTAGGCTAATAAAAATTTAAAAAGAACAGCATTAATTAAAAATATAAATATTTTCTAACAATATAAGTCTTTAATGATCACTTTTTATCAATTTAACACATCATTGGTGAAAAAAAGTATTAATTAAAAACATAAACAAATAAGAAAGAAAAAATGTACTGAACCCAAACTTTTGAATAGTAGTGTATATTGTAACACAATGTATATTTTGAATAAACACTGTTCTTTTTAACTTTTTATTTGTCAAAGAATCCTGAAAAATATCACAGGTCCCAAAAAATATTAAGCAGCACACATTTTATTTTAAATTGCAATAATATTTCACAATATTATTTTGTGAAATAATACTCAATATTTTTTATCAAATAGATACAGCCTTGATGAGCCTAAGAAACCTTTCCTAAAAGATCCCAAACTTTGAACGGCAGTGTATTGTTCTGTAAAAATGTTTTCTCAGGTAACCTAAAATGTGCATCATTTAGTTACATCAAGGGTCAAATCAAATATAAATAGCACATTAAAGTTCAAAGTTGCACACTTTTTTGTGTGCGTGCTGTACAGGTCTGGGTGTAAAGACTGTTTTTGATCAGGTGGCTGAAATATTCGCCCAATAGAGAAAAGTTTTGCTCAGCAAGAAAAAAAATTAGAGGGAACATTGGCCCAGCGAGGTCTTAATGCGGCCCTGCCTACACACTGTACATAATCATGCACTGCATGAGTTTTAGAACTAATATAAAAATGTAGTGCAGTTTGAAACTAAAATAAATGTATTTCATTAAGAAGACACAGATTACAAACCGCTAGCTAACTATATTTGAAATGTCACTGTTGGTGTGAAGCTCCGGTACCTTTCGGTTGGGGTGGACAGCCACGCTCAAGTTTTAAGCTGATGTGGTCTGTTGTGAGAAACTGACCACACAGGTGGTTCGTGAGCTCTCTCAGAGTGGGCTTAACGATATCTGTCCCAGTCAGGAGGAAGCCCTGTGCGCACGCCTCAATCTGGAAGTTCTTGAAGGTTTTGGTGATGCTGCCATGACAATCCCTCTAAAATAAAAAGGTCAGTTTTGATTTGTGTTACTTTGTGTGAAACAATATCAATATCTTCAATATCTAATTTTACGCAAACATATGTACATATAATGTCTGTTTGTTTATTCTGCATTTGCTTGACATACTGACAATGAAGCGAGTACCTCATTGCATATGACACTCAGGAGAACATGATCGAAGTCGTGAGTGCTCCAGCGCAGCAGGTACATGCCCTCCTCATAACCTTCCTGCTTCAGTTTATGGATGGCATATTCATTACTGAGGGGTATAAAAGAGATACCATTACATCAGCCGTCCAAAGACATTCTTCTCTGTCATTTGATGATTGTCTATTAGACCCTTTTTATGCTGAAAAACATGCTGAACATATTAAATAGGGCTACAGAAAGTTATATGAATTAAGGGATGAATTCAAGTTGAATTATTATTACACTACCACAGAAAAGTATTTTATACTCACCAAGGCTGCATTTATGCAGTAAAAACAGTAATATTGTGAAATATTATTACAATTCAAAATAATTGTTTTCTATTGTGATATATTTAAAAATGGTATTTATTCCAGTGATGGCAAAGCTGAATATTCAGCATCATTACTCCAGTCTTCAATGTCACATGATCTTTCAGAAATCATTCTAATATTATGATTTGCTGCTCTAGAAACATTTCTTATTATTATCAATGTTGAAAACAGTTGTGTTGCTTAACATTTTTGTGGAAACCTGGGATACATATTATTTTCAGAATTATTTGATGAATAGAAAGTTCAAAAAACTGAATTTATTTGAAATCGAAATCTTTGTTAACATCATAAATGTCTTTACTGTCACTTAAAGGTATTGATTTCTATAAAGAACATGTTGAAATCTTTCTGACCCGGCACTTTTGAACAGTAGTGTATGAATAATATAAATAGCATACTTAAAATTAGGTTGTCATTTACCCTCACATCGTTCCAAATCAGTATGACTTTCTGCCATAGCTTACAAATCTCATTCATATTTGCATATTCGAGAGATAACTTAGCACTAAATGATGGCAAAAGTAATCAATATGGGGGGGGGAAATAAGATAATTACATTTTGAGTCGATAATTCCATATTGTCTGATTTAAAACCAATATTGGCTGTTACAGTGAATAAAATAAGCTTATATACTGTACTGTGGGACAACAAACAATATATAATGGCATAATATAATGCAACCTAAGCACATTCAAAATTAAATATGCAGAAGCACAAAAGACATTTCAAAGCTACAGAGGTGGGAAAGATTAAATCATATTTTGGTCTGTTGCTCTATTAAGGTATTGTACTGATTCAGAAGACATTGCTTGATAACCACTGCTTACTGCTGGCCATTGTTGAATAGAAATGAGCAGGGACCAGTTGCATAAACACTGTCATTGTGTCAAGACTGTGTCTTATGAACTAGTATGACTAGAAGTTATTATGCATGGGTTCCAAAGACGTCACTTCCGCTATGCTCGCCGCCATATTTGTGTCCGATGTGACAACGAGCACAGCACATCTCTATGAGATAATATAGATAATATAAATATATCGAAATAATAAATGACCTTTTACTACCATTTCCCACATTGATCCCTGAACTTGATTGTATTTTTAGGATAGCAAGTGTAAAAGTTAGACATGTAATAATGTCCTGATTGTAAATTTAAAACTGACATCAGCTCAAAGCACTTTTGAGTCAATGATAGTGTAACAAGATAGATAACGTTATTAGCTTACTACACAATCTGAATTGAATTAGCTAATATTAGCACAATTTATAATAAATCAGTCTTTCTGGACAAATTACTGTTTGAATTGCGAAAGTAGCCGCTCGATGAAGGCTTTAAGAGCTTGAAGAATCCTCTGCAATTTATTCCGCCGATCTAATCTCTTCGAGATTGAATACAATTGTAGTTCGGGGTTTTTCTGACGATTGTGGTTACAGCACAACATATTCCGGGCATACTATAACCTTCTGGGAGTGTTTTGTTGATCTTCCTCTGGTAGTTGTGGCTGCTGTGACCATAGACTGACAGGTCGCGCAGCTGTGACTCGGACACAAACATGGCGGTGATAAAACACAGTGACGTCACGTGGAACCTATGAATATATAGCCTCTCTTTTCAGTATCAAATTAGATCAAGCTACATTTTTATGTAGCTGACTTCAATTAAGTTCTTGTCTTAAATTTGTAAGACTAGTCTTAGCCGTTTATGTAGCCATGCCCAGCATGAATATTTATTCAAACATCTCTTTTTGTTTTCCACAGAAGAAAGACAGTCGTATAGGTTTGGAACGAAATGAGTTGTTTTTAATTTCTGGAGAAACTATTAATTTAAGCTTGATGAGCACATGTACTAACTTGATTGGACCATGGCAGCCCTCTCGTAGGTTCCTTTCCAGTGAGACGGGAGCCACATCCCTGCAGAGGAAATGATGCGCATCTACTGTGAGCCTAAAGTATCCATCTACCAGACTGGTAAAGGACAGCGCCTCCTCATGGGATGCCAGCTTCAGCTCCTGAAGAAGATCACAAATGCAAAACTGGGTTTAAGAAAAGTTCTGATTTTCCCTAAATGAACCAGTGATCACAGATCTCACGGTAAGCCTCACCATGTTTTTGTTGTCCTGTTTGTGGACTGTAACCACAGAGTATTTGATGAGAAGATGCGTTATCTCATTAAAGTCTGAAAAGAGTGTCCATCTGTCCTCTCCTGCATTATGTGATGCTACTTTACTCAGTTTCTTACTGTCTCTCTTTGATTTACGTTTCTCCTGATTGGTCCACGGATCTGAACTGGCCTTAAAAAAAATATATGACATAAAAAACTGTAGAATTAGAAACAAATAGAACTATTGAACTCTAAACTGAAGTGTGAAACCTCAGGAGGAACCTCAGGAAGTTTGGGGTCAAGTTTATTTGTTTGTTTGTTTTAAAGATTAATAATTTTATACATAAAGGACGCATTCAATTGATCAAAAGTGATAGTGATTTACAAAAAAACTAAAGATTTATATTTAAAATAAATGCTGTTCTTTTTTAAACTTTCTGTTTATCAAAGAATTCTGAAAAATATTTAAGTTTTCAAAAATATTAAGCAGAGAAAATAAATGATCAGTCTATAATTTTAATGGTAGGTTTAATTTGAACAATGAGAGACAGAATAACAACTAAACAATCCAGAAAAATGCATTTAAAAAAAGTTATAAATTGATTTGCATTTTAATGAATGATATTTGATCCCCTCTCAATCAGCAAGATTTCTTGCTCCCAGTTGTCTTTTATACAGGTAATGAGCTGATATTAGGAGCACTCCCTTTAAGAGAATCTCAGCTTGTTACCTGTATAAAAGACACCTGTCCACAGAAGCAATCACTCAATCAGATTCCAAACTCTCCACCATGGCCGAGACCAAAGAGCTGTCCAAGGATGTCAGGGACAAGATTGTAGACCTACACAAGGCTGGAATAGGCTACAAGACCATCGCGAAGCAGCTTGGTGAGAAGGTGACAACAGTTGATGCGATTATTCTCAAAAGGAAGAAACACAAAATAACTGTCAATCTCCCTCGGTCTGGTGCTCCATGCAAGATCTCACCTCGTGGAGCTTCAATGATCATGAGAACGGTGAGGAATCAGCCCAGAACTACACGGGAGGATCTCGTCAATGATCTCAAAGGCAGCTGGGACCAGTCACCGAGAAAACAATTGGTAACACACTACGCCGTGAAGGACTGAAATCCTGCAGAGCCCGCAAGGTCCCCCTGCTCAAGAACAGGCCCATCTGAAGTTTGCCAATGATTCAGAGGAGAACTGGGTGAAAGTGTTGTGGTCAGATGAGACCAAAATCCAGCTTTTTGGCATCAACTCAACTCACCGTGTTTGGAGGAGGAGGAATGCTGCCTATGACCCCAAGAACACCATCCCCACCGTCAAACATGGAGGTGGAAACATTATGCTTTGGGGAGGGGGGTTCTGCTAGGGGGACAGGACAACTGCACCGCATCAAAGGGATGATGGACGGGGCCATGTCCCGTCAGGGCCAGGGCATGAAGCTAGCCAGGGCACTGAAAATGGGTCGTGGATGGGTATTCCAGCATGACAATGACCCAAAACACACGGCCAAGGCAACAAAGGAGTAGCTCAAGAAGAAGCACATTAAGGTCATGGAGTGGCCTAGCCAGTCTCCAGACCTGAATCCCATAGAAAATCTGTGGAGGGAGCTGAAGGTTCGAGTTGCCAAACGTCAGCCTCGAAACATTAATGACTTGGAGAGGATCTGCAAAGAGGAGTGGGACAAAATCCCTCCTGAGATGTGTGCAAACCTGGTGGCCAACTACAAGAAACGTCTGACCTCTGTGATTGCCAACAAGGCTTTTGCCACCAAGCACTAAGTCATGTTTTGTGAAGGGGTCAAATAGTAGTTTTCACTCATTAAAATGCAAATCAATTTATAACTTTTTGTTGTTATTCTGTCTCTCACTGTTCAAATAAACCTACCATTAAAATTGTAGACTGATCATTTCTTTGTCAGTGGGCAAACGTACAAAATCAGCAGGGGATCAAATAATTTCCCCCCACTATATATATATATATATATATATATAAAATAGATCACTTAATTTATATATTGTAATAATATCAAAATATTACTTTTTACTGTATTTTTATCAAATAAATGCAGCCTTTTTGAACAAAGAAGCGTCTTTCAAAAACATGTTGAACTTTTGAATGGCAGTGTAACTCATCATGCACTATTAGTACTATGGCTATTATTTTTACTACTGCCTTCTTACCTCGATGGGGACTTTACACCAATGAATGCCAGAGGTGCCAGACACCAGGATCTTGTAATTAACACCGGCAGCGCTGCTGGAGTCTGTGATAATTTGCTCATTCTCATGCATGATGAGGGAAGAGGGTTCAAACACCTCCTGGCCAAAGTGTTTGGTTAGAGTCTCTAAAGTGGACATATATTTGACCTTCAGGTCATGGGTATTGATCACTTTGCCTTGCACAGTGTTCCTGGTGAATTCCTCAAGGAACACTTTAAAGACGTTAGTGATGCGCAGACGTGTGAGAATGTTCCTGTGACGTATGGACTTGTACATGACCTTGGGGATGTAATTCTTGTACCTGACAATGATAAAGTGAAAAGGTAAAAATGACAGGGAGTTTAATAGTTATATAATTACTCATTATTGGTGGATTTGTTTCTCAGATAACACAGGGGAGGAAATCAGAGAATACTGAAGGAAAAAATCAACGGCACCATTAATGAATCTTTATGTAAAACGTGATCAGAAATCAAACATCCTTCTATAAGGATACACATACTGTCTGCATGATCACGTACTGTATATCAAAATAAGGGCAGTTAATGTAATTTTGTATATAATTTTTTAAATAATGTTATTTTCAGTAATAAAAAATACTTTTTTAAAGTGTTTTTTTTTCAAATTAAAAAAAATATTTAATTATATTAAAATAAAATATTATCTTATTTATTTATTTTTCTTACATTTAATTATCTTTTGGGGTAATTTTTTATTTTATATATACAGTACACATTCATATGTGAACCAGGACCACAAAACCAATATTTTTTTAGCAACAGCCAAAAATACATTGGCAAAATGATAGATTTTCCTTTTATACCAAAAATCATTGGACATTAAGTAAATATCATGTTCCATGAAGATATTTAGTACATGTCATGTAAATATATCACAAAATGTTTGATTAGTAATATGCGCTAAGAACATACCTTAAAGGCAAACATTTTTTGCTCATTTTCTATCTGCTGTCAAATTTCGAAAAAAATTGACCCTTATGTGGTTTTGTGGTACATCACATCTCATCATAATATAACGAGTTCGCAGCAGCCTACAAAACTCGCAAAAAAATGCGGTGCCAGATGAAAATAAAAGTTTAAATCCACCATAAAATAAAAAAATGAAAGTCACACTGACTCTGCAAAACACAAAAACACACACAAATGAGCAGCCACAACTTTCTTGAACAGCACGTCCTTCAAAAGCAGGCAATGCTTTTGTCACCGTACCTGTGCGTAGAGGTACGTTAGTGAAATTATATCCAGAACAGCCATTCCTGTGGACCCCGTCCCTCGCTTGAGACTGTGCCTGGACACTGGAGGACATGTCTTGAGAGGAGATGTCCCATGCCAGTTTGTAAAATAGAATCTGCACCACGAATGTCATTATAACATAAATATGTAACATAATTTAAAATATCACACAAAACAGGGAAGAAAAGCTAAAAGAGAAAAGACAGTAAGGGAATACCTCATGCGATAGTAAAGCTTCAATGTTGTAGTCTCATCAATAGTGAATGAGTGATTGGGTGTATACCAGATCTTGCTAATATCATCATAAAGGGCGAACAAACTGCTGCACAGTGGAGATATACCTGTAATAGCGAGACTGAGACATTACTAATCTGTGATGATTACAGTGTTTATTTTGTGGAATAGCTGAAAAACCTACCCAACTTCTTGGCAGCTTCGACACACAGCTCCTCTGCTGTGAAACTTCCAGAGAGATGAATGATCTGGTGTGTCTCTGGCAGGTAAAAGTGTATCTCGAGCCCCTGTAATATCGCTGAGGCCATGACTAACTTACTTCTTCTTTTTCAGCGCTTTATTAATGAGGTCCTGGCAAAATTCCATTCCAACAATGTCCTAAGTGACGTATAGTAAAATACAATTCTGTCATCATACATATGGTATAGAAGAACATTTCCCTCTTTGAGATACATTAAATCACGTTATTTACGAACACCTGGAGTCTTTACAGACAGTTTAATAGAAACTGAAAGTTCGCAGAAGAGCTCAATTCACGACTAACACACTTCTCTCCAATTACTGACTGTCATTAGTGTGTTTGGATTCTTACAGCGACGTCGAATGAACTTATTAAAGATAGAAATCATGGAAACGAATTTTACCTTACCGTCGAACGATCATCTGGACGAGACTCACTTCCGAAGAAACTGACGCGGACGAGTTTCTGATAAATTACGTGCCCACACACTCAATCTGATTGGCTGCTTGACGTGACGTCACTTTTATTTAACCCTTAACTCGGTCGAGTTTCGGTCACTCACAATACAAACCTCTTGAGAAAGTCTCTACGTTATTTTCCAGCGAAAAACTGTGTGTGTGTGTGTGTGTGTGTGTGTGTGTGTGTGTGTGTGTGTGTGTGTGTGTGTGTGTGCGTGCGCGTGCGTGCGTGCGTGCGTGCGTGCGTGTGTGTGTGCGTGTGTGTGTGTGAAACGGTCTTACTAAATAATGTATACAAGTTCAAATGCCCACAATGTGGCATATTCTATTCTCGGATCTTGTCATTTTGTTGACTAATAATAATATAACTAACAACTAGTTACAGATAGAGGCTGAATCTACGTAAATACTAGTACTACTACTATTACTACTACTAGGTTACTAATAATAATAATAATAAAAACAATTATTTGTTTGTTATACTGGAGAGCTTCAGATCAGCAAATTCTTTTTTATTATTATTCAAAGAACATACAATATTTGATCAAGAAACAAAAAGAAGAAAAGGAAAAAAAGACAAATGACAAGATCAGTAGATTCTGTAGGTTTTTGTAAGACTGTTCCTTTAAGGGAGTAGTTTGAGGAAATAGGAAGTCAGTCCAGTAATATTTAGCACAAAGACACAAAACAAAAGGCGTTTGTGAATGATGGCAGGAATAAAAGGTAAAACTAAACGCTAGTTCTTGTTCGGATCAGTACTTTATTACACTATAACATTTTTAAAATCCACGCCGATGCTTTTACGAGCGCGACCTTTGTCGAGATTAACCTAAAAGCCTTGTTTACTTTGTTTTCATAACTAACGTTACAGACTGCTACGTAAAAGGCACAAGTACACGTTATATAACTCCAAATTTGTTAGTTCAAGTCTATTTAGTATCATGTTGCGATGGTAATTAATATTACGTTGTCAACTACGGTTTAAGTTTACTTCGGTTTACTTTTGTTATACCGTTGTGCTGCAGTCTTTTTTCGGTCATATTCAGTATATAACCAATGATAATCAAATTTAGAAATTATCTTAAACAGGACAAATCACGGAATTTATTTAAGTGCAGTTTCGTCAGTAAGTACGCCACTTCTGCAGTTGCGAGCTATGGCCGCAAGGGGACATACAAACAATGCTTCAGTCAGTGTTCAATCCTTGGCCTTGACTAATCTGAATTATTGCTTTTCAGGTCTTGTTGCGTTATCCTTCAGTGGTGCACTTGGACTGACTTTTCTCCTTTTGGGATGTGCACTGGAACAGTTTGGGTAGCTCTATGTTTTTGTCATCTGTAAAAATCTGAAGTGCAGTAATTCAAGATAAGATGAGCTCTATGTGCTTCCTTCCTCACAGAGTGTACTGGCCAATGTTTGTCCTGATGTTCTACATCCTGTCACCTATCCCAAATTTAATAGCCAGGAGGCATGCGGACGACACTGAGTCAAGCAATGCATGCAGGGAGCTTGCATACTTTTTAACCGCTGGAATTGTGGTGTCAGCATATGGGCTACCTGTTGTCCTTGCACGGAAATCTGTGGTGAGTACAGAATACGCTGTAGGCCTGTATGTCCTGCTTCGGTTTTATCTTTATGTCAAAAAGTGAATAGTTCACCCTAAAATGAAAATGGTCATAATTTACTCGCCCTCAAGTTTTTCTAAACCTGTATGAGTTTCTTTCTTCTGTTGAACACAAAATACATTTATTTTTAAGGATGTTGGTAACCAAGCATTTGACGGTAGCCACTGATATACATAGTATTGAAAAAAATAAGTCAATGGCTGCCATCAACTATTTGGATACCAATGTTGTTCAAAATATCTTCTTTTTGGTTCAACAGAAGAGAGAAACACAAACAGGTACGGAACAAGTGGATGGTGGGTAATGATGACAGAATATTCATTGTTGGCTAACGACGTGTATAATAAAACGTATAATTTTAACGTATTATAAAAACATGTCCAAGTCACATTTAACCTAAAAAGAAAGAAAGAATGATATCTTATTTATATATTTTGTATTTAATTTGTTATCAATTAGTAATTTTTCCTACTTTTTATACTATTTAGAGATGCTTTTATAGTTAATTTATTAATATCGCAAGTTTATTAAAACTTTAAATCAGTTATTTTATTTTTATATTTTCTGCTTTTATTTTGAATTTCATTTTAGTCATTTTGTTGTGTTTTTGTTTTTTCAATGTTTTTATAATACATGCATTTTTAAGATATATTTTAATATATGTCTATCTATATAGTTTTATACTTTTAATTTTGTAATACTTTTAAATGTTGCCTTGGCAACTCGCTAAATTAAAATGTTTTGTTATGCTGTATTTTATTTCAGGTAACATTTTATTTCAAGTAGTGATCATTTTAGTTGTGCTTTCAGTTTTTTTTTTTTTATATAATAACTGATGAGAATTTAGATTTTTTTTTTGCATTAGAATGATGAAAATTAGGGTTGAATAAAATGCAGACACCTGGCTGGTTTTTGAAAATAGTCTGTCTTCCAGGTAAAATATGACCCATATAGCTCATATAATAATAATAGCTTAGAGGTTATAACAGAATTCTGTTTTGTACAAGAGGAAAAACCTTCACTCTTCATTATATTTTTGTTCAGAATGCATTTAGTGCTCACACACAGTGTCCTCAAAATGACTTAAAAGCATATACAGACAGAATATGCTTTCTAAAAAGGCCAACCAGACAGTACACTGAATGTAATGTCTCCATGAATGAAACAATGTCTGTCTTCCTCTGCAGATCCAGTGGGGCGCCTGTGGCCTGGTAATGGCAGGCAATTGTGTCATTTTTCTGACCATTCTGGGTTTCTTCCTGGTATTCGGAGGTGGAGATGACTTTAGCTGGGAACAGTGGTAAAACCTATCCGGAAGAAGAGTATAACTACATTATAAACTACGAAACTAGTTTTCCATGGCAATGCTGATTAACCCAGGCCTTGACAGAGACTGTGTGCATTGCTTTGTTTTACTCTCGGGTTATGGCTGCTTTGGTGCTCTGCTTCTGCCTTTTCATTCGCATTACATATGCATGGCTCTGTGTATACAATAATTTGCTTAAAATGGTAATTATGAAGTTGCATTTAAACAAAAAGAGTAAATCTCACAAAACCTGTATAGTACAGTTTGGGTCATATTTACTCAAATCAAAAGCAAAAAAACAATCAATTATGATTTGCTTAAAATTAAGCCTGTTTTTGGAACATTTCAGATTTTTTTTGTATTAAGTTTAAAATTAAGATATCTTCCCCACCCTCTCATCAACAGATGTGTTTTTTCTATGCAATGCAAAAATTATTTATTTGATATATTAAAAGCAAGTATTTGTTTTAATTTGCCGTATTACACAAGAGGTTCACAATAATTTGGGAAAAGTCCTAAAAGTAGGCTTCTACTTTTACATATACTCATACAGTACACTGTTTTTGTGAGATTCATGCTCAAATAACTCATTTTAGGATCAATTAGAAATCCTTCATGCAAGCCAATTAAACCATCATTAAGATTTAGAATTTAATAATACACAAAGGTAGCATTTTTCTGTCCTTAGCAGCTTGAATTGTTAGTACGTAATTATCCTGATGAAATTATGAATGATCATCATTTGCACTTGATATATAGGCCTGTCAGTTAAGATGCATAATGCATTATCAAATAATGTCTCCTAAGAGCAATGCTTTGTGTTTGCAAACAGAAGCACTGTAACCATGGCAGTCTATGAAGTGTGTTCTTGCAATGCCACTAATGTCAGTTACGGATTGGACCCGTTAAGCTTTAACCTTCTTAAACTGTTTACAGCACATTACCAAAGCAAACATCGTCCTGCTGTTCTGTTCGTTACATCGGTTCCACGGGGGTCTGTAGAAACAGGAAGAAAAGTTTTAAATTCATGCAGAATATAATCTTAAACAGCCTTTCAGTGATTATAGAATGCTTATTATAATTACTTTTTATTGCAACGGCATATGATTCATGAAATTCCAGAAACATTTTCTTACAACTGACATAATTCCACATCAAGCTTATGAAACACTATGACATGATTGTTATGTGATTTAATATATTGTAGGCTATATAGTAAATGCATTGCTTGAGATCCAGTTTCATCTGAAAGACATAGTTTTCGGGTTTAATGATTGACAGTTTGACACTACTTCTGTTGTCATTAATAGTTTATAAACGATTGTAAGGTTATCATTGTATCCACTGTTTAAAATCTTCCTGACTCCGCATATAATCACTTGTATAAGGGATGTTTTTGATATACCTTTGTGATCTTGTTTCAGCACTTTCAAACAATATCCATTTGATTATATAAATTAAAAAACACTTGAATTTTTCGTTTTGTGTCTTTTTCAGTAACTCTATATGAATAGCGTCACTGGTTATGTTTCAAATTGCACTCTTTTTGACCAGTGTGACTATAAATTATGCATACAGTAAATCATAGCAATGGCTTCTGTTGATGTCAGCAATACAAGTGCCAAACTACTTACAGAGCGGAGAGATACAGACCTGAGTGTAACTATATAAGGTCTGTTTCAAAGACATGTTCACATTGAATTATAATGTATGTGAGTGACAACACAATGTCAGATTTGAATTTACATCTGGTTTACTTCCCATGTTTGCTGCAGCACAGGATGCCAATGCAGAGAGTAAAGATGTTACATTCAAGAAAGGAGGCAAATCTTTTTTTGTGTCTGGAGGTGGCAGATATTGTAGGAGTGTGTGCAGCGTAACTGAGAAATCACTGCAGCTTGAATATGATGGGTTTGAGAAAGCACGTCTGTGTGATCTGTCAAAGACCGGTGATCACCTTCAACATCTCAGATGTTTACTAATTTATCTGGAGGTCTTGGTCTTCAGAATCTCAATTCAGCAAGTGGTCTCCTGTTAATTTCTTCATAATTGTTGTTGATAATAATTTGGATTATAATTGAGCCATAAATGTAAATAGTTAAATTTTGGAAATTTTGGCAAACAAGACAAATAAAATACATTTAGAAATTTTGGCAAGAAAAAGTGTTCTTGTTTAAGCTTCGTGTCACTAAACTTCTGTAGCCTACATAGTAACTCAAAACTTGTCAATTGAATTAGAGAAAATAAACCTTATTCATATATTCTCTATATATTCTCATTCATATAAGCAATTTTGAAAAGCCTCTGATTTTAAGTTGTTTTTGTTTTTTGGCCTGTATTACTTTGAAACAAAATAATACATTATTATTTAAATTAGTATTAGTCATGTTGACTTGTTTTAGGACATTTTTATGAAGCTTTTGCATCCCTTTTTATTCTTGAAAACTTCAGTCCTGGTTGCATGGAAAACAGAAACAGCATGACATCACTTAAAGGGATAGTTCACCCAAAAATGAAAATTATGTCATCATTTACTCACCCTCATGTAGTTCCAGACCTGTATGAATTTCTTTGTTCAGATATTTTGAAGAAAGTTTGTAATCAGGCTGTTTTGGGGCATCATTGACTTCCATAGTAGGAAAAAAAATATTATACCCCAGAACTGCTTTGTTTCCCACATTCTTCAGAATATATTTCTTTGTGTTCAGCAGAACAAACACATTCATACAGGTTTGGAACTACTTGAGGGTGAGTAAATGATGACCGAATTTTCATTTTTGGGTGAACTTTCCCTTTAATATTGAATATTGTCACTAAATACATGGGCACAATACACAATACACTTACAGAATTGTCAACCCGATAAATGAGAAATAACTACTGATCATTTCAGCCAGATAAGTCTTGATTCTAGTTAACCCGTAATTTTGTAATTGTTTTCATGGAAAAGAGACATCACCTAAATTTGAACTACTGTGCTCAGTCTGCAAATATCCAAACGCTATGCAGATATATTCTAGTAAGTAATTTTGTAATTGCATGGAAAAGAGACATCACTAAATATTGAATATTGTCTCAAAATACCTATGCATAATAATACACATTGCTTTATTCATACAGTAGTTATTTAAACTGGTATTATATTTGCCATTTTATAAACATATTATTATGCTTTTGCATCCTTTTTTAATCGTGAAAGCTTCAGTCCCAGTTGATTGTAGAAAATAGAAAAGATTAACCAGTGCATACATAACATTTTATTTTACATACTGCATATTGCTTTTAAAAGTGGACCACATTAGATCAACTTTAAAATAGCAAGACTTCTCTATACTAGGCAAAAAACAAGCATAGTGTATTGCAAGCAAGCAGCTACAGTTTCAAATATATTCTATACTTTACTGATGGAGGTATTAAATGACAACATATCACAGAAAAGCTGCCTGAAGACATGAAGACAGACCCGTCCTGCTGAGCTGTCTTCCTCTGAGCGCTTCTCTCGTGCTCAGATTCAAATAAATAAATGAGTGGTCCGCAGACACTGGCCCTAACGGCAGCGGTGCCACTCACTAATGACCTGCCCTGGGGAGTTCTGCTCTATTTTCAAGCACAATCAAAGCAGCCAGACTGATTGATGACAATCAGAGAGGAAGTCTGGTCTTCAAAGGTGTCCTAAAGCAGATAAGAAACATTTTGTAACATATTCATGCTTTTGATTATGAAAGATGGCAAAACATATACCCAAAAGTATATCTTATTTCAAATATTGATCTCTTAAAAGTTGTTATAATGGCTCGTATCCTAATTAAAGAGGGAAACAGCAATGTTCTGCAGGGTTGGCAACCTGACAAGAATTTGAAATACAAGAGCATCATTCATAAGAGACTGCATGATGTTTTATTTCATCAATGAATAAGCATATCTGAATGCTTAGTCACATGCATTCATGTCTTCAGAAAAAAAAATAATTCAGCAAATAGTTAATTCTGAGGCACTGGAGAGATACAGTATAGTTTTTCTAAAAACAGTGGTTTTGGGTTAGAAAGGGCCCTCCAGTGGCCATGAATCTCTGCACCTCACAACCGTTGCCTGGAAACAGCCCAGCGATCCTCTGATTTATTTATTTCATTCATTTTCCACATTTTACTTGTTCTGTTTTATTTCATTTCATGTTTAGGTAACGCTGACCTTGCGTGACTTTCTGACACACTGCAGATGGTTTGGTTTATTGATGTGTCTCAAACACAACACACAACTCAAGGCAACTTACTGTACGGAGGAAACCAACATGAAAGCTCGATGGAAGATCATGACACATGACTGCACATTTTACAAGACACAGTTATGACCTTGAATAGTCACTTTTAATCTAATCTAATCTGAATCTAATCTAATTTAAGATAATTACTTACGTAAATTAACAAGTTTCTTTGAAAGTTTCTTTATGAAAAGATAGACAGACAGACAGACAGACAGACAGACAGACAGACAGACAGACAGACAGACAGACAGACAGACAGACAGACAGACAGACAGACAGATAGATAGACAGATAGATAGACAGACAGACAGACAGATAGATAGATAGATAGATAGATAGATAGATAGATAGATAGATAGACAGACAGACAGATGGACAGACAGACAGACAGACAGACAGACAGATAGAGATAGACGGACAGACAGACGACGAGACAGACAGACAGACAGATAGATAGATAGATAGATAGATAGATAGATAGATAGATAGATAGATAGATAGATAGATGGACAGAGAGACAGTCAGACAGACAGACAGATATATAGATAGACAGACGGACGGACGGATGGACAGACAGACGGCAATGACAGACAGACGGACGGACAGACAGACAGACAGACAGACGATGACGACGACGACAGACGGACGGACGGACGACAGACGGACAGACAGACAGACAGACAGACAGACAGATGATGGACACGACGGACGGACGGACAGACAGACACGATGACAGACAGAGATGGATGGATGGATGGACAGACAGACGATGATGGATGGACGGACGGACGGACAGACAGACCGACGGACAGACGACGGACAGACAGACAGACAGACAGACAGAGAGAGAGAGAGAGAGAGAGAGAGAGAGAGAGAGAGAGAGAGAGAGAGAGAGAGAGAGAGAGAGAGAGATAGATAGATAGAGAGATAGATAGATAGATAGATAGATAGATAGATAGATAGATAGATCTGCTTTCTTTCATCTTCTCAGTTGGAGGAAACAGGGGTGTCAGGAGGATCAGAGCACACCATCAATGCCAGAGTCCCAGAGAGGAGGAGGAGGAGGGATGTCCCATCCGCTGGTGATGGGTGACCACTTCCAATAGGATAGGAGGGGTTTACGGAAAGGTCTGTTTTATTCGCTCTCGCGCCGATTTTCTCCGTTCATCGATGACTATCATCTCGAAACGACAGCGCATGCATCTAAGGTAAGTTTGCACGCTTCTCTCGGTCTATTGTTCGTAGCATACAACGACGCTACCGTGCACTAGTTCGTGCACTTCATTGACAAAGAGAACATTATATTATCGCTTTCTAAGCATTGGACTTGAGACTTGAATCGCCCTCGATGATCGTGACTGTGAAGGCTGATGTAAGTTGCTAGTTGCATGTTGACATCGTAGCGCGCGTGTATGGTTCGTGCATGTAACAGTGGTCTGTCAAAGTACCGATGCAATTCAATTACTTGACTAAATAGCTGCCAAGCTGGGCTAATTTAAAATCCCAGGCCATTTGAAGTTCGTCTTGATCTTCACAGTTATAGGACTGTCGGTGAATCGTGGAGGTGTTTTCACTGGAGACCTCATGTTATTAAATATTTGAACTAATATACTGTTTTATCCTTCGAACTACGCTTTATCATGTTTAGGAGCACCGGCTTGTGAATTAACTTCATTAACTTGATGAACTTTATTGCAAGATACCCTTTTCACTGTCTGCTCTGGGAAAAGTGTGAAAGCTTATCATCCATTCTCATGAATATTAATCTACGTTATACAAATTCCTTACTATCAGACTAATATCATTTAGTTGCTGTGGTTGAATATAAAGACACAATGAGTCGACGCTGTGCATTCATTCCTTCCTTGATATAATCTGCATTAAATTCAATAAGCATTGTCATTATTTATGGAGGAATATGGATACAGATGTATAAGTGGTAGGATGTTCTTAAACTTTTATGTGTAGTGTTGCACATCAACTTTTCTCATGTAGATTGGCAATACAGAAATTACTTGATTTAATTTTTACATTAAGAATAGCCTTTCTGAGGGACAACTTTCGCTTTGGAAAAAAAACAATGATATAGCGAATGAAGTCTTAGCTTAATTAATAATTCCAGTTGACTCTTGGAATTTCCGATTTACCTTTTTTCCAGGAAATAGGTCTTGTATTCAGTGGCACCTATAGGACAAATGAAATACATCTCACACACTGTTCTCTTCTCCCCATCAACCCCAGCTCCTCATTTCCACCATCAGCTCTATCTCTCCTTCTCTTACTTACATCTTGACCATTGCTCAGTTCTGTATTCTGCCATTTATTAGAAGTAGTGGGCATCATTACATGTACTGTATACTGGATCTTTTCCTGTAAGACAGAACAGCTCATGTGCCCTTGTTGTACTTTCCTCAAACACGAGCGATGCATATTTTGGGTCCTGGAACGTTCTAAAGATGGTAGAGTATTGTTTCAATAATAAAACCTAAAATTGAACATTCTTGGAATATTATTGGTTCCACCTTCAAAAAATAACCAATTGGGAACCATACATTAGGGGAATAGCTCATATGCCTTTTTGCATTTTTCATAGGCAATATCCATGAAAACACCACTAACAAATTTTAGTACTGAAAATGCTCTGAGAATGTTACTTTATGGTTCTTAAAAAAAATTAATAACGTGCCCTTTTTTGTGACACTGAAAAGAACATTCAAATTTTAGAATAAAAAGACAAAAACACAAAAAGAACAATCTTAGATGGTTAAAACAAAAAATAAATAAATGGGATTCGTATATGTTAAGGAAACAGCTCATATATCCTTGTTGTATATGTTTTAAGGCATAATTGATGCAAACAGAACTAATACATTTTGCCTCCCAAATCATTCTAAAAAAAATTATATAATAAAAAAATAAATTTTTTTTTAAACCTAAAGGACCAAGTAAGTCAAGATCAATGCAAACACAACGGACAAATATCAGTTCCCAAAACATTCTGGGAATAGTTCTAAATGTTTTTTAGAATGTTAGATATTGGTTCCACCCCCAAAAATACCAAACAGCAACTGTACACTAACATTAATAAAACATATACTGGAAAGCGTTGTTTTTGCCCTCTTGAGGTGAATAATTAAATAATAACCCATCCATCTGTATACACCCAATCAAATAATAGCAGCAGATTTTATTGGGATGTGTTTGTGAAATCTAATCGTCTGATGTTTATGTAAACAGCATCCAATGCATTTATCTTAAATGGCCATTTGAGCTATCTTTCTGTTTGATTGCTTGGTGTTACACGATGGACTGTCTGTTTCTTACGTGTTATTGTGTAATCCTTACGTAATTGCAAAATCAATTGTGTCAAAGAACAAATCAAAATAATTAAAGTAGATTAAAGACTTGGCAACCCCAGAAGCTGTTTGTTTTGTAATGAGATGTTGCAGTGTGTCAGAGAATCGTATGGCCATGTTAAATAATTATACTGAGCATTGGTGAGTAATAATGAGTACACATCACATAGCGTGACATTGTGTTGTCCAGAGATTGTTTACAGCACAGAGCAAATGATTTCCCTGCAGGCCATTGAGATACATCAGCTAACCTACTTGTGATTGCCATTCCCCCACAGGATATTACTCTAAATCAGGGGCTTCAACAGGGGCCCGTAACCTCTGCAGGGTCCACGGTGGTACTGTAAACAAATCTCAAACAAATATTTGTGAATGATAATGAAAATATGTAAAGTAAAAGTATTATACTACGTAAATGCGTAGTGTTCCTGTGGCTCAGTGGTTAACTTGCGTTAGCAGCGCAAAGGTTGTGGGTTCGATTCCCAGTGAACACATGTACACAAAAAAAAATTATAACCTGAATGCACTGTAAGTCGCTTTGGAAAAAGCGTCTGCTAAATGTGTAAATGTAAATGCTCTTTAAACTTTCTATTGATCAGTGAATCCACAAAAATGTATGCTTTCACAAAAGTATTCAGCAGCACAACTATATACAACTACAAAATAGATAATAATAAATGTTACTTCAGCAGCAAATCATCATATTAGAATGATTTCTGAAGGGTCGTGTGACACTGAAGACTGATACTGAAAATTTAATTTTAAAGGTGCCATAGAATGAAAAACTGTCTTTACCTTGGCATAGTTAAATAATAACAGTTCTGTACATGGAAATGACATACAGTGAGCCTCAGACACCATAGTTTCCTCCTTCTTATGTAAATCTCGTGATTAAAAAAGAGCACTGAAAAACAGGTGAATCAGAACATAACACTGACTGTGACGCAACAGTCGGGATCACTACGCCCCAACATTACATAAACCAGCCCTTGTTCTAGGCAAGCACCAGCTGAACCATCAGAAGTTCTGCAGGTGTTGTAAATAAACAAGCAAGGACAACAGCGAAAATGGCAGATCATGGAAATAAATGTAATGTTCCAGGCTGTGCAGGGGATGTGAAGTGCAGGGATGGGTTGGTGTCTTTATTCAGAAAGGCACAGAAAGCAAATAACACGTTCTAATAAAATAACGCGAGCCACTAAAGGGACACGGTTAGCTCTTTGTTAGCTGTAGCCTGTTACAGTACATAAGATTTCACTTACCACATAAACAGTGTAAGGAGAGATGAGGATGATGGTGAATGATTTACAGATCCTGAGCACCACTGACAAGCGTCTGATCTTGTGAAATGTGTGGTAAGTACTGTTGCTCCATAATATAAACAGAGTTTGTGCATCGCGTCTCTTGAAAGTGAAACTATAACGCGATCGACTTGATCGTTCAAAAGCAGTTTCAATGCCTCGCGTATTAATAACGGCTCCCTGATGCCCGCGTTTTATATACAGCATAATAACCCGATGATATAACTGCGAGAGAAAGTATTTAAATATATATTTTCCTCCCTGTGTTCCCTTCTTGCTGATGAGTGGCACTGTGAAACAGCCAATCAGAGCAGGGCTCAACATTAAGGAGCGATGTGAAACAGCCAATCAGAGCAGAGCTCATTATTATTCGTGACCCTGCCAAATAAGCCAATAACAGACCGTTTCATTCTATGGAGAAATCCTAGGGTTGTAAATGGACATGTAAAATAGAGAGATTAGGGACAACCCGTTTAGACCATGCGCCGAGGCGCGCTGACCGTTTTCCCGTCGTTAAACTAGCAAAAGTGGATTCGGACACACCCTGAGTGCACTTGCGCCGTGTGATTTAGACCATGCGCTTAGATCGTTAAAATAGGACCCAAAGTCTCTTGGCATAGCTATCTTTGTTAAATTGCTTGATGGCATTGGGCAATCACTATATAAATGTTTTTCTCAAATACACGTTGGACACAATTATTGGCACCCCTAGAAATTCTTATGAGTAAAATATCTCTGAAGTATATTCCCATTCATATTCACAATTTTGAGCACTCCAGGGTGATTATGAACATGAAATTATCCAGCCATGGCTTCCTGTTTCACAGAAGTCTAAATAGAAGGGAAAACAAAGCCCAAATTCCCTTAATCATCCATCACAATGAGAAAAACCAAAGAATATATTTCTGATGTGCAGCAAAAGATAATTGAGCTTCACAAATTAGTGAAATTAGCTCTAATAGAAGCTGGGAATTTGTTCCATAGACTAGGACCAGCAACAGCGAAGGCTCGATCACCTCTGCGATGGAACATCGATCTAGGAACAGAGAGGAGACCAAGATTACTCGATCTTAGGGACCTATTTGGTTTATAAGTAGAGATTGCTTCAGAGAGATATGATGGGGCTTGATTTTGCAGAGATTTAAAAACAAAAGTTACAATTTTAAAAATAATTCTAGATTTGACTGGTAACCAGTTTAGTGAAATAAGAATGGGTGAGATGTGGTCGAACCTTCGTCTGCCTGTCATCAATCTTGCAGCAGCATTTTGGACCATCTGTAAACGCATTATAGAAGACTGACTTATTCCATGGTCTGTCTGAATACTCGATTCTGATTGGCTGGCAGGTGTTGATTAAATTCATTTAACTGCACAGGTAGTTCCAGCTCAGTTTAATCACCGTTCCATATCAATGCGCTGCTTTAATTGATGCACACTAACCAACACGCATCACTCGCTCGCACACACACACACACACACACACACACACACACACACACACACACACACACACACACACACACACACACACACACACAGAGAGAGAGAGAGAAAGATAGAGGTTGAAGATCGCAGATTGTGCTGCACACTCACATCAACTTGTTGTCAACGCTTCCCCGGGATTTTTATTACTACAATAAAAGATAGATACTAGATCGCTACAATATATTCTCCAGCAACGAGGTGATAAAATCGCTGTTTTTGAAGTAATTGTTAGTAGCGAGAGACACAGCAAGCAGGTATACACAACTGTCCTCTCTCTCTCTCGATCGATAATTAATTGAAATACATGCTATAATTCATTCAAACAAATGTGGTCTTACCCAGTGCTTAATTGGTAAATGTCGAGGTATTGGAACAAAGCGGGGTGACGGATCCGGCATGTGATTAGAGGAGGGAGAGGTAACGGATCATTCGCGTGATCACATTGGTGGGCCATTTTAAGTGATTAACAGCGTGCATCAGTTGCTTTTGTTAGGGTTAGTAGGCCTACACGAAAAAGCAATGACATTTTGAAACCGCAATTTCCAGGCCTGGGAAAAAAAATAATGGTAATAGAGTTATAATTAATCCTATTCAGAATTTTGTGGGGGATTGTGTGTATATTGCATAGTTTTACTCATTCCCGCAGCTTATCGAATGAGGAAAAAGCTTCCTGCAAACATGTATTGAATATAGCATGTAGGTTAGATGAGTAAATAAATCCACACAAACTAACATCAGATTAGTGCTGCGTGCGTGAATCAGTCAAATCCCTGAAGTTTAAAACTTTGTAACTTTAATTCTTACAACTGTTAAATTAATGGGCAAATGATTGTCAGATCACATGAAATAGATAGCAAAATAGCCAATGTAAACTAAATGTTATAAACTCGGAGCAACCATAGAAATGTTTAAATGAATCTTTATTATAACTTTAGCTTATGTTTTTTTTATTCACAACAGTCAGTCCCACAGAAAAAAACAGGGGGTCTGCAAAGCACCCCCTGGCGCCCCTTTAGTAGGCACACGAAAAAGCAATCATTTTGAAACCGCAATTTCCAGCAAAAAAAAATAATGGTAATAGAGTTATAATTAATCTCAGAATTGTGTGGGGGATTGTGTGTATATTGCTGTTTTAAAGCAGTTTACTAGGAAAATTCAACAAGAATATAGCTGTAGGTTAGATGAGAAAATAAATCCACACAAACTATCAGATTAAATCACATCTGCTGTCAGCCGGACCGCGTCTTCTCTCTTTCACTTTCTCAAAGATCCAAGACTACAACAAGCTTCACTCGCATCCAAGACTCTCTCGCATCTCGGGACAGTTGACAGAATTGTCACTCGCTTAATCGGGTCATCGTTGCATCGTCACAAAAATGTATAATTTGCAGGTCTTTTTACTTCAGTTTCAGGCTGAGCGCTCAGTCACATCCAAAGCCGCCTATATAGCGTGTATCATATTGAGTTATTTTTCCTAGTTTGTTGTTGAGCTTAAGTGGCCAAATACACACAAAATTACGCAAAAACAAGTAAATGTGAACAGTTGAGAAATAAAACGAATGCATAAACTCAACTGCTACCCTAGGAAAAACCCTGCCGTGCCACCCCCACTTCACTCTCATAATTAAATACGATTTTAAAGAAGCATGTGAAAGACTGGATCATTTGTTTATTGATACAACTGCATGAAAATAAAAGCAGACGCGGGCATGTTTTCTGATTATTAATTTTTTTCCCCTACTGCAATGTAAAATAAATAAATAGGCCTAAATAATAATAATAAATAACCACTATTAAAGCTACAAACGCAAATTAAGTGTACAAGCCTGAAGTGGCCATGGGAATATTTTGGAGAATCCTCGGTGAGCAGCACAAAACAGCTGGTGTAGTCAGGGCTTAATCTGAACAAACCCGGTCCGGATCGGCACCTCCAGACTCCGAGCATCTCATTTGGCGGATCCTCTTCCTCCAATGAAAGACGTTCGTGTCAAGGTTATTATAGTTTTGCATTTTTAAATTATTTTTTATTTTAATATTGCTTTCAATTTGCTTTCAATTTGTGCAAAAAAAAAATTCAGTTTATTTTTTTAATAATAATTTGGTTAATTTTAGTGTAGTTTTTATTTTGTGAAGTTTTCTACCCTATACAGGTTAGTTTGCGTTTTAATTTGAGTTTTAGTAATTAAAGTTTAGCTGAATTAAAACAACACTTCCAGAGTGCAGATCAAAGACATTTTAATTTAAGCTTATTGATGCAAACCACCAGCTACACTAAATTAAAGCATGCTGAGATTGATTAGAAAATTATATTTATTTTTGATTATTTTATTTAGTTGCTGTTGGTTTTGTTTTGTTTTAGTTTTTCATTTATTTTGACATTTTCTTAAATTCTCTTTCTTGCCTAAATGGCTTTATTTTCGTCAAATAAAGTTATAAATACGACATATTTTACAGTTTAAACATGTATACAACATCTCTTATATTTAAACTCGTTTTTAAACTAAGCATTTTTAGAAGCAAAAATAAAACATTTCATATTCGGAAAAAGACAGACGCGGCTCGTTTAGGTGACTTTGGTTTGCTTTACATTAAATACAATGGTTTTATATATTAAATTAAACAAACCTATATTTGACCAAAAAAGGCTATAATCTTACCTTTCAGAAACGCGTGTCTAGCTTTAAAACTCATCGGACATCACCAGCAGCAAAGTCATTCATTTCTGGATAGTTTAATCGTTATGATGACATTTATGAATGTACATTATGATGTTTTGCATGTAGAGTAGCCCATTGACGGCGCTCAGTTGGGGGGTGGCATGACTATGAAGCAAAGTTAATTTAGATTTAGAGTAACTAAGGGGTGATAAATTGTTGATATGAGTGCAATAATTCCAAACGAATGCCCAAAAGATAAACTAAAAATAGGCGACTGAGTTCGCCTATATGCACGCGCCGGCCCTGTGTAGGCTATTGATCCGTGCATTATGTCTTGTGAGAGCAGAGCAGTTCACATGTCGCATCTTTTGCATGTTCAGGCTCTTTATTTAAAATGTGGATGTGCTGCAAGGGTGGTCATTATAGAGTATTTTTTGTATATGCACAGTTTGAACCAAACAAAATGATTTCTAAAAGATTCTGCTTTGTAATTCATTTAGACAATTCAACAGAGGTCCTAAGAATTTTTTACTTTTATGCTGCAAGGGAAAATACATCTATATCATCCGCATAAAGGTGAAAGGACACTCCATATTTCTCAAAGATAGCACCCATTGGCAGCATGAATATAGAAAATAAAACTGGGGCAAGAATTGAGCCCTGTGGCACCCCACAAGCAAATGGGTGTGAGGACGAACTATGTTGGCCAATGGAAACACTTGAACAAGATTGTCAAAGGCAGACATTTTTCATGTGTTAAGAGCACATGTGGTAAATAGCTCACAGTATTTAGCAGAAATAATTAAGTAATTGACTACAGCCAAAAACACTAAGCTTCCCAAAGACAATTATAAAAAAAGAACAGATCTGTGCCTCATTGTAACAATATCCAGTTTCATCCTGGAATCCATTAAACAGGCTAATAGTTTTTTCCCTGCTGGATATGGACATCCTTGATTAATTCATACTGTGATAATCAGTGACCCGTATTGAATTCATAATTGTTCTCTTAAGTCTTGACATGTCATCACATGATATATGAGGCTATGAAAGCCATGTAGTGTTGTTTTGGACCGACTTTTCAATTTTGCAGGGTTCAGTGAAACTTGCAGTCCTTTAGGAATTCTCAAAATACCGAACCAATTGTGTTGTCACACTCATTTAATGCTAGTAATTGCTTTAGAAATTAAAAACCCTGCTTCTCATAGCTTGACTGGATTTGGAGTGGTTGGCAGAACAAAAATAAATAGATCCTATTGAAGAAGTCACAAGTCTGTGAGAATCTACATCTGTACTTTTTGCTCTCAATACATAAACTTTTATGCCAGGACAGCTTATTGTATCGCTCAAGTACACAGTAACCCGTGTTTTTGGTGGGACAGGAACATCATTGAGGGTACAGCATGAGGTTATAACCAAGCACTGGTTCTGGTAATAAGATTGTGGAGCTGGTGAGCACCATGGAGTCTTTGTTTCAGCTCAAATAACATATTGTGTCCGTCTCAATACACAATACACGCCTGTTTGTCAGGAATAAGGACGCAAGAAGTGCATTTTTGGTATTTAGCTATGGGTTTTCTTAAACAAATACGGCTGTACTGCTAAAAGTGATATAAAAAAATTACAAACTACAGGTTATTTATGTTTGTTAACAGTATTGTCCAACACAGACCAGTTTTGAAATATTTAGGAATCATCCATATTTGCGCTTGTTCACATACGTCTCAAAACACTTAAATCACTTTGTTGTGCACATGTAAAACATCCTAAACACTCAATGAGATGTTACTTAGAGACCAAGCATACATAATAAAGTTGTCACACTCTTCTTCTGGAACAATAGTAAATAGCAAATTATCCCAACACTCACTGGAGCATCCAGGTCACACTTTTGTGTGTTTTTAGATTTGTCAATGTGAGCGAGCAACTTTTGGAAAAAGCTTAAAAGTGATAATGTGGATGGATGGTGAGCGTTTTGAAAAAACAAGTAGTTTGTGATGTTTCGATTTCACTATTAGCAGTACAATTCTGTTTAAACGATGTACTAAAAACTGAAAAGTTCTCCTTTGTGTATTTGAAAAGTTTCACGTACAGATGTTTTCAAAATCCCAGTTCAGACGGATCTGTGAAAATGAGTAAAAATGCTGTATTATGCATGGTTGGTTGTATTATGCCAGTAGTTGGCGAAACACTACTCGCTCACATATCTTGTCACTGTTTTCACAAATTTGCATTTTTGTAGTTTACCCAGCAACTAAAAATGGTATCATTTTCAAAAATATGTGCTTTGATACCCGTTTAAAAAAAGGCAACACAAAACGCCGTTGTCATGTGACTGAATGACTATAACGCATAAATATGTTTCTGTTTTTAATTGAAAATGGTATCTTGTAAACATGTGTGTTGTAATTTTCCATAAACCATCTATAGTTTGTGTAACACACTAATCTTCCTCTTTTGCCATAGAAAAACAATTTGCAAGTAAATAATCTGTCATCTTTGCAGGAGTTTAGTATGAAGATCAACATTTATAATTAGCAACATTATAAAGTGAATAGCAGGCAAAATGGCATTACAACCATAGTTATATATGGGCACAATATGCATCATCATTTTCACAGTACACGGTACATCATGAAAATGGCATGTCTTTGTGGACGGATGGCCAAAATGTAGAAAAAAATATGTTGTGTTCAATCAATGTGGATGTAGATTTTATATTCAGTGTAGTATTTAACTAGGCAGTAACTGGAAAATATGGATATTACACTGTAAAATATAGATAATCTCATCCCAATTTACCTGTCCAAACCTTTCCCCTGACATGATTACAGTTCATAGCTGCTGTTAGAAACTAGACGTAAAATACATTTCAACCTAATTGAATCCATCACCCTATGTTCTGTTGCAATTTTGCATAAACCGATCTTTTATCTTAGGAAAATGTGTTCAACAGACTGAGTAACCCCACCAAATTAGAGAAAGATAAGAAGGAAAAAAACAGAAATGAGAAAGTGTGGAGCTGAAATGTAAATTGGCTAATCAAGGTTCTGCACAATAGGCAATGCAATCATTTTTCAGCTCACGGATAAAAACTGCATTGAAGTGAGGTAGAATCCATCAAGACCTCATTATTTATCTCCCCCAACCTTAAATTTCAAGGTGTAATTTATTTGGGTGCAAAGGCAAATAAAAGGCAAACAGTTTTATCATGAATTATGAATTATATTTATTATGAATTTAGGCTGTTTGTACTATCAAACCTTGAATTTTTCCATTTGAAAAGGTAATGATGCACACGAAAGTGTAGAAAACCATGCCAGTTTACTTGTGAAAGGCTTGGTCAACCACTCAGTATAATGTAATATAACGGATTGTAACCATTTGGGGAATTCCTTATACCCCTACTTGGCATTAGACAAGTGCTTCTCAATCGGGGGCTGAGTAGACTTCAAAGGGGCTTCAAAATGACTTAAAGTAAGACAAAATAAAACTTTCAATACGCCCCCCGAACAACTGTCTTTGAAAAAAAGGGTTCCTACAGTTTTGGAAAAGCTGGATGTATTATATAAGGTAGCCTACTTTTAAAAGTGAGATTTCAAGACCTGAAAACCTTTTGGGAATTACTAAAACCTTAAAACTCCATGTGCCTTTTTATAATGCATAAGTTTCCCAATGCAAGGTTGCGAACCAAAGCTTTAGACACTTAAGGAAAGGAGACATGTCAGAACGTTTATACAACAGTTAATTCATTCTTCGAGTATGATAGAGTGGAACAGTCGGACCGAAATTACAAATCCATTTCATTTTTTTCATATAGGAAATAATTGTTATAATAACATACAAACCATAAAAGGCAGACCTACTGTGCTTTTGTTGAAGCCATTAGCCCTCGTTCTTTAAAAAAATCATGTTTAACAGTGGAATTATTGGTGGAAAAATTACACCACCCATGATTCTGCTTATAAATCAGATCATAAAAATCAGATAAATGCAACAAGCAAATCTTTAGTGCCAACACAGTCCATGAAGCATGGGCGTAAATTTCATTTAACAGTAGGGGGGGACAATAAATATAAAATTTCTCATGAGCAATTTTTGAAGGGGACACAAATAATACAGTCAAATTGTACTTATAAAGATATGTCCCCACAGTGAAAAACTTTGCTTCTATCATTATTATTGTAGCACGGAGACTGCGTCATTATTATTTTCAAAGTTTTTCTCAGGTTCAGTGACAAAGCAGATCAGCACATTTCAAACAGCCACAAACCAAGGATAAGAAATAATAAAATCCCTTTTATTTCATCCATGCTGACGATTGTAATGATGCCAGATTGTTTACCTCAGCTTAGAGCGCTCTGCTCGTGCTGCTTCTCAGAATGTTTGGTCGCTATAGCAACCAGTTGTAGTGGAAAACTGTAGGTCCGAAACAGAGCAGAACCGAACTGAACCGAACCGAGCTGGTACCGGTCAGTGGAAAACCCCCATAAGTTGCAGTGCACTATGCAACAAGCTATTGTAAACAAGCTAACGTTAACTAGATAAGTAATATTTGAATCGCTAATATAGCAGATTCATGGAAAATTACATCGGTAACATTAATCAGCATTTTTGCCGCAACTAATTTATGAATGAGTCTGCTGCATCAACTACATTAAAGAGAATCGCTTTATTTAAAGTGAATAAAGTACCCTACTTACTGGAGTTCAACATTAACTGAGCAGCAGCCACACACCTGACTCGTGTGTGGAGTAGGTGAGATGAACTGGGAAAGCAGGCAGTGGGCCAAACCACTGTGAGGAAGGGGAGGGGGAACTCAACTGTTTCTAAAAGCATTTTTTGCGGGGGGGGGGGGGGTTCTACTTACACAATTATTTTAGGTATACATACATATATTTTTCACAATAGAGAGTGCGATTTTTTTAAATATTTTTTATGGGGGGACAACCCTCGGATGGGGGGGGACATGTCCCCTCCGTCCCCCCCGGGATTTACGCCCATGCCATGAAGCAATGTGAATGATGTAATCGAGTCAATCTCCCTACACTCTGAAACTACGTAAATATTTGTATATTAAAAATATTTCATAAAATATCTTGAATATATATTCAACCTGTTTCATTTGTAATTTGAATATGTCGAATATGTACTAATTTGTTTGAATATGTAGTTCTTTCCCTCATTAAAGCCATTAAATACACAGTCTTGTACCGTAATCGTTTTACCTTTATCTGAACTGTTGTATAAAAGCAGTATCACACTTTTTTACTCCAATAACTTCTCATGATAAACAACCCAAAGTGTCATTGCTAAGACGCTTTCAAATTAGTCATGGAGGCTTGGACTCATCTATTGAACTAGCAACGGCAGTCTTTGGGACACTCCTTAGTTTCTCCTTGTTTATTTACATACTTGAAGAAGTGTGTTGTTGTGCTTTTGCTCATGTGTGATTGCTATTGCTTTAATAAGTCGCTTCAAACCTATCATCTTTCCTTGTTGTTTTACATGTGGTCGTAAATCAGTGGGTTTGCGACTAAAAATAAGTCAGCTCACTTCTGATAGCATCACAAACAGCAGTGAAAAAGCTATGCCAAATCCACATAATCCAATCCAACTAACCCAGTATTGTATATAGTTAAGACAGCAAAGTAAATAGACTTATCAAGTTTTAAAAGGGAGTAGAAAACATTCCCTATCGTTTTTTATTGACGTCAAAGGTTTTGTGTCCAATCAAACTCTATGGTTTTCAGATTCTCTTGGCAGAAGCTATACATATTTGCTCCAGTGTTTATTTGTGTGTTAATTACACTTCTGTTGTGTTTATACATTTACTAAATAGTTTTTTTCATTTGCAAACATCTTACCATATGAAACACCATCCTTACAATAAGTTAAAACTTCACAAGACCAAAATTCATGTTTTTAGAAGCATGCAGGGAAACATACAGTATACCAAAATAAGTATTTCCATGCCTTAGTTGGTTAAAACCGATGCTTGGAGAAAGTTGCGTGTTTCAACTGGACAGGGACCTGTAAGGCTCTGTAACAGAGCCATCTGCTGTGGCTCAGGAACACAAAACCATACAGACTTCTGATCTCAGTGCCAATGAGACATTGTTGTGGCACTGTTTGAAAACTGTGACTCACTATCAGCATCTGACCAACCTCAACAAGCTTGAAAAAACCTGTTACAAAGAATAGGCTGACATTATTAACAAACTGTATATGCAATGATGGCAGTTAACCATAAAATCTTAAAGGGCACCTATTACGCCCCTTTTTACAAGATGTAATATTGGTCCTGGGTGTCCCAAGAATGTGTCTGAGAAGTTTCAGCCCAAAATACCCCACAGATCATTTATTAAAACAGCTGGAAAATGTCATTTTTGGGGTGTGTCTAAAAAAGAACTGATTTGGAGTGTATCGCTTTAAATGCAAATGAGCTGCATATTCCCGCCCCGTCTCCAGAAGAGGGTGTCGCGTATACGTCTCTCTGCATTACATATCTACAGCGATAAACCGGTAATAAGCAACATAACTGAGAGTGGTGTTTGGCCGTACATATGGAAGTCAATTTGAACACTGTGTGAATGTTATAATAAATGTATTACTAGAGCTGTTGTAGCATAATTATTATTATCATTATTATTGTCTTTTTTATTTTATTTTACAGAACAACATTAAAATTACAATACTAACATTTATGAATGTTGATGGAGCTTTTATTTTGGCAGAAACCCGCAGGAAGACCTCAGTGCTTCTTTTTGTTGACAGCAGATTTATAAATGATTCTGACGAGTTTGGGAAGATGTTTGTCGCACGTATCGCATTGGCACATGCCTTTAAAAAAACTAATAAAAATGTTACTGAGCAGCTGACGAGTAACAGTGTTTTAGCGCAGATTTTTCTCATGCTTTGGACTTTGAACCCTGGTGCCGCGAGCTTGTGCAGCGCTGTTTGAATAACTTACATGCAATTTGTGCGTGTATTAGAAAACATAACATTCTGCAGTTTATTTACTAATCGTTTGAGGCCATTTTGCGATTTCAATCATCATACAGTAGCCAGCATCATCCACCCGGAGACATGAGAGGCAGTGCTAAACAGTCTCGCAGTCGGTGCTTTGTGCTTGTAATGAGTTTTGTGTCTTTCTCTGACAGTTTTAAATACTTCCACACTTCAGACACGTTTGCTGCATTAGTGCGTGCCACTATTTGATCGTGTCACGTCATTGTTCGGTACAATTTATGCGGTCTTCTCGCTTATTCGGCCACAATTTAGGTTGCCAAACAGTCGGTGCATTCCTAGTACTTCTGTTATTTAAATGTCTGTAACACAGAAATAATGATGTGTGGTTGAAAAGACTGTGTTGCTCTTTCTGGACCAGCAGCAGCATGAATGCAGAATGTCTTTAACACCTCTTTCACATCGTAAGCGTCAGTGGAGCTTGAGCAGCGCGTGTTTTGTCACCGCCCATATCAGTGAATGACAGCGTTCACATCGGAAGCGTGATGATTCATCAACATGGGCAGCGACAAAACATGCTTCTCACGCTCCACTGACACTCGCGGTGTGAAACAGTCGCAATATAGCGTCACATCCCTAGTAAATGCAGAGCACGAATTCCGAGTAAGGGTCACCATACTTGGCCGTATGTCACGTCACTTTCACTGTCACTTATGAGTATTCTCATTAGCTGCGTGTTCGTGTCCTGTTCTGCACATAGCTGGTGATTTGTTTTGCTTGTGTTTTCGTTTTGTGTGAGCACATGGCTTTTGTCTTAGATTTCTGTGTGCCATGTGCTCTCATGTCAATTGTCTTGACCCCACCCATGTTGTTACCTGATTATTGGTTCATTTGCAATGTGTTTATCTCTTTACCCTCCTCATTTGCTCCCTTTATAATCTCCTTGTGTTTGCAGTTATGTGCCAGTTCATCATCGTATGTTCCCCAGTTGTGTGCTGGTCCTGCCTTGCCAAGCCGTGACTTGTTCCTGTTTTTTCCCCACGGGGTAGTTTTTGTTGTTGTTGTTTTTGTTTTATTTTATTAATAAAAGCCCATCTCCTGCACCATTGAGTCCTCACCTCATCCCTTCACCCCCAACCCTGACAGACTTGGTTTAAAGGGGATTTAAAAATGAGGAGTGGGTGGGTTTTTATCATTGTAGGATGGTTGTGTTCACACACTGCCAACTCACATTTATGTCCAAACACCATGTTTATGTAAACACCTTTAATGTAACAAATAGTTCTCAGTGATATTAGTCTATTTTTTCTTGTTCTATTTCTATCATAAAATCAAAGAAAAACAAGTTGGACATTTTTTGAATATATTATAAGGCACTTATAATACTTTAATGTACAGTAATTACACTGTATATAATACAATTAAAAATACATTAAAAAGCAAGAAAGGTTGGGTCATATAGTCCACTGTGGAAATGGAGGCTTGAGGTGCAAATGCCACTGAAATTAGTAAAAAGTTAGTTTTTGTTCTATGTATTTACAACATATAATACAGTTAAGCAATATCACACAAGTGCTGTTTTTCCTAAATATCAGCACAATCAAAAATGTAACTTTGATTCAACCATTTTTAACAAATTGGCTTAAGTGAATGATTCAATGTAAATAAATGTAAAGTCACCAATACCCTACAGACTTGTGGACTATAAACAAACACATGTAAATGATGATATTTTATATTTTCATACACCCCATTTAACACAGAGCAAAAAACAAACAAAAATAAAGTTTTCCTCCATATCTGTAATAACGTTAGGTAAGATAAACTAGCTAAGTAACTACAATTTACTAGCTTGCTTAAATTTGAGTTAAGATTGACTAGCCTAGATAGCTAAGATAAACCAAAGGTCATTGAAAATAGTTTAATATTAAGTGGCTAAATTAACTAGCTAGTTAAAAATAAACTGTCCCACATTTCCAGGGTTAACAGAATGTTAATTTAAAGTTATCTGGTCCTTAATAACATTATATAATGTAAAAAAGTAATTATTTATACATCATTCATGGAACGTTTTTTCCCCAAAACATTTTTGTTTTAGAATGTTTATAAAACATTTGCACACACAGAAAAAAATGCTTTTAAAACATAAAAAAAGACATTTGAAATGCAATTTCTAAAATGTGTAATTTAATTTTAAAACACACAATAATCTATTTATTTTTCCCTTAGTGACAGAATTACTCAATGTGTGATTTTATGTTTATTGTCAGATTACAGTTACATATTTGATTAATGTTATATTGTTGACATATTTCTCAGATATGTATTTAAACAGATAAACAAATTCATAGGTGGGTCTGTTTGCATTTGTGCAACAGTAAAAAACTTCAAATATATTTAATACCAATTTGTAATCAACAAAGCATTCTAGACTCTTCTGTTGATTATAATGGATGCTATTATCCTGAGGTGTTGCATCAAGCTGCTCACTTACAGAATAGACATGATTCAAACTGTGCCAAGCACTAAAGAACTTTCCACCGATGTAAGATTGACAAGCAATTTACTGAAACATGAGGACAGATGCATCTCAGGTGCACACACACACACACACACACACACACACACACACACACACACACACACACACACACACACACACGAGCAAGATGTTTGGTGTCAATGTAAAAATGTTGAACACTCAAAATGTGTGTATTTCCCATTTAGTTTCCTATGTCCATTCCACACCATCTCTATGCATTTTAATAAATAATTATTGAGAATTAAATTGCCTCAGGCTCTAACTGTTAATATATAATAAAGTCTTTACCCACTAGGGTCCGGATCGGATTCAGAGTGATGATCAAAATTGAGATGAAATCAAACTCCCAAAGCTTGCACAGTCCTATACCACTTCCTGGGTCAAAATTTCATTCGATAGCATTAGGCAGTGTTGATTTATGCTGTTTAATATTCGATGAATGTAATATTTTACATATGTATCTGCTGCTTACATATTAGGGGTGGGAATCGCAGGGTACCTCATGATACGATATTATCACGATACATGGCTCACGATAACGATAATATCACGATGATATCACTGCGATTCTGCGATAATTTATATATTTCTAGAAAATCCTATATGATACATCACGATATCTTTCTATACAGAATGCCTGTGAAAAGGTTAAGTGCAAGTTTTCTTTCTTTTTTTCTTTATTCAAGTCCAAACTGTTAGAAAACAGCAAAAAAAGTTCTGTAAATCAATTTTTACTGGTTGAGTAGGCTAAATTAATCATTTGATTCTTGGACTTAATAAAAGCTTACACTTTTCTTTTTCTCTGTGCGTAATCAAACACGTTTAGCTGCTTATCAAACAGAAAAAAACTAGATAGATAGATAGATGGATGGATGGATGGATGGATGATGGATAGGATGGATAGATAGATAGATATAAACCTGGTACATTTCAAAATTAGCCATTCACATCGCGTCTTTTGCGCGCTCAGGTTCGTTATTTCAAATGTAGACGCGCGGCAAGCACACACACTGCACACTTCTGCGCCGCATTACGGCTCTGACAAGGTTTTGTTTCGTCCTCCATGCCATAGATGCAGATTTATGTTTCTGCCGGTCGGTGCCCAATATTCACACTGCATAACGCGCACTTGTAATATCTGAGAGAGAAGGGAGAGAGAGGGAGAGCATCCAGTGTTGTTCACATAAAACTGGACGCACTGCCGGCGCTCTCTCTCACTCATATAGTGAGGAAAATCCACCTGCGATCCGAGCGGAGAGGTTATAAGCAGAGCCGATCCTCCCTATACGCAGAATACACAAGCTGCTTAGGGCCCCAGAAACACCAGGGGCCCCCCTTGCTCTTAAAGATGATTTCATTTTAGTTTCGTTTTGAATTTGGCCAACAGCTATGAAAACATGAATGATAATTTATTGTAATGCGGTGCTAGCCTGTCTCCCTTTCTACGTAAAAATCAGTATTTTTTTCTTTTATGCCAAAAATCATTAGGATATTACATAAAGATCATGTTCCATGAAGATATTTTGTACATTTTCTACCGTAAATATATAAAAACTTAATTTTTGATTAGTAATATGCATTGCTTTGGACAACTTTAAAGGTGATTTTGTGGTCCATGGTCATATTTTTGAATGAAAAGTCAATATGAAACACAGCATGACATTATAGAGCTAAGAGAGTATAAACAATTGTTTATAATTTGGTGTTTCTTTGGTTTACTGTCTTCATTCTAATGTTACTGAACACAAGAAATGAACATCAAAGCTGAGACAATTGTGACTTTTAATTTGTAAACTGGCCCAGTGGAGGGTTTGATGAAAAATGATGCTAATAGTTTTTTTTCCCCTCTGGCTACAGTTCACAGCTGAAGCTCATTTGTATGCCGGTGGAGAATCCCGAGAGACAGAAGAACCGTCTGAGCTTGAGCTGTCAGCAGAGATCATGAGGAAGAGCCGGAGCGTCTTGGCAGTGACACCTAGTGATGTGAGACATTTTACTGTTGTGTTTCAACATGAATAGACGATAATGCTATGCAGTGATTTTTTTTATTCTGTCCCCAATACACACAGAGGTCCATGCCTTTTAGATGTTTAAAAAATCACTTCTTGTTTTTCTCCATATGTTTCACACCTACGAAGCTGCCAGGTTTTCTCTGAAATATTATGTTCTTCGATTTCTAGAGAAAGAGCTAAAACAATCAACAAGCTCTATGCTAGCGTGTCTACAAGAACATAAACAACCAATCAACCACAAACCCACATACGCACACACATAATATTAATAGCTATTTATGAGGGACGTGGGAAAAGATGGCAGGCACCATAAAACCACGACAGAAAGAAGGACAGAACAGAGTTGAAAAAGGGCAGTCATTAATTTGTCTTCTTGATGTTTTTAATTACCTGAACTCGGTTGGTTGTAACCAAATTAGGCTTAATGTTTTACAGTCTTTGAAGTCTAATATACATACTATTAATTAAACTCTTCTGTTTAAAGGTGAAGTGTGACATTTTTTTACCCCTAAATATTTATTCTCAGTTAGGATTAGGGTCAGCATAGAAACAAAGAAATGTCGGGGCGTTTACCCATTTTACTTCCAAAAAGTGAGGTGAACTTGATTCTGTCCATTGGGAAGTGATTGGATTATGAAAATTGACTATGACAGGTGGTTGTAGTGTATGGCTTAAAAAACTATAGTGCTTTGTGATGTTGGATTGCCGTGTCAAGTTATACACATCACCAAATAATAATTAGGAGTGGCACTATACCAAATTGTTATGTATTGATCTAAACCTCACAGGTTTCATAACAGACCAGACAGAGCTGATACTTTGGCCCATCATGCAGGGACAGCGATGCATCGGTTTGTCTTCTGTATTGACAGCATAAACCCAGTTGCAATGCCCCATAGACAAACTGCTATATTGCAGCTCTTCCATAAGTGCCACCTACTGGCAGAGAGTTAATTTGCATTTTTAGCATAATTTCACAAAGCTAAAGTCAGATCATTCTGTTTGCTTTAAATCTTGTAATTGAACAATCTAATTTAAATAAAAATGACTGCTCGTGCTGTATGTAACATTTTTGTTTGGACTGGGATTAAAATGCAGTGGTTGCCTCTAATTTCAAATGGCTACATATTATTATTATTACTTTTTTCGGTTTAGCCTGTAATAGAGCAAATAAACAGTTTGTTAATGTAGCCTACTCTTTCATTCTTTCTTGTCTCTTGCTTAAAGAAAAACATCAGCAATTGGTATCAGAATAGCCCATTTGCTGAAAATCATGATCCTTGTGCGTGTGTTGTGTGTGTGTGTGTGTGTGTGTGTGTGTGTGTGTGTGTGTGCGTGTGTGCGTGCGTGTGTGTGTGTGTGTGTGTGTGTGTGTGTGTATATATAGGTGCTGTCTAACTGGACCGATTCTGATTGTAGTGATGAGTAGTTTGGACATTTGGAAATGCCAGGGCTGATTTATTTTTTTATTAAAAAAAAATTGTCCCAGAGTGAGTACAATCCATTGAACACACTGTACTTCTGTCCTTCACAGCCTCGTTTTCATTCCTGTCAGAAATTAAATATGGAGCTACCATGACTAAGGTCTATTCTCAATGTCACCAAATAAAAAATGTATAATCAGAAACAAATTATACAACTAATATAATATGTCCAAACTTAACCAGATACATTCAGTACATACATGTTAAGCAGTATGTACTATATAGCAAATCTCTTGATGGAGAAAACTGATTGCTAGTTATATTGTCAAAAAAATATATAATCGTCCAAAGATATTTAAAAAGTAATAGAGAGAGAGTGTACATCCTACCATACATATACGGTGTACTCATAGAAAGCAGAAAGCATTAAATGCTAAATAGCTAATCTTGGCTGCATGATTGTTTATATCATCACAAAATGTAAACTGTATTATTGAACAACCTGTATATATAAAATTGAAGAAAAATTATATCCAACTTTACCCAGATAGATACAGTATAGAACACTCATGTAATGTGATGCTACTATATCGCAACTGCCTGACTTTTGATTTTGTAACAAAAAGGAACTATTATTGCTCATCTCTTTATATAGTTAGATATACTAATATATATATATATATATATATATATATATACACTCACTGGCCACTTTATTAGGTACACCTTGCTAGTACCGGGTTGGACCCCCTTTTTCAGAACTGCCTTAATTCTTCGTGGCACAGATTCAAGTGCTGGAAACATTCCTCAGAGATTTTGGTCCATATTGACATGATAGCATCACGCAGTTGCTGCAGATTTGTCGGCTGTACATCCATGATGAGAATCTCCCGTTCCACCACATCCCAAAGGTGCTCTATTGGATTGAGATCTGGTGACTGTGGAGGCCATTTGAGTAAAGTGAACTCATTGTCATGTTCAAGAAACCAGTCTGAGATGATTTGAGTTTTGTGACATGGTGCATTATCCTGCTGGAAGTAGCATCAGAAGATGTGTACACTGTAGTCATAAAGGGATGGACATGGTCAGCAACAATACTCAGGGAGGCTGTGGCGTATAAACGATGCTCAATTGGTACTAAGGGGCTCAAAGTGTGCCAAGAAAATATCCCCCCACCATTACACCACCACCACCAGCCTGAACCGTTGAGACAAGGCAGGATGGATCCATGCTTTCATGTTCTTTACGCCAAATTCTGACTGAAACCATCTGAATGTTACAGCAGAAATCGAGTCCAATTTCGGTGAGCCTGTGAGAATTGTATCCTCTGTTTCCTGTTCTTATCTGACAGGAGCGACACCCGGTGTGGTCTTCTGCTGTTGTAGTCCATCTGCTTCAGGGTTCGACGTGTTGTGAGTAGGGATGGGCATTTTAAGCAAAAGTAATATTCGATAATCACTGGAAAATCGCACCCCTCCCGCGCATGCACCTGCCCACCCACGCACACAAAACACACACACACACACACACACACACACACACACACACCACACACACACACACACACACACACCACACACACACACACACACACACACACACACACACACACACACACACACACACACACACACACACACAAACAGAGAGAGAGGGGGAGAGAGACCATCCAGGCTTTCAATCTGTATGATAACAAACTGTTTAATTCATTAGAGAATAGTCTATCTTAACCCAAGAAAATTAATGGTTGTAAAGTATGAGTGCTGAAACATATTAATATAACATAACCGAATGACGGCATTTATTAACAGAACAGTCCGTCAATTATCAACTGCTCATAAGGACATTTCTATTTTAAAAATGAGCATGAACATTCATATTATTAAAAAAGAAAATCTTAAATTTGATTAATGCATCAATGAATATTAGGCGTAAAACATATTGCGCGCTAAACAGAATATCATTCTTAAAACATATTACGCGCTAAAACATAATTTGTGAACAGCTTGAATGACGGCACTTATTATGTGAACATTACTATTAACGTCTGTCTTCATAACAATAACCTATTTCATATATATATATATTAAATGAACATGTTCACATGCTCGGGAAGAAGACGGGAGTGTTGTTCACAATTAGTCCGGGGAACTTTTAATTGAAACAAGGGAACGAATATAGATCCCTGCAGCTTCTCAGAATTCTCCGCCTGAGTCTGAGCCCGTCTCTCTCTCTCTCTAGCTGAGCCATTTAAATAGTTCAGTTTTGGTTTTTAATAGCAAATTGGTCATTATTTTGTTTCCTTTCTTTATTAATGTAATTTAGAAATATGATTGGAACATTTTATTTTTGTTAAATTCAAGTTTTTGTTTTTTAAAATACCAAGCGGCCAGCGCAAGTTTGATTGGTTTCTCAAATAAATAAATAAATAAGATTAACGTCATAATATTTTAAGAATAAAGTCAAAATTACGATCATAAAATCATGTTACATTGCCTGAAGTTAAAGTTAGAATTACACCTGTATACTCTGGCAAAAAAAAAACAAAACAAGTGTGGCATCCAACCTGTCATTCTTCACATTTAACACGAAAAACAACAAATATTTTGCATATAAATATTTATGGTTATCAACCAGTGGAATATTACATTATGCTTTCAACAAAAAACTAATAATTTGAATGCAGGGAGCTCGTCAGGGCTTCATAAGTGGGAAACAGGACGTGAAGGTGGCAGAGAAGCACTCTCGCTCAGCACAGTGGAGTGCATCGTTTTGTTAACTTTGTGGTTTATTATTTTGAGTTGTTTGGGACGCTGTAGCAAACGGCCCTCTCACAATATATTGCTTATCAGGTCTATTGTTCACGCAATCAGAATGCACGTATCAGAAGTTCCGTTCTCCGGCGTGGTTAGCGCTCTTGTGCCGCGCCCGAGTGCCGACAGGGCAGTTTGTGTGGAACAGAAGATGCTCTAAAATAAAACAAACAAATATCCTGTTGATCGGTGCATCTGTACTCCAGTATATAAATTCAATATATATTAATTATTGCTAAAGTTACTTGCCAAGAGGGGTAGTTTGACATACTTCATGTATTTGCCCATTCAGGCGGCTCGGAGTTGTCTTTCGCGCCCAAATGCTTTTTAATCGCTTACATTTTTAAACAAACAAGGCTTAAAAACGCATGCAAATGATACAATTGCTGTGAAGACGCTGCAGTGGCCAATCTGGCAAGTGACAAATCCGAGCGTCCTTCACGCCATCGGACAGTCTTTATTGTCAAGCCCTGGTACACCTTTAGAAAATAATCGCACAACCTAATCAATATTCTATAATTAAATCGACTAATCGAATATTCGAAAATCGTGACCCATCCCTAGTTGTGCGTTCAGAGATGGTATTCTGCATAACTTGGTTGTAACGAGTGATTATTTGAGTTACTGTTGCCTTTCTATCATCTCTAACCAGTCTGCCCATTCTCCTCTGACCTCTGACATCAACAAGGCATTTCATCGACACAACTGCCGCTCACTGGATATTTACTCTTTTTCGGATCATTCTCTGTAAACACTAGAGATGGTTGTGTGTGAAAATCCCAGTAGATCAGCAGTTATTGAAATACTCAGACCAGCCGTCTGGCACCAACAACCATTCCACGTTCAAAGTCACTTAAATCCCCTTTTTTCCCCATTCTGATGCTCGGTTTGAACTTCAGCAAGTCGTCTTCACCACATCTAGATGCCTAAATGATTGAGTTTCTGTCATGTGATTGGCTGATTAGCAATTTGTGTTACCAAGCAATTGAACAGGTGTACCTAATAAAGTGGCCGGTGAGTGTATATACACGCACAATATAGCAAATCTCAACTGATTGATTGCTTGTATTGTCGCAAAATTTAAATCATATTATTGTCAGGCTCTAATCTGCTAAATGCGACTATATGGTATGAAGATATTATAATCATTAACATCATGATTTTCTTTAAAGCTGCTTTGAAACAATGTGTATTATGAAAGGAGATATACAAAAACAAACTGAAAAAAGAAAGTAAGACAGTATAGCAATGGACAATAGGACTAGGTACATTCATTTAAGTAAATCTGGTCAGTTTTAATTTTGTATGTTGAATTTATTGTGCAGACACAGTTGTATATTGATTTCTCAGAAGAGTGAAAACACTGTCGCTTAGTGACGCTTTCAAGACATTGCTCTGTTTGTTTAAACAACCTGGAACTTCTGTCTCAACCAATGGCATGATTTTGACACGGAACGACCGGTTTGTCTGAATAATGGCTGGTGGTGCTTTAGTTGGGCGGAAGTGTTTGGGTAAACGATCATTATTTCTCCATCTGGTGCATTAGTCACGCAGACATTACACACATGACCTTTAAAGAAAGGCACACTCAGTATTTTCTTAACTTATGTTATGCTATGTCTCTTTTGTCTTTGAAAAGTAACAAAGAGAGATATGACATTATTTCAGTGAGTTTAAAGACAGAGAATTCATAAAACACCCTCTTAAGTTCTGGATTAGGTTCCTGTACTTAGAAGAACAATACCTTCACTTCTTCAATCGTCTATTTGCAAGTACGCATGCACAATGAAGTGAAATAATGAGGCTGGTATTGATTGTCTGTAAAAAGCAGTCTCACTTTTCTTCACCAGCACTCAATGAATGCTTGACACTCACCTCTCCTGCGTATGATTAACATCCACCTCTGAATCCCTGCGGTCTGTGGCAGCAGCCCTCTATAACCCTCTTCATTGAAATCCTTCTCCAGAACAAGTGCGTCTGATTACTTACTGAGACTTTCTCAGCCAGGAGTTTGAGTTTTTCTGCCGCTCAGGTGTGGATGTAGAAAGACTGCAAACCCACGCTTTTCAATTATTTCACAAAGAATTACAAAGAAATGGAAAGTAATACATTGAATTAAACTTGACATTTTGAAGCAGAAAGGCTGAAATCGTTTTTTTTTGTACAGGGTGCTACTTCAATAATCATTGTTTTATTTGCAACTTTGTAAAATAATTTGCATAGTGTAGATGTTCACTCTTTTGATGGAGAATTTGAGTGGTGCTTACCCTGTCCATAAGTTGCTGTGCTAGGACAATGTGGATGTTTTTTTATCACATTGTTATGCGGTTGCTAGGCTTGTTGCTTATTAGTTCAAGCCAATACAGTGTCAAAGCTGTATGCTGTGAAGTTTTGTGATGCTAAAATGTTACAGAGTTGTTGTCAGAGTAAGTGTAGCAAATGTTTATGATTTATACAGAAAAAGTGAATGAAAAATGCTACAACAAATGTCTGTTAATTGGTTAACTCTAAATTACCTTAACATATAGCTACAGTGGCAAATTTTACTGTAAAATAATGTCAAATTTGTGATTTAAAAAAAGTATGAATTACCATAATTTAGGTGAAAAATATTAAAAACTGTAAAAGCATGACACATGATATATGCTTTTTTCCCCAGTTTTGTTATCTGCATTGTACATTATGGTATTTTTGTGTTACATTTATTTAGTTAATGTTAATGTTTTGAATTATTTTAGTGTCATGTGTGTTACTCTTGGCCATTTTTTCAGAACTTATGCTGAACTTTCTACTGTACCACCTGTGTTTTTATGGTAGTTGTTATTAGCACATTTTTAGATACAAAGCAGATTGGGGTAGTTTAAGTATATTGGTACAGTAAATGAAGTCAAGTCACATTTATTTCTATATTATTTTATACAATACAGACTGTTTCAAAGCAGCTTACAGTAATAAACATAAAAATAAGAGTATTAGTGTTGCAGAATTCATTAATTAAATTTTGGCTGTAAAGCAGCTCTTTAGAAGATAATTGTGTCATTATTCAGCTCAATGTAATTCAATGTTGATTAATTTAGTTCAATAACAGTGTCACTGTTACAAAGTTCATCAGTTATGAAACAAACCCAATGCAACTATAAAGCACAAGTTAATAGTGTCATTATTCAGCTCAAATCAGTTCAGTGTTGATTCAATAGCAGTCATAAATTATATATTATGCATTTTCAGTTTCAACTTATAAGTTGTGAAATATACAGATACCAATATGCCATCCTGTAATACTTGATACATTGTCACCATATTTTTGCAGTGATCTTCTGACAACCACGTGGGGGGGGGGTACTGTAAATTTAACAGGAAATTCAGCGTTTCAATATTTGTGCAATTTGAACTTTTACACTTTGTGTTTGGTTTCAGCATCTGAGACAAAAATAAAAATGGTCAACTGGTATGAGTCCATATTATTTGTTAACAGCTAGAGTGGGCATTTTTGCTGATGGACAAATAGGTTGCATGTTCGCCGCGAGCTGTGTTTGTCCAATCAATGTTATTGACATTGTAAATATGCAAAAATAGGACAACAGTCCAGTGTACAGTGTGGAACAATTTCAAGTGTGAAAAGCCCATGTGATGTTCTGTTTGAATAATAATATCTACAGCTGCTTATGCAATGCATGTTTCCAAGAACAAACAATTATTGGTCAGTTTCTCACTTGACAGATATTAAAACATTTGTAGGCTGGTTTTAGTGCTGTGACTGTGAGGCTGTGACTCTCATATGACTGCAGGGAGGCATGGGAACATAGAGAACATGCTGTCCATCTGTTCCTCTAAGCTACAGGAGAGAGTCTGTTTGTCTGATGCTCATGATCTCTTAGGGCTTTATTGATTTGGGCATTAGCGATTTCCCCAAACTGCAGGGGTTAAAGTAACACCTTTATTCCACTCTTAATGGGCAGGCACACTTTTTCCCACTTCAAATATTTGAAGTGGATTTTGTGAGGTCCAAAGCAAGCCAAGCATTAGTTTTCCAGTCATGTCCAAACCCCTCAAGACCCCATCCTCCCCTTCGCTGAGCTCTGGCCGTACGTGTTTACTGACGAGCCTTGTAGTTTAACCCTCAATCATACTCATTCTTAAAGGAGCCGGAGTGGTTGCCATGGTTACCGATCCTCCCAGCGTCCGGCCGGTCTCTGGACATACATCCATGTATATCTTTATTTCTCTTTTATGTATTTGTTTACTTATTTATTTACTGGATCAATGCCCATGGGCAGCCTTATCCTTCTTCACCATGTTTCGCTCAATTCAGTCAATGAAAATATCTAATTTTCTCTCTGGGCCTGATGTTTTTCTCATTCAATGCAGAGCGTAACAGCCTTCAGGGCTTTAATGCTGTCTGAGCTGAGGAGGCGTCGCTGTAACATCTGTAAAGCATGACATGATTATTAGATGATACTTCATGATGATACGCTTCTCATGGGATTCCCCTTTCCTTTCAATTAATTTCCTCTCCATAATTGACTGGGCCTTCTAATCCACATGAAGCCATTTTTACCCATGACCTTCCACTGTTACCCAGAAAAAAACATTTAGTTTTCTTTAAATTTCACTGTATAACAGATTGTTCACGATAGACTCCAATATTATATTATATTTTATTATATTATATTTAGTGCTGTCAAACGGTTAATCACGATTATTCGCATCCAAAATAAAAGTTTATTGTTTACATAATATATGCGTGTGCATAGCCACGGGAACGTATTTTGAGCAAGGGGGCTGAGAAATAAAACGTGGGGGGGGTCACGTGACAAGAGTGATGCGAGACACTATGATCCAAAAGCGCAATTTTTGTTAATAAAGGTTTCATTTATTCATTAAATATAAGCGAGTTTGTCTTTATTGTTGCTGTTTTCATTTCATATTTTAAAAGAGAGAAAATACCTTATACTTCGCAAGTAAGCTATATCTGTCTTATTCGTTTTGTTAAGTTAATAAAAGTTAGATGTTTAATATAGGCCTATGCGAATTTGCCATTGTACTATTTTATGGCTGATGTGTTTTAATTAATAAGCTAATAATGAACCCCAAACTACAATCGTTTTAAAGAAAGGGAAAATCCAAAGTCTGTTTATTTATTTGTGTTACAATGCGGGTAAAACATATTTCCCTTATTCGTATTGTTAATAAAAAGTTTAATATAGGCCTAAATTAATTTGTCATTGTAGGCTATAGCCTTTTTTATTATTATTAATAATAACAATAATGAGCCAATAAGCATTCGTTTGAAGTAAGGGGAAAATCCGAAAACCTTTTATTTATTTGTTACGCGGGTATGTCTTATTCAGTCAGTTAATACAAGTTTTGTTTAATATAAGCTACTTGTACTGATGTTGTGTGTGGGATTTGTTTTTCATTAAGAGTAGCCTAATACTGAATCAATCTTAAGCATTAATTTTGTTCCAAGAATAGGAAAGATATAACGTTAAAGATCAGAATAAGCGCTGCAGATGTGAGAATGCGAGACTGGCTGCTGCTGAGGTAATAAACGCTCTCGATCTTTCTCTGCTGTATCTTTGCGATGGCTGGAGAAATGGTCATTCATTCTTGATTTGGGTGCAGGTAATAATATGATAAAAAAGTCATGGAAACAAACGACTTCCTAAGTCAGTTTAAGTTTAAACGTCTTTCACAATCAATTTGATTCAACTTCATTCATGTTCTACTGTTGCTTATTGTCATTGTAGGCGTAGGCTTCTGTTTTCTATTAATTTTAATGAATATACAAATTAATACAATTAGTTTTATTTTCTGTTACAAAATTATCATTTATTTATTTTTTAACACCGCACCCCCAGCCCCCCAATTTTTTCTTGGGCTACACGCCAGGGGGTGCTGCAGCACCCCTACTTCCCGCGGTAATGCGTGTGTATAAAAGGGCGACAGGTGCATCCACTGATTAGGTTTTACGCTGAGGAGCCGAGAACGAGTCCCTGGCAACCAGCGATGGTTCAAGATTGTGGCATCCGTTCCCTCCATCAGGGAACGGGGGTTACGTACATAACCTAGACGTTCCCTATCTGTCGGTCACTACGAGTTATGTCGTGACGACATTGTGGAAAGCGCCACAAGCTGAACCCCGTCAACACTTGTGGCATGCAGATGTTGACAAGCGAGTGCGTGACAGACAATGCCATGCAAGAGGTTGCAACCTTTCCACCACCAGCGCAAATTCGCTAACCTTGGTGCCCACCGGGACCACTGAGTACATCGCTGCTGGAGATAGCCAAGCCGCTGTTCTTTCCCCACGGAATCGGAAGGGATTTCGTGTACCCCCTTTCTTGGGTACGATGAAGGGCTGTAAAACCAATGCCTCCTCTCGGCTGGAGGGACCGGCTCGATTGCATCTTTTGCCAGGAGGACAGCAATCCCCTCGCGCAAGACAGGGGCGTTCCGGACTGCCACCGACGTCTCGAGAACGCCGTTGAACTTGGGAGGTCGCCTGGCGAACTGAATCGCGTAGCTGAGTCGAATTGTGCACGTGAGCCAGCGAGACAGGCTGGGCAGCGTGAGCCACGCCTCCAGACGCTGTGCAAGCGGCTCCAACGGCACAATCGACACAGCGAAAGGGAGTAAGGGTGGATGGTACAGAAGGCGGTGTGTTCTGAGGCATCCTCACCGAACTCCCTGGGTCCCAAACGGGACTGGCCAGAGGTGCGTGGGGAGGAATATCGTCCCCGAACCGTACTCTCTTGGCTGCTGGCAAAAGTGGGTCGTGGGCGAGAGTGGGGAAGCAGGGCGTCGCACACTGTCGTCCCATGGACCTGAGAACCTGGAGGAAAAGCAAATTGCTCTTTCTTTGAGAAAGTGGCGGAACAGAAAAAAACGAACGGAAGACTCTCCTCCCGGCCCTCCACCGGGGGAAGGAGCTGCGCTGTTCTCGCCGTCTCCTGAGAAAGAGCAAACTCCAACATCTCCGGGTTGCCCGCGTCAGGGTCGCTTCGTCGACTTCCTGGATGACTTGGGGCCTGGCTGGGACGCGGGGGGCGCCGCTCTCCTGCGAGAGGCTCGACGCGCCGGCCTAGGTGTCGATTCAGCCCGGGGCGGAGCAGCTCTGGAGGACGCAGGAGGGCACCCACGGCGACGGGCAGACTGAGGCCTGGCCCCGGGGGCAGCGGTGGATGGTGCATCACGCCGGGGCAGGATGAGCTGGATCGCCTCGGTCTGCTGCTGTACCGCCGAGAACTGCTGAGCAAAGCCCTCAACGGTGACGCCGAACAACCCCACCTGGGAGATGGGGGCATCAAGAAAGCGTGCCTTGTCGACGTCCTTCATCTCTGCCAGGTTGAGCCAGAGATAGCGTTCCTGGACCACCATGGTGGACATCGCCTTCCCGAGGGACCGCCCTTGGACTTTCGTCGCTCGTAGAGCGAAGTCAGTTGCCGTGCGCAGCTCCTGCATCAACCCCGGGTCGGTACTACCCTCGTGCACCTGTTTGAGCGCCTTGGCTTGGTGAACCTGCAGGATAGCCATGGCGTGCAGGGCAGAGGCTGCCTGGCCCGAAGCACTATAAGCTTTGGCCGCGAGAGCGGCTGTCAGCTTACAGGCTTTGGAAGGGAGACGCAGACGGTTCCTCCAAGTGGCGACGTTTCGTGGGCACAGGTGCACCGCGATCGCTCTCTCCACCTGGGGAATGCCCGATGGAGGAGGCGGACGAGCGGCTTTTGGCCATGAAAGGGGCCATCCATGACTTCGTCAGTTCCTCATACACCTCTGGGAAGAAAGGCACCGGGGCAGGGCGCGGTTGTGAGCCGCGTTGACCTCCAACCCGATGCTCACGGCTGCCCGGGCAAGCATGGCCGTTAGTTCTGGGTCCGGTGCAGCGGTGGCGACAACACCCGAGGGGGGCAGCCCCACCGCACCTTCATCCTCAGAGGACGTGAACCCATCCCCCGATGCTACGATCGACATCCTATCCACGGATGGCGCACCGAATGAAATGCTGGGCGCCCCGTGGGACGGACCAGCGAAATCATCCGGGAACCGGACGGGATGTTCGCTGCGTGAGGAGTAAGAGGTCCGTGGGGACGTACCCGGTGGAGAGGCACTTACTGTCACCCTCACACCTCCCAGAGCGCCAGCCGGCGATCCTCTGCTCGAGCCAGAGAGACCAGCATGTGTGGCGGCATAGGGTGCCAATCCTTTCAGAAAGGAAAGGCGAGTTCGCAGCGAAATCATGCTCATACGCCCACAACAGGCGCATGAGTCATCCACGAACACATCTTCAGCGTGTTGGAAGCCCAGACACTGAAGACAACGATCGTGTCTGTCATCCGCAGACAGGAAATGACCGCAACCAGAAGGACACGGACGAAACGGCATCTTGAAAAAGACACGATCGTCCGTGATTTGCTCTTTTAGAATTTGCTCTTTTAGCTGAAGTGCCCAGGGGAATCGCTGATGAGAGGGACTCCGCTGATCGCACCGTTACGCCAACCAGGAACAAATAAGAGATGAAAGGCTTGTGGAGATCAGCACACTTCTCATCCACTCGGCTCCGAAGCAAAAATCTAATCAGTGGATGCACCTGTCGCCCTTTTATACCCGTATGCACGGGGAGTGGCTCAGGTATGCAAAATCCACTAGCCAATTTCATTGCCGTTTTCTCTTTAGTCAGAGATAATCGGGCTTCCAGGTAAATCCCCTATGTCGTCACGACATAACTCGTAGTGACCGCCAGATAGGGAACTGTAATTAATTACTTTTTGAAAGTAACTTACCCAACACTAAGCACCAATAATAATTGCTATTTGCTAATAATTGAGTATCAAATCAGCATATTAGAATGATTTCTGAATGATCATGTGACTCTGAAGACTGGGGTAATGATGCTGAGAATTCAGCTTTACGTCACAGGAATAAATTACATTTTAAAATATGTTCACATAAAAAAACTGTAATTTTAAATTGTTATGATGTTGTAGTAAAGTGTTATACCATAAATGGGTATAATAATTTGTATAATAAAATTCTAGTACAATTATGTACAAATACTTTAGAATGTAAATAATAGACCTACATAATATGCATGATAAAACTACAGACCATTAAATAAAAAATGCTGTAAAATAAAACATATGTTTCAAAAATCCAGACGAATTACAGTAGTGAGAATTTTGAATGAAAATGACCCTTAATGGTCCTGTAATAGAGTTTTCTTCTTGTAAAATATTTTTTTATTATTTGTTTCTTCTGACTTTGGGATGAAATATCACCCAGACTTGTTCTAGACAGGTTTCATGAGATTCACCCAATTACTGCCATTGCTTTCTGATATGGCTCTCCATCAAAGTGTCAATACATTTCCCAGAATTATAGCCAATCCTAAACTCACGTTGATACTCTACCAGTCAAACAGAAGCAGTAGCTGTTTTCTCCTCCCTCCTCAATATCTGGATCCTCTTCAGTTACCTATCCCAATTTACAGGCCATGCTCGAGGAATTCCTGGTAACACTCCTCTCTTCGGGGCAATTCTGATTGAGCTATAAACATATTTCTTGGTGATATATAGAGTCTTCTGCTATAGGCTGTTAAGAAAGGATGTTGTCCAGCGGCTCCACTGACAGTGATATGCAATCACGCTGAGAGAGCCAGCCGTTACACATGCTGTATCTATAAAGAACTGTCAGGAGAAACTGAACAGGGCTCTACATCAGTCACGTAGCGTAAATGAGAGGCTCGTTCCCTAGAGCACCGTATAGCACCCAAAGCTACTTCACTGACATCAACCTGAACAAACCAAGATAAGAACACAGTTTATGGGCTGAGCTGATTGACAAAGTCCAGTCCCATACTTGTGTGTTTGTAAAAGTATTTTTAAGTGTAATAAGACAAACAGAGAGCAAAATTGTTGTTTTCATGAAAATGATGAAACAAATGATGCACAATTCAACAATTCCCTGCTTCTGCATAGAACAAGTAACATATCTGTAAATTATATTTCAATCAAAGTTTTGAATTTTCGTTTTTGGATGAACTAACCCGTTCAGTGTCACATGATCCTTCATAAATCATTCTAATATGCTAATATCTAATATTTAATTTGGGGGTACGTACAACATTTTTTTTAAATAATATTTGACAAGGATACATTAAATTGATCAAAAGTGACAGTATTCATAAAGGTTTTCTATTTCAAATAAATGCTGTTGTTTTCAACTTTGTATTCATCAGAGTCAGTTTTCACAAAAATATTAATTAGCAAAAACGGTTTCCATCATGATAATAAAAATAACTATTATTAATATTTGAGCACCAAAAATAATTGATAATAACTGAGTAGCAAATCAGCATATTTGAATGATTTCTGAAGGATAATATGACACTGAAGCCTGGAGTAATGATGCTAAAACATTCAGCTTTTCATCACAGGAATAAATTACATTTCAAAATACGTTAACATAGAAAACAGTCATTTTAAATTGTTTTGATCAAATAAATGCAGCTTTGATGAACATAAGAGACTTCTTGGGTTCATCGGTTCTATTTTGTGTGAAACTGGATATTCAACAAGAGGAAATAATGTGAAATGGGTCTTAATTTGATCCATCAGGAATTCATTGGTTTGTATATATATCAGTTGGTTTTAGGGAAAGGGTAGTTGATCATTCATAAGCCAAGCACCTTATTAAAATTTGATGAAATATTTTGTTCTATGGTATGACAAACCCTAATAAATCATCAAAAATTAAGACCTGGAACCTGGATTTATTATGAAAAGGGTCAATTTTGATTTCATATTCACTATGTTGTAGAGTGTATACATTAAACAAACTGCATAATTCTTGCAAACATTATTTCATTTGTTTATTCATGTATTAATTGATTGTTCCCGATGAGTTCATTTATTGTGCGTGATCATACTGTATGCAGGTGATGATGTATAGTGTCAGCTACAACATTTCTGCTCTGTTTTTATGATGTTAGGACAGCAAGGACCTCTCAGCATGTACGTCTTCAGGAGCCACGTTGGGTGTGGATCTCTGGCGAGGCCCCAGACGCCTCTCAGGAACCCTTGTGTTGCCTCCACTGTCATGGAGACAGGCGGAGAGGGCCCGCAGTCCTCATGAAGATTACGTTTCCAGACCCACGTCACTGGGCTTCATTACTCCACCGCGTATAGATATCACACCAGTGCCACCTGATAGGTGAGCTCAGCACATAAACGTTCAAAGATGATTCAAGGTTCAACTTTTAAGTGCTTTGTATTTGTTTGACCAATGAAATCCCAAAATATCACTTCCTGAGTTTCAGAAACTTAATAGATTATTAAATTTTTTAACCTATAATGATATCAAATATTAAATAGTTATTTTTATAGAATTTTGAATGACACTGCACTAACCGACTAAAGGCCAGATTTACTAAACAGGGCAAATTAGCGCAAGAGCGCAATTCCAAAACAACAACGATGGCCATGGAAATTTCTGCGGGTGATTTACTGACAACATGCAAATTAAAGAACACAGACACAACATCTAATTTCCATAATTAACCAACGCAATCTAACAAGCGCAGCACAAATTAGCGTAAGGATATGTTCGGATTTGGATCATGTGTTCTTCTGTCATTCCAAATAAATTAATATGTATGGAAAACAATCCTCTCCCGTCTATCACGCGCTCTCTGTTCTCTGCGGTCCATCTTTTAGCAACAATAACTGCAGCCATTTCAAGAGCAAAATAGTTTAAGACATGCTTTTTTGGGGCATTAAATATTGGCGCAAATACCAGTAATTTGACAAGCGCAAACATTAGTAAATCGTGTTGCGGGATATATTTTAATATCTCCTCCCATAAATTTTGCTTCTGAAAGGGAAACTCCTACCGATGCATATTCAATAGTCAGGTGCAAAAATAATTGTGTCCACGCCTTTTCAGCGCCAATTCTTCACTGTGCGTCTAGTAAATCCTGACAGTACTATTTTAACACCAAAAGACGTTTAGCGCTGGCGCAATCAGTTAATAAATATGTCCTTAAGAGGTTCATAGTAATGAAAATGTATGCTTGTTTTGAGCATAGAAACGTCTATAATCAATTTACAGTAAATTGATACATTTTCTCATGAAAATGTCTTTTGAATGGTAGATTTCATTTTTGTGAGTTACACATTATTTTGGGGATTTTGCAGGTCTTAAAAAGTCTTAATTATTCCTTCCATAAATTAAGCACTTAAAAGGTAAGTTCATGTCATCAAGTCATTGCATTAGATGTTGCATGCACTGCGAATATCTTCCTCAGTAATTTTATTATGTTTTCCAATACAAATATTTAAACATCCTTGAATCAGATGCCACAAATATCTGTCAGTGGGGTAAAAAAACAATGAGCACATCTGGTAACTGAATGGTGCCGCAGGTGCAGTTCACAGAGCGGTGTATATACCACTCGAAAGACCAGCTTTTGGTCAGTGGAGCGTTCAAGGTCAGAATGAGAAAAGCTGCTGATTTATAAAGGACAAATTGTGATGGCTCGGCGCCTCAGAACTCGAGTCTCTGAAACAGCGCGTCTTGTGTGTTGTTCCCGGGCCGCTGTAGTGAGTACGTATCAAAAAGGTTGCACGGATGGCCAAATGACAAACCTTCATCCAGCCGTGTGTCGTCAGAGGGGAGCAGAGACTGAATCACCAGCAGCTACAACAGTGGTGACCCCCCATGCTAACTGCACGCCATCACCAAAAGCACATTAAATGAGCCCAAGATCATCGAGACTGGACTGTGGATTGATTGGATTGTGAAAAAGTGGCCTGGTCTGATGATTCAAGATTCCTGGTGTATCACGTTGACGGCCGAGCATGGATAATTAAATTGCCAATAAAGGCTATGGCACCTGGATGCAGCGGCGGTGTTATGCTGTGGGCGATGTTTTCTTGGGACACTTTAGGCCCCATTATTCCAATAGCACAACCCCTGGTGGCTGTCGGGTATCTGAACATCACTGCGGAACAAGAGCACCTGTACCTGTCCTGAGGAGCACCTGCACCTCATAGCAGCTGTGTTCCTTGCCAGTGATGGCCGTTACCAGCAAGATAATGCACCATGCCACACTGCTGAAATCGTCAAGAAGTGGTTTAAAGAAGATGATGGTGCATTTCTGTTAATGCCTTGGCCTCCAAATTCACCTGAGATGAACCCAATCGAAATTTTGCATTACATCACCACCACCAACCCGCAATGTATGGGAACTGGAAGACCTGCGGTTGACATTATGGTATCAGATACCGCAGGAGACCTATCGGCACCTCGTCGAATCAATGCCTCATCATGTGGCCACTGTTTTGTGGGGTAAAGGAGGTCCTACAGGTTATTAGATAAGTGAGCATAATGTAATGGCTCACCCGCTGGTGTATATAAATGTATGTATGTCTAGTTCACGTTGTCCCCATTTACACCTGATTTGGTTGAGATCAGACGTTGTCTGTCAAGACACGCTGCTGTTTATAACAAGTGTATCACTTAACGCTGCCTCTCCATCTGCACATGTCCATCTGTATCAGATTCAGTCTCCATATAAACTAGTCCAAGTAGAAACTCCAAGAACATTCCAGCAAGGCGACCCTTGGGAGGGGAGGGTGTAGGCAAGAGGGGAGGATAGAGGGGAAAGGGTAGGACTGAAGCAGATAGTGACAGAGAATGAGTGTGAAACAGAGTCCGGCCTACACAGAACCTCAACACACTTATACAGCCAAACCGTGGGATTCAAGGCTTTAACCAACCTCTGCATATGACACTTCCTCATGGATTTAAAACAAGATGCTGACATTTGCCCTGTCAGTCAGAGGATGGAGATCGGTTTGGACACGGGCTGTCAGTCTGATGTGAAAGAGCTCGCAGATGGTGCAAGAAATGCGCCCCAAAACTGGCCGGGCATGTTCAGAAAGCTGGCGGTGAATAAAACAATCCGCCAACGCAGACGCTTCACAGTGGCTGTGTCTCATACCTGGTAAGACTCAGTGTTTACAACCTTGTCTGGCTGGATCCTTGCTTCAATTGAGTCTTACTGTGAGTTTGGTCACACTTTATTTGAAGGTCCAATTCTCGCTGTTTAAATAAAAACGGTAACACTTTAGTATAGGGACTAATTCTCACTATTAATTGCATGCCTATTAATAACATATTGGCTGTTTATTAGTACATATAAAGCACATATTATGCATGTCCATATTCTACATCCTTAAACCTAAACTTAACAACTACCTTACTAACTATTAATAAGCAGTAAATTAGGTGTTTATTGAGGCAAAAATCATAGTTAATGTTTTTTTTTGGTAACACTTTATTTTAAGGACACATTCTCACTATTAACTAGCATGCCATATTACTAGCATACTGGCTGTTTATTAGCACATATTAATGCCTTTTCTGCATGAGCATATTTTAGATCCCTTAATACTACCCCATACCTATACTTAACACCTACCTTACTAACTATTAAAAAGTAGCTAGTTAGGATTGTATTGAGGCAAAATGCATAGTTAATAGTTACATAATGATGATAAGAATTGGAGCTTAAAATAAAGTGTGACCAAATGTATGTATTACACTTAAAGGAACACTCCACTTTTTTGGAAATAGGCTCATTTTACTACTCTCCTAGAGTTTTTGAATCCATTCAGCCGATCTCCGGGTCTGGCGGTAGCACTTTTAGCTGAGCTTAGCATAGATCATTGATTCGGATTAAAAGTTGCGATTTTCTGGGCCGATTTGGCTAGGAACTATACTCTCATTCCGACGTAGATAAAAGTGCTACCGCCAGACCCGGAGATCGGCTGAATGGATTCAAAAACTCAACTCTTTAACTCTTGGGGAGTTGTAAAATGAGCCTATTTCCAAAAAAAGTGGAGTGTTCCTTTAAGTGCATATTCCCTGGTAGCATTCGGACCTTTAGACATGAATGATACCTCAAATTGTGTGGTTTCCTGGTGTGCTATTACTTTTTTTATGAAACTGGAATTTTTGAGGCGATAAAATGGGTGAAAAAAACCTGTAGACCGTTGTCATTTTTAAGGATTGGAATACAACAGTGACCACCTGCTTTTCCTGCAGCTTTGGATCTCAGAGAGGAATTACATCATTACATTTGAATCAAAGGCAAAACATCATTCACTTTGACTTGAAGCAAAAAGCAGTATATGAAAATGCTCATCGCATGAATCATTGGGAATAAAGTACGATGATGGTATAATAAAAATATATTGACTTTGATTATTGTTTTATTATTGTTGTGTTTTGAATTTCAGTCTTGTTTTATTCATTTTTATTTTTAAGTTTTTATTCTATTCTGTACAGCACTTTGGTCGTTTTTAAATGTGCTTTATAAATAAATATTGTATTGTATTGACTTACTATTGGCAATAATTAAAAGGTCTAGGAAGAAAAAACTAGGTTTAACTAAATTGAACATCAATAAAAAAAATTTGAAGGCAGTAAAGAAATTAATACTTTCATTTGACAAAGGATGCATTAGGATAAATTACATTTCAAAATATATTACAATAGAAAACAATCATTTTAAATTGTATTAATATTTCAAAGTATTACTCTTTTTAGAGTATTTTGATCAAATAAATGCAGGCTTGGTGAGCTGAATGAAATTCCTTCAGAAGTATGTTAATTGTCTAACAACCTTGTTATT
>CM049805.1:23052136-23162309 GCA_027422405.1 Ptychobarbus kaznakovi | reverse complement strand
CACCCAGCAGCAGCTCGTCAGTTGACAGACAGGTACTAATTAATGTGGAAGCAAGCGCAATATCTCGAGATGAAAGAAAATTCCGTTTTATCTTTACAAAAATACCCGTTCACAAGGCGTTCGGATGAAGAAAAAAAAGGAATCAAGGAGCTTGGACCAGATCGCCCGTACTTTCAGTTTGTTTGCGCCCCCCCAAAAATGTTTAGCACCAGCCGCCACTGCAATAAATATTCAATAAACGTGTCCATTAAAGCATTTAGCCAGCTAAAAAATGCCAGGTGCGCTTCTGAAAACGGCCAGCTGGTGGCGCTTGAAAACACTTTGGTGGCTCAGTGTTTTGAGAAGCTTTAGTTGCTATGATGTGAAATATCCACAGCAGTAACGTATTACTAGTATCTCATTTTGAAGAATATTACTGAATATAAAAATGCAGTAACCAGTGATATTAACTTCTCTATTGTTGTTCAGTTGTTGTACAAGTAGGATGATTGGTCGGTGTAGTATTTGTCCCGCCCCTCCTCCATTGATTGGACGGCTGAGTAAAAAGTGACAGTGACAAGCGCTGCGTTTACCCAAAGCTAAACAGTTTATCAGCTTTCAGCTACAAAAAAAATATATTATATATATTTAATTGTATTTAATATATAATAATATAGATACAAATTATTGCTGTCGAAGTTAATGTGTTAATAACAGATGTAACAGTGTTAAAGAAGATGTGCTGTTCTGATCTAGAAACGCTCTTCATTAACTACAAGCCGTTTTACTCGCTGCGGGAGATTTGTTTGTTCATTCTCGTGAGTTTTTACATTCATCCACAAGCACACGTGAGCCTGGCTTTACTGAACAGCATTGTGACTGACTGCAGTGGAGTCATTCAGGTTCCTGGGCACCACCATCTCTGTAACGGGACCGACTAGACGAGAGGCGTGCGGATCCATATGCAGGCTTTTATTAGAAGACATGGTCAAAACACAGGCAGGGTCGAGCAAATGGCAAACAGGCATATAGAGGGCAAGGCAGGAGAGTAATCAAGTAAACGGACGTGGTCTACGATCGGCGAACAATATCCAGAGGGCAAGGCAGAGAGATGATCCAGGTAACAAGCAGAAGGTCAGGAACCAGACAACAAGGCAACATAGAAGGACTAGACAGAAACTATAACAAAATACGGAAAGGCTTGGTATGTGGCTAACATCTGGGGGATGCTAAACGCTCAACAAAACTCGGCAATGACAGAGAGGAAGTCCAAGGCTTAAGTAAGCTGTGTGATCAGTGCAATCAGCTGTGTGTGTTAGGGTAATCAGCAGTGTGTTCAGTGCAATCAGCTGTGTGTGTTAGGGTAATCAGCAGTGTGTTCAGTGCAATCAGCTGTGTGTCGTCAGTGCAATGGGTGATGGGAATTGTAGTCTGAGGTGGAGTGCAGCAGTGAGTGTAGTGCAAGAGTTTATGTGGTGAGCGGGTGACCTCTGGTGGTGAGTGGGTGTAAGATCATGAACCGGATCGTGACAATCTCCCAGGACCTGAAGTTGGACAATCGGGACAATCACGTAGGCTCCATTGTAAAAAAGGCCCAGCAGAGGCTGTACTTTCTTCATCAGCTGAGGAAGTTCAACCTGCCACAGGAGCTGTTGTTACAGTTCTACTCTGCCATCACTGAATCCGTCCTCTGCACATCAATAACTGTCTGGTTCAGCTCAGCTACCAAATCTGACCTCAGAAGACTACGAAGGGTAGTCTGGACTGCTGAGCGAATCATTGGTACAACCCTCCCCACTCTCCAAGAACACTCTCCAATCACTCTGGACCCCTCACATCCAGCACACTCCCTCTTTGAACTGTTACCGTCTGATCGACGCTACAGAGCTCCGAGCACCAGACGACTAGACACAGAAACAGTTTCTTCCTCAGGCAATCCATCTCATGAACACTTGACAATAATTATGATACACACACTATTTATACACGTATTTATCCAACACGCATACTTAGTCTACACTTCAATTGCACATAATATACCTGTACATACAAAACTGTCCATTGTTATATACCTGTACATACAATTGTCAATTTTGTATATTGTTATTCCTTATTTACTTGTTCTTTTTAATTCTTCTTTTATTATCTGTGTTTTTTTGTTCTGTCACTGTCATTCTGTTGCACTGCAGTAGCTTCTGTCACGAAAACAAATTCCTCGTAAACATACCTGGCAATAAAGCTGATTCTGATTCTGAATTCTGATTATATTATAATGGCAGTGCATCAAAATTCAGTGTCAGTTTGCCAAAAAGAACAGAACATTTTACGCACCATTTACACGTGGTAAGGAGCAGGTGTACATTTATTTCGTACCAACTAACATTTTGAAAATACGAACACTTTCATGAATCCGAAAATTTACGTCAGAACAGCTTTACGAACGATTTACACAAAATTAGTTTTGCTTGTGTTTCACGAATTAGGCCCAATCTACACACACACACATACACACACACACACACACACACACACACACACACATATATATATATACACACACACTCTCTGGCCACTTTATTAGGTACACCTTGCTAGTACGGGTTCGACCCCGTTTGCCTTCAGAACTGCCTTAATTCCTCGTGGCATTGATTCAACAAGGTGTTGGAAACATTCCTCAGAGATTTTGGTTCATATTGACATGATAACATCACGCAGTTGCTGCAGATTTGTCGGCTGCACATCCATGATGTGAATCTCCCGTTCCACCACATCCCAAAGGTGCTCTATTGGATTGAGATCTGGTGACTGTGGAGGCCATTTGAGTAAAGTGAACTCATTGTCTTGCTCAAGAAACCAGTCTGAGATGATTTGAGCTTTGTGACATGGTGCATTATCCTGCTGGAAGTAGCCATCAGAAGATGGGTACACTGTAGTGATAAAGGGATGATGGTCAGCAACAATACTCAGGTAGGCTGTGGCGTTTAACAATGCTAAATTGGTACTAAGAGGCCCAAAGTGTGCCAAGAAAATATCCCCCACACCATTACACCACCACCACCAGTCTGAACCATTAAGACAAGGCAGGATGGATCCATGCTTTCATGTTCTTTACGCCAAATTCTGACCCTATCATCTGATGTCGCAGCAGAAATTGAGACTCATCAGACCAAGCACCCTTTTCAATCTTCTATTGTCCAACTTTGAGCCTGTGTGAATTGTAGCCTCTGTTTCCTGTTCTTATCTGACAGGAGCGGCACCCGGTGTGGTCTCTGCTGCTGGAGCCCATCTGCTTCAGGGTTCGACGTGTTGTGTGTTCAGAGATGGTATTCTTCATACCTTGTTGTAACGAGTGGTTATTTGAGTTACTGTTGCCTCTCCATTCTCCTCTGACATCAATAAAGCATTTTCGTCCACACAACTGCCGCTCACTGGATATTTTCTCTTTTTCGGACCATTCTCTGTAAACCCTAGAGATGGTTGTGTGTGAAAATCCCAGTAGATCAGGAGTTTTTGAAATACTCAGACCAGCCCGTCTGGCACCAACAACCATTCTACGTTCAAAGTCACTTAAATCCCCTTTCTTCCCCTTTCTGATGCTCGGTTTGAACTTCAACAAGTCGTCTTCACCTCTAGATGACTAAATGCATTGAGTTGTGATTGAATAGCAATTTGTGTTACCAAGCAATTGAGCAGGTGTACCTAATAAAGTGGCCGTTGAGTGTATATACACACACACACACCAAATGTTGGTTTGAATTTAGTTAATACAAAGTTACTTGAGAAACAAAATCTATTCATGACATTATTTTTAAAAGCATTCTCACTTTACAGCATTTTCACACATGTGCCTAATACTCTTGACAAATGTAGCTTTTATCAGTAGTATGTATTTATTTATCTATTAATTTGTATTAGTATTTTGTTGCTTTGTGTAATATTTATTTGTTTACTTATCTTAGCTTTTATTTGTTTTATATTTATTTTAATATTGATTGTGTTTTTTATTATTAGTTTATTGCTTTTTATTTAATTTAGTTTTATTTTATTTTGACATGTTTCATGTTTTAATTATTCATGAGGGAAGCCCACTAATTATGTCTTTAGGCATAAAAATTATTTATTAATAATTTCTTGCCTTAGCAGGGCATTTATGTATTCATTAACATTTCACCTTTTTACATGTTTATTTATTAGTCTATATATTTTTAATTTAGGTAGATTTACAGTGATAGGATATAGTAAGTTTGGACATTTTTAGTCAGGTTTTAGGACTCTATGAGCACAAGGAAGGCTCTGAAACGTTATCTGCTGTTAACTTACAGTGTGCTTTGTATATTATTTGATCTCATAGTACACTGTAAAAAAAAATTAGGTTGAGCCAACTTAAAATTTTAAGGCAACCAGCTAGAGCAGATTTTTTTGTTTTCTCAACATGTTGTTTAAGTTTATACAAGAAAATGTTGAGAATATCCTACAAAAATAAGTTGAGAGAACTCAAAAATCTGCTAAAGTTGGTTGCCTTAAAATTTTAAGTTGGCTCAACTTTTTTTTTTTTTACAGTACATAATATTTTGTTTTTATTTTCATCATTTTTTAAGGTCTTTGTCTCCTCTGAGAACAGACAAATTGTTCCACAGTCTAACATAACTTCAGGCAGAGTTTAGCTCAATCGGTACACACCTGACTCAGTAAATCAAGGTCTTCAGGTTCACCAGACACCTACAGGCAGCTGTGTTTGAACAGGTTTAACACTAAACTCTGCAGTAAACTCCATCTCCACGGACACTGAACACTTCTGCAATAAATCATTCAACTCTGCAGCTGCAGTACAAACAAGAGAGAAACTACAAAAGCAATGCAGAAATAATGCATAACATACCCTATTTAAACCTGAGAGATAGTCTGGTCTTGAGATATTGCTCAGTATATTGACAAGTAACATGAAGTGCATGAACTAAAGAACTAAAAGCAATGCAGAAATAATGCATAACATACCCTATTTAAAGCTGAGAGATAGTCTGGTCTTGAGATATTGCTCAGTATATTGACAAGTAACAGGAAGTGTATGAACTAAAGAACTAACCCAATGATTATCGGAATTTTGGTTTTGTATTATGCATGATTTTTGTGTTGTTTCTTTCTTTTTTGGTTCTCAGACATGGTGAAGACCTGATTGTCACTCCTTTTGCTCAGGTACATTTTGCTCTTGCTTTCTGGATTGGAAAACTAAGACCAAATGTGAATAATTTGACCTGTGTGGACTGTTTCAAGTCCTTTCACGTCTTTTGTTCAATAGGTGCTTGCAAGTCTCCGCACTGTTAGGAATAATTGCAGCATCCTGACAGATGTCCAGTGTCCCTCCAGCAAGTAAGTGACATTTACATTTGTATCATAAAATGTAGTGTGAGAAAATGCCACAAGAGGGCAGAACTCACTTAATATGACTTTTTGTCAGACTAGACTAGACATACTACACTAACTTTGAGTTTCTTGACTAATTTAAAATCCCAATTAGACCCAGAGAATATGCCATTGTAATGGATGCTATACCCAGTAAGGTATTATGACTTATTAAAAATGAATGTAATGAAAACCCTAATCTGGATTATAACTAATTAAATTTTTATTGGAAATATTAATATTTAAAAAACAACATACCAAATAAATATTTTAGAAATTTAGTAAATGATGTTACATATCCTCCAGCTAGATTTTTATGGTTATCAATATTTGGTGACTTAAATTGGCGTAAGGCTTGGAGAATGGTTGATAAATTCTGTTAATAACAAAGTAAAGGAAGTTTCGTATAAAATATTGCATAGAATTTATCCAGTGAAACATGTTGGAATGTTTTAAATTGAATATTGAATACTCCTGTGAATTTTGTAGTAATGAAAAATAAACTATTTTTCATAATTTTTTTCATTGCATTTATACAAAGATATTTTGGGTTGATGTCAAGAATTTCATTACAAGAAAACTTAATACAGCTGTTAAACTGGGTGGGTCTGATATAATGATATATGTTGATGATTATGGGATAGAAAAGGATAAAGCGTATATTATTCAATTACTGGTTGTAATGGGGAAGTTTCATATACACAAAATGAAGTGGTCGGGTGGTAAGCCCAATTATTTTTATTTTATCAACGAATTTAAACAATACTGTAATATGGTATATAAGAGCACGTTTGAAATAGACAAGTAAACCGTACCATCTTTATTATTTTAGTTGTTTTATTTATTTATTTTATGTTTTCTTTCTTCCTCTGGCTAATTTTTATTTTACTTGTAATCTTGTGTACTGTTGATTTTTATATGCAAAGTTGTATTTCTCTTGTTGTTATATATGTTCATATGCAATAAAAGAAAATGCACTAACTTCCTCCTTATAATGATAATGGTAAATGTGTATTGAATTTGTTATATTTTATATTTTTTTTGCTTGGTCATTGTAACAAAATATACAGATACTTTGACTTTATTTAAAAAAATTGTAAAAAATGTTACTCAAGTTATTCAGCAAACATAAGTCTAGTGTGCTCAGTTTCTTTTAAATTTAAGTTCCTGCTTTTATCTTATTAATGTGTTTTTTCCACCTGCTTCACTAGAAGATCACCAGTCAGCAGTCAACCGCTGGTGACCAAAGCCAACCTGTCAGGTAAGATCCTCTGCGTCCGTTCACAGACGTTAAACCGAGGAAACTGCCCTTACAATGGTTGTTAACCTCAATCAGTAATTACAAAGCTGCAGACCTGTAGCTGAATTACTCATATCATCTTCACTTGAAGGCTTACAGCATCATGAGGGGGATACTATGATCTGTGTTATGAATAAATATGAAACGACAAACAAGTTAAATGTCAAGTCTTGTCATGGCTGTCAGGAACCGTTTCATATTTCACTCCAAAATAGAAAAAAAGTAAGTTAAATAAAAATGTATTTTGTTAGGTGGAACACGCTGATGACATATCATGTTTGCACAAAAAAGTAGGAGGTAAAGCGGAGGTATAGAAATACATATGTTAGCAGGCAGGTAGGACAGCCTATCGTAGCCTCAGACTAAGGGATGTGATTGGACAAGCATTCTATGGTCCTACGCCTTCCACGGATGATATAAATACATTTATGTTATGACAACTCGCGGAGGGATTTGCCTGGTAATGTACAGTACATGACAATGTTAATGTATTTGGTCTTGGGAATATCTGCACGCTGCTGCTGCTTGCAGAGTAACACCGAGATGCTCCTGCCAATATCCACAGACACTGCTGTGACATGTAAGAAATACGCGGAACAAATAACAATAGAATAACCCCCATAGCATATATATGATCCCCATTGATATATACAGTGGAGCTGGGGAAGGTGGAAGGTAGGATGGAAGGAATCGTACTGATGTTGTACGAATGGAGATTCCTACATAAAAATATGACAATGCATTTTTAAACCATTCATTTTATTTATTTTCAAGAAATTCGGTCTTGTAATAAGCTTTAAGTGAAAAAATAGACTATATTCAAATAATTGGTGGAATAACCATTTCTTGCCTGCTCATCAGAACACCCCACAAATGCTGAAAGACAGAAGCAATCTACAAGCGTTCGCTGCTGGCTGGCTCACACAGAGCCAGAGAGAGAGAGGCAGTGTGTATGGCTCTGGGCTCACAGTGCTTGTTCAAATAGGGCTGCATTTCCCAAAAGCACCAGAAGCATAAGTAGGTCTTAGAAACCATTGCCAAATTATTACATTACATTACATGATAATATATGTCGGCAGCCATATCACCCTGCAGCCCAAGTCTGGTTGCCCAATGAAGCTAAGCAGGGTTGAGCTGGTCAGTACCTGGATGGGAGACCTCCTGGGAAAACTAGGTTACTGCTGGAAGAGGTGTTAGTGAGGCCAGCAGGGGGTGCTCACCCTGTGGTCTGTGTGGGTCCTAACGCCCCGGGATAGTGATGGGGACACTATACTGTCAAAAAGCACTGTCTTTCGGATGAGACGTTAAACCGAGGTCCTGACTCTCTGTGGTCATTAAAAATCCCATGGCACTTCTCGTAAAGTGTAGGGGTGTAACCCCAGTGTCCCATCCAAGTGGATGCTGCACACTCGGTGGTGGTTAAGGAGAGACCCCCCCACATGATTGTAAAGCGCTTTGGGTGTACAGCAATACACAATAAAACGCTATATAAATGAATCATTCATCATTCATTACATTGTTACTATATATAACATTAATTTGCGTTTCTTCAGCAGCAAATTATATTAGAATTATTTCTGAAGGATCATATCACATTTAAGACTGGAGTAATGATGCTGAAAATTCAGCTTCGATCACAGATGCATTTTTAATTACATTTTAAAATATAAAATAGTTATTTGAATTGTTATATTTCACAATATGCCATTTTTACTGTATTTCTGTTCAAACAAATGCAGCCTTAGTGAGCATGAGACTTATACAAAAAAAATATAAAGTACAAAATCTTACGGACCCCAAACTTTTGTGTTCGTGTAATATTTATTTTAAATAGGCTAGTTTGTGCAAGTAAATGTATTTAAACTGGTTGTTAAACGTTCAAATAGATTGTGTTATGTTCTGTAATTATGTTAGTAAATCTGTCAGAAAAAATATGCTAAAGTTTCACCTTGAATTAACCATGGTTTTATTACAGTAACCACAGTTTACCACGGTATTTGTAGTAAAACGGCAGTAACCACAAATTTACCATGGTAATAATAATAATACATTTTAGTACCATGTTTATTTTTCATGAGGTACCCTCAAAGGTGCACCTTCGTAACTTATCTACCTTTAAAGTATGCATACTTGTGTGGTACTAATATGCCTCCATTTAGGGGTATAGGTGCACCTTTGAGGTTACTGCCCCAGTAAAGGGCTAAAATACAATTATAGTATATTTTATTTCTGACAGTGTACACAAAACAAGGCCTATGAAATGTTAAAAACATTGCTTTAAAATCTAATATTAAGTGAGTATAATTACTGATTATATTCTTTCAATAATTTGAAAGGTCAGTTTAGTTTAGAGGTATCGGTATCGACGATACTGGGCTTGAAAATATCGGTATCGTATCGAAAATAAAATAAGAGGCATCGCCCATCCCTAGTGGAAGGTTTCTGATGTGTGCTGCAAATGCTACAGCAAGCACTAGTCATATATTTGAATGTTGAGCAGCGAGCTCATTGGCTACCGATACAAGAGAGAACCAATCAGCTGTTCCATGTGATAATGATGTCATTATGTCATATTGAGTTAGACCTATCGGACTGTGCCATCTAGAGTCTCATGCCAGAACTTTGTATATAAATACATTTTGACCACTTAAAGGGTTAGTTCACCCAAAAATGCAAATTAGCCCATGTTATCCTAGGTGTACTTTCTTCTTTCAGATTAATCCAGTTGGAGTTATCAAGGATAATTTTTAATGTAACTCCGATTGGATGTGTCTGAAAGAAGAAAGTCATATACACCTAGGATGCTTGAGGGTGAGTAAAACATGGGCTAATTTTCATTTTTGGGTGAACTAACCCTTTAACTTAGTGTTTGCTTAGTGTGAAGAGACTTCCAACCAGTATAACAAAAAATCATATCACCTACCTTACCTTTAAATATGTCACACAGAGCTTGATTTGCTAGTGCTATTGCTAGTCAGAAGTAGGGAGGAGTATTCTGATTCCATTGGACAAAATGTGATTGGACAAAAAATTGTGTATGTTTGTGACTGCAAAGTTGAGTCATTTTTGGTCAGTTTTTCCATTAGTTTGTAAGTGTCTAGAATATAGATGGTAGAAAAGGGGGTCGCAACATGCGCAGCGCCGCGCCGCGTCGCGTCGCGCCATGTCTTTCAAATTCGAACACATTGTTTTCTATGTGTTACGCACACCGCGCGCCTCGGCGCTTCCGCAGCGCCCAGCAAATCAGAACGCTGTCATTCCTCCGCGCCACAGATCGGCTTGTTTTATTTAAATAACATCATATTTGTCTCAAACCGTTGTTAATACAATATACCAAGATACCACGCTGCAAAATACTGTACACTAGTTTTACAGCTTGAATAGTAAACAGAATTAAAGTAATATAGTAATCCTTTAAATGTTTTTATATTTCTCTTGAGACATTTTACATACACAAAATATTACAGTATAGCATTCATTGTCTGTCGTGATTACATTCACTGTCGTCGTTTCCTGGATTACCGGGACACAAACCGTTACCACACACTTCATGTAATTTAAAATGTGTAAATAGCGGCCGCAATGGCCGAAAAAAAATCGAAGTGTGAAATACCCAAATTATATGCCACAAACCAAGTTTCAAAGACAACATGACTGCGTGGAAAGTTGCCGAGTCATTCATTTTCAGGAAGAATGTCTAATTTAGATCTGAGGCAAAATTTCAGTCAGTCGTTAGTAATTCTGTAAGTAATTTAAATAATATATTAAAATAATAATTAAGTTAAAAATCACCCATTTGCAGTCAGACTTGATCGAAATTGTCGCGCTAGAAGCGCGTCTGTGTGCGATACCCTAGTTTCCTAGACGCGGCGCAGGTGCGCATGGCCGTGTGCGACCCCCTAAGAGTGTTTCACACCTGTCTCATTTCACGCTTTTGTTTCAGAACCTTGAGCATTTCTATCTTATTAATATGCAGAAAAACTGAAAAGGTAGTGGCTATTTTCTGCCAGGACATTTTGGTATGCTTTGAAATGTTGCTTTGTGAAAGTGAACCCAAACCAAGAAGAAAATGCAACTTTGTAGCAATTAAAGTCCCTGTTTTGCAACAAAGGTCTGAATATATTTGAATATGTCTTGTTCAAATGCACTCAAATGCAATAAATGCTATTATAATAGATAAATACTTCATTATTTAAATAATACATTCATTAAATAGATTTCATAAGCCTAATTTTCAACACAAAATATCATTTCTGATTTTTCTTTCTATTTTGGGATGAAATTTGAGCCAGCATGTTTTTGTGAAATGAAGCAGCAGGTGTTGTTGGTCTCTTGTGCGTGTTTTAAAGACTCCTCGGCATCATTTGTACGATGGCCACCACAACTCTCTCCATCTGAGCGGCCTGAAAATCCCAGCCTCTTTGAAGAAAAGAGAAATGAGGGTGTGAGTGTGGGTGGAGGGGGAAGAATGAAAGCTTGAGTAAGATAACATGTTTGTATGACCTCTTACACACACACACACACACACACACACACACACACAAACCACAGAGATGCAATGTGCGTAAATGCAGCACAGCGACGCATATAAAAAGCTGTTTATTGCATGCATGTGTGTGTGCGTTTGTGCGGGTGTGAACAGTCATGCGTGTGTAAGCATGCATACATAAAAAGAGCAGGATTGTGTGCGACACAGCTCTGTGCATAATATGTTCGTGTTCGTGTTCAAAGGTTTGTGTGAGAATTTACAAGTAGACAAACCTTGTTAAATCTGTTATGAACCCAGCCCAGGTCATATTTCACCGCAAAATCAAAAGGAAAAAATACTAAATTCAAATTTTAAATATATTATTTAAATAAAATGTATACAAATCATTATGATCAAGTGTTGAATTAGGATTTGTATATATTGTTTTAATTTGCTGGAGAAAAAAACAACAACATATATGAATACACAAATCCACACAGATAAAGCCTTTTAATAAACCATCCAAAGTGTCTACTGCATCCCATCTAATAAAAATATGTTCTAAAATGTTTTGCAAACATTATTTCTGAATCGTTTTTAAACATTGAGTTTTTTTATTTATTAAGAATTATAACTTGATTATGTTAGGTTAGAGGAATATTCCATTCTATTATTTAAAAACATCATTTAAGAGCATTACAAAAGAGCATTTAAAAAAATAATTAAAACTCTCATTTTTTATTTTAAGGAACGTTTTTCTTGATATGAACGTTAGAGGTACAATCCATTTTGTCACTTTGAAATTGTACTGAATGATAAATCAGCATAATGTTCCCTGTTAGCTGATACTTCCAATGATTAAATTATTTTCTGAGAATAATGTCCTCAAATTTGATGCCATTTTATTTTGTCATTTCACTGGAACTGAAAAAAGGAACACTGTTTCAGATGGTTTCGTTCCAGCTGTTCAACATGGTAGTATTTGTACACGTAAACTTATATTAAAAATGAAATATTAATCTGAATCTAATGAGAATTTAACAAAACTGAGAATAATGGGAATTACAAAAGCAACTCGAGGGTAAAACATTCTCATTATAGTGAGTGCAGAATTTGGAGGAAAATGTGCATAACTGTCATGAAAATGATACCACAATTCAAAAAATATTTTACAAAAAAAAGTTTTTTATGCAAAATTCCTTTATCATTTTTTTATATGTATATGTCTGAGGCATAGACATGTTTTTGCCAGATTTTTGAGAGTGGTTTTTGGTTTATGCTGAGAGAAACTCATGCTTGTGTAGTGAATGTGCCTGGGTGAAAGATGAGATTTACTAAAGTGATTTTATATCGATAAAAAGCATATTAAATGCAAGTAAAGTGTGTATTTTTATTTTAACAACTTCTGTGAAAATAAAATGTCACAATATGGGTGAATGACTCCACTGCCATTCAGCTTAACAGATATATTTATTTAGAAATGAAACAACAAAAATATTCTGAAGTGTACCTATTCAAATATCTAAAATAATAAGTGATACATTTTATGATTTTGTAAATGATTAAAACGTGTCTTGCTGACAAATGGGTAATACAAAAAAGTTGTAGGACAGTTGCAAAAATGTAAAATGACAATGAAATCATGCACTGTGATTTTTAATGTCTTCTAATGTCATCTGATGAGATTTTTGATATATAAACTATTGTTACACTGAATGGCATTTTAGTATTTGTGGTCTGTAAATCCTGGCAAAAATGCATGATAGTCATTATTTTTTGTTTAGAAAAATAAAATAAAATAGGACACATTCTAATGAGGGGAAAAAACTAGAGCGGATTGAAACACCTATCTTTGTCTTCGACCCACCTGCAGGTTTTTGTTTGTGAGGTGTGTGTGTGTGTGTGTGTGTGTGTGTGTGTGTGTGTGTGTGTGTGTGTGTGTGTGTGTGTGTGTGTGTGTGTGTGTGTGTGTGTGTGTGTGTGTGTGTGTGTGTGTGTGTGTGTGTGTGTGTGTGTGTGTGTGTGTGGTGTGTGTGTGTGGGTGTGTGTGTGTGTGTGTGTGTGTGTGGTTGTGGGTGTGTGTGTGTGTGTGTGGTGTATGTGTGTGGTGTGTGTGTGTGTGTGCGTGCGTGTGTGCGTGTGTGCTCCATGTGTAGATTCTTTAGACACTCATCTACAGAGCTGAGAGTGGCGAGGAGGGGGGCAAAGAATTGTGGGATGTTTTGGTTCCTGTTTCAGAGGCCTCATTGACGTCATCACCAACCACCTACTAGTACCTTCACTTCCTGTGTGTTTGAAAGCGCAGACGCCTCATGGTCCTGGCAGAAAGAAACACACACTCACGCGCTGAAAAGGGTGGAAAACTGTGCTCACTAACGTTGCACAAGCATATTAAGAGCGCCGGAGGAAATCAGAGTGTGATGTTGTGCATGCTCTGTCCCTGCTGCCGCTGTCGCTGCTGTGTGTAATAACACCGCTGCTAGCTGATTACAGGAGCTTCATTTCTTAATACTTAAGATGACCAGATGATTTACTTTCACTTTTACTCCATTAATTCTTACAGCAGTAGCAACTTATTAATTACTTAACACATACATGAATAAATCAAGAGACATTAAATAAATCTTAAAGGGATAGTTCACCCAAAAACATTCTGTCACCATCATTCCACACCTGTATGAGTTTCTTTCTTCTGCCATATTCCAAAAGAAGATACTTTGAAAAATACTGATAGCCAAACAGTTTTGGTTCCCATTAATTTCCATGGTATTTTTTGTTCATACAATTGGAACCAAAGCTATTTAGTTCCCTATCTGTCGGTCACTACGAGTTATGTGTGACGACATAGGGTATTTACTTGGAAGCCCTGATCATCTCTAACTAAAGAGAAAACACCAATGAAATTGGCTAGTGGATTTTGCATACCTGAGCCACTCCCCGTGCATACGGGTATAAATGGGCGACAGGTGCGTCCACTGATTAGATTTTTGCTTCGGAGCCGAGTGGATGAGAAGAGTGCTGATTTCCACAAAGCCATTCATCTTTGTTTTGTTCCTGGTTGGCGTAACGGTGCGATCAGCGGAGTCCCTCTCATCAGCGATTCCCCTGGGCACTTCAACTAAGAGAGCAAATTCTAAAAGAGCAAATCACGGACTATCGCGTCTTTTTCAAGATGCCGTTTCGTCCGTGTCCTTCTGGTTGTGGTCGTTTCCTGTCTATGGATGATGGACACGATCGTTGTCTTCAGTGTCTGGGCTTCCAACACACTGAAGATGCGTTCGTGGATGACTTATGCGCCTGTTGTGGGCGTATGAGCATGATTTCGCTGCGATCTCGCCTTTCCTTTCTGAAAGGATTAGTACCCTCTGCCGCCACCCATGCTGGTCTCTCTGGCTCGAGCAGAGGATCGCCGGCTGGCGCTCTGGGAGATCTGAGGGTGACAGTAAGAGCCTCTTCGCCGGGTACGTCCCCACGTACCACTTACTCCTCAAGGGTTCAAGGTTCAAGGTTGTTTATTCATCACATACTAAATTATACAGGGTATAATCAGAAGTGAAATGCATTTTTGTTCAGGGAATAGAAGAGAAATACAGCATAACATGAGCAATGATGCCTCACGCAGCAAACATCCCGTCCGGTTCCCGGGTGATTTCGCTGGTCCGTCCCACGGGGCGCCCAGCATTTCATTCAGTGCGCCATCTGTAAACAGGATGTCGATTGCAGCATCGGGGGATGGGTTCACGTCCTCTGAGGATGAAGTTGCGGAGGGACTGCCCCCCTCGGGTGTTGTTGCCACCCCCGCACCGGACCCAGAGCTGACGGCCATGCTTGCCCAGGCAGCCGTGAGTATCGGGCTGGAGGTCAACAGACCGCCCAGTCCCGAGCCCTCGCGGCTGGATGATTGGTTTCTCGGAGCGGGGCGCGGCTCACAAATGTGCTCTGCCCCGGTGCCTTTCTTCCCGGAGGTGCATGAGGAGCTGACAAAGTCATGGATGGCCACTTTCACGGCCAGAAGCCGCTCGTCCGCCTCCTCCATCCTCACTACCCTCGACGGCGGGGCTGCCAGGGGGTACACGGGCATTCCCCAGATGGAGAGAGCGATCGCGGTGCACCTGTGCCAAAGAAACGCCGCCACTTGGAGGAACCGTCCGCGTCTCCCGTCCAAAGCCTGTAAACTGACAGCCGCTCTCGCGGCCAAAGCTTATAGTGCTGCGGGCCAGGCAGCCTCCGCCCTGCACGCCATGGCTATCTTGCAGGTTTCCCAAGCCAAGGCGCTCAAACAGGTGTACGAGGGTATTACCGACCCGGGGTTGATGCAGGAGCTGCGCACGGCAACTGACTTCGCTCTACGAGCGACGAAAGTCACAGCGCGGCCCCTCGGGAAGGTGATGTCCACCATGGTGGTCCAGGAGCGCCATCTCTGGCTCAACCTGGCAGAGATGAGGGACGTCAACAAGGCACGCTTTCTCGACGCCCCATCTCCCAGGCGGGGCTGTTCGGTGACACCGTCGAGGGGTTTGTCCCAGAGCCGCTCCGCCCCAGGCTGAAACGACACCTAGGCCGACGCGTCAAGCCTCTCGCAGGAGAGTGGTGCCCCCCGCGTCCCAGCCAGGCCCCAAGTCGTCCAGGAAGTCGCCGAAGCGGCCCTGACGCGGGCAACCCGGAGATGTTTGCTCTTTCTCAGGAGACGGCGAGAACAGCGCCGCTCTTTCCCCCGGTGGAGGGCCGGGAGGAGAATCTTCTGTTTCATTCTGTTTCTGTTTGGTACTCACTTTCTCAAAGAAAGAGCAATTTCCTTTTCTTCCCGGTTCTCAGGTCCATGGGACGACAGTGTGTGACGCCCTGCTTCCTCACTCTCGCCCACGACCCATTTTGCCAGTAGCCAAGAGAGTACGGTTCGGGGACGATATTCCTCCCCACGCACCTCTGGCCAGTCCCGTTTGGGACCCAGGGATTTCGGTGAGGATGCCTCAGAACGCACCGCCTTCTGTACCATCCACCCCTACTCCCTTTTGCTGCACCACCACATGTATGTCGAATGTGCCGTTGGAGCCACTTACACAGCGTCTGGAGGCATGGGTTTACGCTGCCCAGCCTGTTCTTCCGCTGGCTCACGCGCACAAATTCGACTCGGCTACGCGATTCAGTTTGCCAGGCGACCTTCCCAAGTTCAACGGCGTTCTCGAGACGTCGGGGCAGTCTGGAACGCCCCTTCTTGCGCAAGGAGATTGCTGTCCTCCTGGCAAAGGATGCAATCGAGCCGGGCCTCCAGCCGAGATTAGGCAGGTTTTACAGCCCTTACTTCATCGTACCCAAGAAAGGTGGTGGACTTCGGCCAATCCTAGACTGCGAGTCTTGAACCGTGCTTTACACAAGCTCCTTCAAGATGCTGACGCACAGGCGCATGATCAAATGCATTCAGCTCCAGGATTGGTTTGCAGCGATCGACCCGAAGGACGCGTACTTTCACGTTTCGATCCTTCCGCGACACAGTCCGTTCCTACGGTTTGCGTTCGAAGGTCGGGCATGGCAGTACAGTGTCCTCCCCTTCGGGCTCTCCCTGTCTCCCCGTGTGTTCACGAAGGTCGTATAAGGCGCCCTTACCCCTTTACGGGAAGTGGGCGTCAGGATCCTCAACTACCTCGACGATTGGCTTATCCTAGCCCAATCCAGAGAGCAGTTTAGCAGTCACAGGGACTTGGTGCATCAGCACCTCAGCCAGTTGGGGCTTCGGGGTCAACTGGGAAAAGAGCAATCTCTCCTCTGTGAAGAAAATCTCTTTTCTCGGTGTGGAGTTAGACTCGGTTAGTATGACGGCACGCCTCACGGAGGAACGTGCCCAAGCAGTGCTGAACTGCCTGAGTTCCGTCAGAGGCAGGAATGTGGTACCACGGAAACAGTTTCAGAGGCTCCTGGGGCATATGGCATCCGCAGCTGCAGTCACGCCGCTCGGATTGCTTCATATGAGACCACTTCAGCACTAGCTAAACTCCCGGTCCCGAGGTGTGCAGGGCCCATCCCGGGGAAGCTCAATCCCGGGGAAGCTCAATCGTGCAGCCGACGGACTCTTACGACAGCTCATTTTCCCCGGAGAGTGGCGACTCCGCCCTGAGACGATCCGGCTGATCTGGAGTCGATTCAGGGAAGCTCAGGTGGACCTGTTTGCTTCCCCTGAGTCCTCCCACTGCCAGCTGTACTTTTCCCTGACCGAGGGCCCCCTCGGCACAGACGCACTGGCACACAGCTGGCCTCGGGCCTTTCGCAAGTATGCGTTTCCCCCAGTGAGCCTACTCGCACAGACACTGTGCAAGCTCAGGGAGGACGAGGAGCAGGTCCTGCTGGTTGCTCCCCATTGGCCCACACAGACCTGGTTTCCCAAACTAATTTCCCTCGCGACAGTACCTCCCTGGCGCATGCCTCTGAGGAAGGACCTCCTCTCTCAGGAGCTCAGCACCATATGGCACCCGCGTCCAGATCTATGGAACCTCCATGTGTGGCGCCTGGACGGGACGTGGCAGACTTGAGCGGTCTACCACCGGCAGTGGTAGAGACCATCATTCAGGCTAGAGCTCCTTCAACAAGGCAAACCTACGCACTGAAGTGGAGTCTGTTCGCGAACTGGTGTTCTTCTCGCCGAGAAGACCCCCGAAGATGCACGATTGGAGTAGTGCTTTCTTTTCTGCAAGAAAGGTTGGAGCGTAGGCTGTCACCCTCCACCTTGAAAGTGTATGTAGCCGCTATCGCGGCTCACCACGATGCAGTGGACGGCCGGTCCCTGGGAAAGCATGATCTCATCGTGAGGTTCCTGAAGGGGGCTATGAGGATGAATCCCTCCAGGTCACCCCTTGTGCCCTCTTGGGACCTCTCTATTGTCCTGGCTGGACTTCATAGGGGCCCCTTTGAGCCACTGGACTCAGTCGAGCTGAAGTTCCTGTCTGTTAAGACAGCGCTCCTGACCATGATCATTTCCATCAAATGGGTCGGGGGGACCTCCAGGCGTTTTCGGTAAGCGAAGAGTGCCTTGTGTTCGGGCCGACCTACTCTCACGTTATCTTGAGACCCCGGCCTGGATACATGCCCAAGGTTCCCACCATGCCCTTCCGCGATCAGGTGGTGAACCTGCAAGCACTAGGAGGAGGCAGATCCAGCCTTGGCGTTGCTGTGCCCCGTAAGAGCATTGCACATATACGTGGACCTCACCCGGAGCTTCAGAAGCTCTGAGCAGCTCTGAGCAGTGGAGGCCGTTGCCTTGGCATACAAATCTCAAGGCGAGCCGTGCCCCCTGGGGGTGAGGGCTCACTCCACTCGGAGTGTTGCCTCCTCCCATGCGCTGGGGCACGGCGCCTCTTTGGCAGACATCTGCAGAGCTGCGGGCTGGGCGACACCGAACACCTTCGCAAGATTCTACAGTCTCCACGTTGAGCCAGTTTCTTCCCATGTGTTGGGTAACAGGTAATGGGCGGAAAGAACTGGCTGGTGTCACACTTGCTGCGCCATTCCCCCTCACCCGGGGATACGAGCGCCTTTTTTCTCCTCCAGTTCAGTTCCCCGGACGGTGAACCCTGGTGGAATCCTCCAAGCACCCCCGGCAGTCAGACTGGGTGGAGCAGTCTGACGCCAGGCCCAGTACTGGTGTTAGCTCGCCCGGGTCTCCGGTCAGCCCCATGGCCTGAATCCCTTCGGGTAATCCCATATGTGTATTCTTCCACGGTAAGGTTTCCCTCACGGTAAACCCGTGTCTTCTCTTTGACAGAGCTTCTGTCAGGTTCTGCTGGCAGCCCTCCTCCCTACTCCCAGGTAGGATCTGCCCCAGAGTCCAGTCGTATGTAGCACTGCCCCAAGCCTGGGCCAGTCCATATCAGTGTCTCCTCATGTTACCTCCCTTCGGGCAGGATGTGGCCTCCATAGCGCCCTTCTCCGGAAGGCTCGCTTCCCTGCCGTTACGGCAAGCTGTAACAACAAATAGGAAAGACAGCAGTTTCTGTGCTATGGGGGGCCTAAAACCTGACTGACATTCTTCATAGATATCATTTTTTGCAAGAAGGAGCACAATTGAGCAGACACAACTTTTTCTAATATTTTTGACATAAACGGAAGATTTGAAATGGGCCTGTAATTTGCCAGTTCCCAAGGATTTAGTTTTGGTTTCTAAATAAGAGGCTTAATAACTGCCAGCTTGAATGGTTTTGGGACGTGACCTAAAGATAACGATGAGTTAATAATATTGAGAAGCGGTTCTTCTGCTACAGGTAACAACTCTTTCAATAGTTTAGTGGGTAGAGGATCTAATAAACATGTTGTTGGTTTAGATGCAGTGATAAGTTTATTTAGCTCATCTTGTCCTATAGTTGTAAAGCAATGAAGTTTTTCTTTGGGTGCGATGAATGAAGCTGAAGTACTAGACGCTGTAGAATCTACATTTGTTATTGTATTTCTGATGTTATCTGTTTTATTAGTGAAGAAATTCATAAAGTCATTACTATTAAACTGTGAGGGAATATTTAGATCGGGTGACATCTGTTTATTTGTTAAACTAGCCACTGTGCTAAATAAAAATTTGGTGATTATCTATGAGTTTGCGGATATGCTCGGTCCTGGCAGCTTTTAGAGCCTGTCTATAGCTGGACATACTGTTTTTCCACGCAATTCTAAAGACTTCCAAGTTAGTTTTTCTCCATTTGCACTCAAGATTAGGAGTTTCTTTCTTGAGAGAATATGTCTAACTGTTTTACCATGGTGCAGCACATTTTTCTCTTTTAAACCTTTTTTAATTTGATGGTGGCAACAGTTTCTAACGTATTAGAGAAGATAGTTCCCATGTTGCTAGTAATTTTGTCTAGTTCATCTGTATTTATGGGCACACAGAGCAGTTGAGATAAATCAGGCAGGTTATTTGTTAATCTGTCTTTAGTGGCTGGAACAATAGTTCTGCCTGGACGATAACACGGAGCTATATATTTAATATCAGTAATATGCAGTATGCACGATGCAAGGAAATGGTCAGTAACGTCATCACTTTGAGGTACAATATCTATATCAGTAAGATCAATTCCATGCGGTATAATTAAATCTAGCATATCATTAAAACGATGCGTGGGCCCGGTGATGTTTTGCTTGACACCAAAAGAGTTTATTAGGTCAGTAAACGCAAGTCCTAAAGCATCATTTGTATTATCAATATGAATGTTAAAATCCCGACAATTAGCACTTTATCAACATTAACCAATAGGTCTGAGAGGAAATCTGCTAATTCTTTTAGAAAATCTGTATATGGCCCTGGCGGTCTATACACAGTAGCCAGAGCAAGGGATAGGACAGATTTATTTTGCATATCTGACAGTGTAACATTAAGCATAAGTATTTCGAATGAGTTTAACCTGTATCCTGTTTTCTGAGTAACATTGAGAATATCACTATATATTGTTGCGACACCGCCGCCACGACCAGTCTGACGAGGCTCATGTTTATAACAATAGCTTAGTGGAGTAGATTAATTTAGACCAGGATAATCATGATTATATCATGATTTTAATAGTAATAATTATCATCATCATAAATTTATATAACAAAAACCAGACAAACCAAACCAAACATAATGTACAATCAATAGTCCTGTTGTTTCTATAAATAAATATGTTACACGATACTTTGAAGTAAAACTGTATTTAATAGACTCTATGTAAAACAAACTTGTCGCTTGGGCTGCAGGTCTTCAGCAGTCAGAGCAGCAGAGAGAGAGTGGGGGGGAGGTATTGTCATTGTGTCGTCATAAGACTCTGCTGCCAGTGCCCTGGCCCTGAACCACGGCTTCATAAAACACTTCCAGAGAAATGAAGGAGGAACAGAGAGGCAGAAAAACACAGAAAATAAAGAGAAGAACTTTCATCAGGAGCCAGGCTCTTCAGGGAGAGAGGTCACATCGTCCGGCCTCTGTTTATACTTTCTCATGTAAATCTCTCTCTCACTCTCTCTCTCTCTCTCTCTCTCTGGTCCTGCCAAGAGCCGTCACGCTGGAGCAGGAAGACTGTGCCGCTTTAATGACAGAAAACAAGAGAAAAAACACTGCCTGGATGATCCGCCTTATCACAGTTTTACTTGACAAATATATATCACAAAAATACATGTGTTAGGTTTCAACTTGCACTACAATACATGTATATAATACAACACTGTTTAAAAAGAAGACTAATAGTATTATGGCACTTTCTGGATCATGTGCATAGTTAATGTGATTCTTTAAATACAAAAGGAGAACTGACTCCAGCTGGTTAAAAGTTGCACATTTGGCTCAAAGAAGCTCCAGAAAAAACTCCAGCATTGTTTCTTTGCAGATTCAGTATGAAATTTGACAAAAACTGATGCCGCTAGTTAGTTGAAGTTAGTATGTAAGACTGGATGTGAATCAGTAAACAGTTTTTGTGGTTACCGGTGCTGACGCACAGACATTATTAGCGGTTGTAAACCATATTAGCAAGATTGCTGCAGACTTGCTTTTGTTCACTTTCTGACAAGATGTTACCGGATGTGTAAACATCTGCTTGCATGCTAGAGTATGTTTACATGTTTTTGCATGTAAGTCAGCTAGCTTAGTTTGCACATGAAACCCCGGTGAACGCAGCTGAACTTGTTTTTCATAATATTTTATATTATTATTAATAATTACATGCATTTATTACCAAAGTATGCAAATATAACTGCATTAATATTAACTATTACTGCTAAGTCCAAATCCATGAGAATTGCTATTATATTATATTATATTATTTGTTTGTTTGTAAAGTGTTTTAATATTTGTAGTTTAGATATTTTATTTTCTTACAAAATCATTATATATTCAACCAATTTTATTACCCTGTTTAAGTATTTTAATATTTATATCTCTAGGATGAATTTATGATACTGCTAATGTTTCCTGCTCGAAAAGGACAATCCTTGCTTGGAAAAACATTTCTTGTTGCTTTGATTTTAATATGTTTGCAGGAAAAAATCATTCTCTGCCCAGATAAACCTCCTAGATGTTTTCTCGCATTGCAAATCCAGTCCAGATTTTCTGTTCTCCCTGGCTGCAGAGCGGCAGTGCATGTTAGTATTTGAATTATGCCATTGACGTCAGCAGAGCAGTAAAGCTGACCGGCGTCCCTTCCCTAAAGTCATTTCTGGCCAAGAGCTCTCTATGGTGCATTGTGGAGGCTGTCAAACAGGCGCAAGATGAGTTGCAGACATGAAGGAGAGAGAGCAAGAATGAAAGAAAGCGAAGGAGAGAGAGAGTGTGTGGAAAGTGTTGTTAGCCGGTGAAGCAGCAGCAGATGTAGGTTGAGATAAAAAACCACTGCTGTAGACAGTGAAAGTTAGACCCCGAATAAGTGTTTCGTAGGAGCAATAAATGTCAAATAACCTACACAAGACCCTCACGGCCCATAATGCAGATTGTGCGGCAAACCTGCAAAAGGCCCACAGAATCACATGAGGAATAGTTTGAACCAAATGTTTCTTAGTGCCAATATTCTTCCAACTGCACAGCAAAAATAATGATATTTAAGATAACTGACTTTTTTTAACTGTTAGCAGGACACAAGTCGTTTGTCCGGACAGCAGATAAGCACGTCCGTCATATTTGGCAACCGGCCTGAATGCAGTTGACCCCGATGACACAGTGTTGATTCATGAAGCCGTTTGGCATTCGAGTCCTCCTGCCCACGTGCGAAGCCCAGACAAACAAAAACACGAGTGGGACGGCGAGCGCCAACGAGCATGTGTGTGATCCAGTCAACTAAACTCCTGCAATCCATCAGCTCAACCTCCACGCTCCCTCTGTTTGTGTGGGAAGCTATCCCAGAATGCTTTATTATTTTTGGATATGTAATTTGGATCAAAATAACACTGACAAAAACATGATAGCTGTAAAGATCCACATTATGGGTCAATCACAAATTACTCCAAAACACAAAATGTGATTCAGACATGAATCACACAATGACTTAAACACCTCTTCTGTTAACAGATTTTAATTTCTCTATTGGGCATACGGTCATAAAGGGTAATGCAACTGTCCTGATAATATAAGGAGGGGGAAAAATAATTAAAATAGGTAGCTCTTTATTTTAAGGAGCAATTTTGCTTATTAGTATGCATATTACTAGCATATTGGCTGTTTATTAGTACTTATAAAGCACGTATTAATTCCTTATTCTGCATAAGCATATTTTAGATCCCTTAATCCATCCCATGCGTAAATTTAACAGCTACCGTGTTAACCATTAATAAGCAGAAAAGTACGAGTTTACTGAGAGAAAACTCTTAGTTAATAGAGAATGTGTATTATAAAGTAATACCTTAACATAATTTAATTCTTGAACAAAACAAAAAAGATTAAAAATATGGCATTTTTTAAACTGCTTCACTGCTTATTAATATTTGAGAAACCTTTGTCCACCAAATCAAAGTAGTGCAACCAACATTCAGGAAATTACAGAAAACAAACTAAATTAAAACTGTTATTGCATAAAATATAGATATTAGATGGAAAACATCAAATTAAAAAATTGCATTGACAGCAAACCGAAATAAGTTTAAACTAAAGTACTAAAATTCATAAGAATATGTAAATAAAATAAAAATAAGTCAACTATTTAAATGACTAATAAAAATGACAGAAGTGCATAACAAAATTGCTAAAACTAAAATTAACATTTTATAAAAATAAAAGCTCATTCAAAATAATAATGAACACTGTGATAGTATTCGTAATACTGAAATACCGCTGCTCAATAAATCTCTTTAAACATCAGATATTTTGACCTATTAATGACAAGATAAGGTTCGATTGGGCTGTGAATTTAATATTAGTGTTTTTCATGACATTAATTATATTTTTTTTATAATAATTCAAGGTAAACTACTTGTTTAAACTAAAACATTTTTTTTTTTATAATTGTTGTGAATTGAGAATGCACTATTATTTGAACAACAATTTAACTAAATCTGGATAAGCATTACTTGTCCTACACATTTAGTATGCTGTTGGTTATGAATGATGTCTCAAGTTGTGTGGCTTGTTGAGGAGAGAGGAGTGCGATTACTCACCATTTCTGCATGGAAAATGTTAATATAGATGAAAAATCCCATAGACTTGGGAAGAAGGGAGTACCCGGGTCATAGACTTTTGACTTGAACTAGTAAGCAGCCACCCAGATCTGCACAGAAACTGCGTGAAACACCTTGGCTTCAAGGCGAGAGTTTTGCGTGTTCAAGCACCATTCACATTTTCTTTAGCAATGTTGAGTTTTCCATTCGAACCCACTATCATTCATAAGATGATTCAGGATACGTGGTCTGCAGTCACAATCTGCTTCGTTGTCAGTGAATGCTTTAAGGCATTTTACCGGCATCAGCCTGTCCACTCCGTTCTGAAGTGACACAGAATGGGCCGTGACTATCAAACGCATCTGAATCACACAGCTGTCTGCCGTGAGTGTGCAGCTTTATGAGTCACATTCAGCAGACCGGTCGAAACGAGAAGCTGTTCGCCTCTATATGAGCGAAATCAGGAAAACCTGGCCCATATATCAGCGGTGCGGCCCGGGACACGAGCACACAGAGAGGGGCAGTGTGCGCCGGCGAGGGGAGGAGGGGCCGCTCTCACAGAGGTGGTTTTGTGGAACAGAGAGGATGCTGGGTAAATTTACACTACAGTCTTTTGTGAAGAGAGTCATACGGTAGGCCGATGTAGACATTAGTGAGGTATGAGTGAGATGTAGACCTTAAGAGGTATGACTTCTTAAAGGTCAATGGTAAAGAGTCTCACCGTTCACGCACTGCTGATGTACGTCACAGGGTTGGGCGAAAGGGAAATTGTGAAACACCTCATGACATTTACTTTGAGTCTACTAATTGTATCAGATGTGCGTGTTCGGTATGAGAGTGTGCGTGTCTAAATCTGGGAAATCTGTGTTCATGTGACGTCTTTAATGTACTCAGAGTTTGATTTAGTTTGCTGTCTTTGAATTTTTTTCATAACTGTAAGAAAGATAATGCAGAGGTTGATTGATATAAATGACGGTTATGCAAGCCACACCACTGCTATGTTGACTTTGAACAGGTTTTTCGTTTTGAAAAGTGTAGGCTGGATGAGTTGTCAGTTCAGGACAGATTGTCGTGGTGGTTTTTGTGTGTTGTTAAAGGTGAGATGGATCTTCTTTTGATAGTTCGTGAAGATTGTATCTGCTACTGTGCCTGTAGTATTTGAACTGTTGAACTTTACTACCCTTTACCCTGGTATCACTAACAACAGAACCTAACACAATCTGCATCAAAACAAATCTCAATCAGATTAAAAGAAGATTCAAAGTAGTTTTTTACTTCAAAACTAGGGTGTTTTTGGTGGTTGTTAGGGCATAACCATACTTTGTTCAAATCCCTCACTCCAAGTATGAGTAATAGTAATAGCAGTCATTATGTTTGACACTACACTGAAAATAATAATAATGTAGGATTTACTCACTTTTCACATACCCCAACAACGCTTGTTTATACATGAAATACATGAAACCTAATATTTATTTATTTATTTATTTAATCAAATTATAAACAATACAATTGAAATGTAAAGTACTTCATAATAGTACTCATTTAAATGTATATAAATTATATTACTATTATGATAAAATACTTAAAATAATTATAATACTATATTATTAATACTATAATAATATGTATTACAAATAGAGGTGGGCATAGATTCCTTTTTTTAATCTAGATTAATCTAGATTAATTTTGGAATTAATCTAGATTAATCTAGATATAAATGGCTCCTCATTTGAATTCTGCCGAAGGCATTCAGAATATGTGTGCTACCAAATAATGACTAAAAGTAAGTCTTTGAGAACGGGTTTCTCAAGCCAGGTGGCGCATTAGACCAGGGGCTCATCTCCTGTTTCCAAAATGCATCACAAACTTTAATCTCTTCCCGTCCCAATCCCACGAAAAAACTGGAGGAAAATCCCGTTCCACTCGGAAGAATGACTCCATTCCCTCCCACTCCCGTGTTGTTGTTTTTTTTTTTTTGCCGATAACTGTCAATTACAGTAAAAATATAGTACAGATCACAGCGTGCCCACCTTATTAGTTGAATAAAAACCCCAAATGTCGTTTTTTGTTATTATATTGAACTGAAAGCCATCTTATTATGCACAGTGTTGCACAGATTAAATTTATGTAAATCATCCATGCTAACACACACGTCGTCTTCTATTTTTATTTTTTTTAGACATTTCAACTCTATAGATATATTTTTCTATGTACTGTATTTTTAGATATTTCGAGTTTCGAAGTTTCTCGCTCAAGTTCACATGAGACCTAAAGGCATCCTGTTTGCTTAAAAGCGCACGTTTGTTGTTATTTGAGTGCACACAAATAAACGTAGAGTCTTTACAGAATCGAAAGATGTATTAGGTACTTTTATCTGTATGACCAAAAATGACGGAGATTTTAAGAGCAAGTGAGCGCACCGGAGCCTGTCTGCAGCAAACGCGCTTCCACACAAACACTTCAATAGCGCACATTTCTCTAGGTTAACACATATTGAGCGGCCATGTAAAGTTGCTACTACATACATCTTTCAGATGAAAAGCCATATTTGAGGTTGATGAATGATAGGTGAGCGTTTGGATGTCCTGCCCGATTGTATTACCACATAGACCAGCCATTAACAATCTGTCCATCACGGACTGCGAGCCTCTAGTTCGAAGACTCGTTCTCGCCCCCTACAGTGCATTCGGCTTGGTATACATCGCGCTAAAATATCAGGGTGAAAGTCATCATAGCTTGCGTAGTAGTATAGACCCAGCTCCAACCCAACTTTGAGAATAGATTAACGGCAATATATATTTTTTTTATCGCCGATAAGAGTCTCACGTTAACGCAGCACGTTAACGCCGATAACGCCACCATAATTACAAACAATATTCAAATCTGGGGTCAATAAGAGTTTTGTGTTCACCAAAGCTGCATTTATTTAACCAAAAATACAGTCAAAAACAGTAAATCTGCTAAAACAGTAATAATTAAAACATTAAAAAATAAATATTGTTTGAAAGTATGTCAATTGTATATTTTCTGTGACAGTTATGCTTGTTTTTATATGATAGTGTGTATATAATTAAAATGCAATTGTATTAGTATAACTAAATTTTATGCAAGCAATGTAATATTGTTCAAATTTGAACCCTTTTTGTGAAGTGTAGGGTGGATGAGTTATTGACAGATTGTCATGATGATTTTTTCTGATGTTAAAGGTGAGATGCATCCTCTTTTGATGGTTCGTGAAGATTGTATCTGCTACTGTGCCTGTAGTATTTGAACGGTTGAACTTTACTACCCTTTACCCTGGTATCACTAACAACAGAACCTAACACAATCTGCATCAAGAGGACAAATCTCAATCAGACTGAAAGAAGGGTTTTCTTTCCTCCAAAACTAGTGTGTTTTAGTGGTTGTTATAGGGCATAACTATACTTTTATTTTGGAACTATATTATTATTATTACAGAAATTATTTAATTATACTAAATACTATATATTATGTACTATTATTATTGATATTCAAATCTGGGATCAGTTTTTTGTGTTTACCAAGGCTGCATTTATTTGATTAAAAATGCAGTCAAAAACAGTAATACTGTTAAAAACGGTAATAATGTTTGAAATTGTCACTTTTATCTTTTCTGTGACAGTTAAGTTGATGTTTGCATATAATAGTCTGTATATATATATTTTTTTAATTCACAGATGTCAGAATTGCTACTTTCAATCCTCTGATTGTACCAGAATGATCCAGCCCATAATTTTGGCTTCATTTAAGCCCCTGTTGAAAGTTGCCCACTCGTTGTTCTCTCTCAAGCTCCCGTGGCGATGACATATTGAAGCTGTTATTCGTGTGTATTCGTGCCAGGCTTCAGATCTACACACGCCACTTAAATGGACTCCATATGTGAAACATCTTGAGCGCAGGAGGCTTCTCTCAAATGACCTTATTCATCAGGAGTAATGCACTGTATATCCCTCACAGACGTCAGAACGGTCAATGCAAACCCTTCGCCCGCTTTTACAGCACTTATATACATGGCATCCGGAGCTCGTTGTTGGATGTGGTCACTTTATTTGTAGATGCTCACTGGAACTCAGTGATTAACTCATCAGTTTTACTCTAGGGATCGGATTTATTGAAGCGCTAGCATTCATGCTAATCGATGCATGTGGTATTTCTGCCACATGACCAATCTTAGGAGCATGATAGCATGTCTTAGTCAATCCGCAGCAGAAAACCGCACTTGCTTAATGTTTTGTTTAAATCAGGCCTTTTTTTGATAAATGTGTGGATTGTTTTAGTCTGTTCCTCATCATGGTTGTTTTAATCCTTTAAATGACAATGGTTTGCCTTAAGATATTATTGTGATTTAAAAAGGTAAAATGTTCATATGTTGAAGATAATGTGAGGCCAGAGCAATACTCAAGTTTATGAACACAGGCACTTCTAGTAATCTCGATTCACATAACACTGCGTTCTTGACTGTGTCAGAGTGCAGTTCATAATGCAACGTAAGGACATTTTGCATTGTCAGCATTACCAGAGTGAAAAAACACAAACACATTACAAAGGAAGTACACAGGGTCAAGAAGTAAGCATTACATTTCCCATTTCTGTACTGTGTAGCAAGAGGATATAAACATTATGTTATACATGTTGTAATGAGACTAGTGTAATAAAATAGTTTCACTATCATGCAAAAAAATTTTGTTTTTTTGGGGGGGGTATGCTCGTCAAAGCTGCATTTATTTCATGTTTTATATTTTAATAATTTGGTGTAATTGTAAAGTAACAAGTAACATTGATTTATATTTTTAATTAACATTATACATTGAATTAACATTTCTGTATATTTTTAAGTGAAAATAAATCATAGTTCTTATAAAACATACTCCAATAATCTTTGCTTTATTTAACTTTAAAAATCATGTATTATGAATTTCTTTCAACAAAAAAAAGACCCCACATTTTTGAAACGGTATTGCATCACAATAGGTAAAACTGGCAGCTTTTGAAATGTCAAATCAACTGTGGACCCCACTGACTTTCAGAATATGGACAGAAAAACACAGACAATCTTCAAATGAATAATGAGTTTAATTAATTTTTAACTATTGTAATTGGAAGTTTTTTAAGTATGTTAAAGCAAATTCACGCTAGCTATACATATGCTGATCATGAAGTGGAAAGAGTACTAAAATATTGAGAAGGGTCTGGCTGCAGACTTGCACTTGCATCCTCAGACACTTGCGCTTCCGCGAGTGATGTCACTTGCAGTCGTTTTTATTTTTTATTTTGTTCTATTTATTGATTATTTTTTGTTTGAATCTCTCAACATTTTACCACAGTAGCCAGGTGGTGAAGACAAGAAAAAATAAACTAAAATACAATGTCACTTGCAATCGCTGCTTGCACTTTCTGCTACCTGTGACGTCACTTGCATTCGACACGAATTGTGTGCGTTGCCAACGGAGACAAGACGTGTGCTGGTTAAACGTTTAAAACTAATTTAATATCATAACATACAAGGTCCTGCTGTTCTGTAGCCACGGATTTGCGGGTCTTGTATTTTTCTCCTACAGATGACTTGCAGGACTTGTATGTTATGATATTAAATTATTTTTAATCGTTTAACCACCACAACGTCTTGTCTCCGTTAGCAGAAAGACATTGTATTTTAGTTTATTTGTTCTTGTCTTCACCACCTGGCTACTGTTGTAAAATGTTGAGAGATTCAAACAAAAAATAATCAATAAATAGAACAAAATAAAAAAGACTGCAAGTGACATCACTCGCGGAAGCGCAAGTATCTGAGCGTGCAAGTATCTGAGCGTGCAAGTGTCTGAGCGTGCAAGTGCAAGTCTGCAGCCAGACCCTATTGGAAATATTCTACTTAAAGGGTTAGTTACCCAAAAATGAAAATTAGCCTGTGTTTTACTCACCCAGGAGTCATCCTAGGTGTATATGACTTTCTTCTTTCAGACAAATCCAATCGGAGTTATATAAAAAATTGTCCTTGCTATTCCGAGCATTATTATTGCGGTGGGTGTTTCTGTTACACAGTCCAAAACACGTCAAATAAAGCGTGCGCATCCATTATAAAACATGCCTTACTGGCTCCGGGGGGTGTATAAAGGCCTCCTGTTGCGAATCCATGCTTTTTTGTAAGAAATATATAGATATTTCAAATGTAAAAAACAGTTAATCTTCAGGAACTCGAGCTGCATTGAACGCTTTGGGAACGCCTTCAGCCTGACCACGCTCTGAATAACATGTGTAATCAGACCAATGGATGTGCGAGACGTCACGGGCGGGGTGACGTGGAGACCAGGAAGCATAAAAGCACGTGCGGTGGAACTGGCATCAGCTTAATGTCATCCAACAAGCGCTCTGTGTATGTCAGTCTAATTTGGTGTTGTCTGTCCATTATCACTCTTAATTTTCCTTATACGAGTGAAGACAAACATAGGTGAGAGCGGGCACCATCTCAGGCTGTGTGTTCTTCCCTGCTGCGCTTCTTTACAGGTTGGGATACAAACAGTTTATGTGTTGTACAAAGCATGCAGAGTCAGCTCCCTCGAGAGCAAATAAATGGCTTACATTTATTTTCTACTTTGTTTTTTATGATTATGACAGAATTTGCATATGCAGAATTCGGTCAGTGTGTGCGCACACTTAAACAACTCCACCGTATAGTCCAATTAAAAAAAATTATCATTCAAATCAACAAGTAGCAGGTCATAAGTAATCTAAAAGTAATCCAAAATAATCAGAATACAGAAATCGTACTATCGTAACCTTGGCTCCCTGTGATATGGGAACGAGTACTGCGTCGAAGACGCTGTATGGGATAAACCCTTTTTTCCTCTTCTACTGAAGCCTATTTCAATCACGCAGTTATGACTGCACATTGATTGGTTCATCTAGGGTAAGAAATTGAACCAATCGACGGCGGTGGTGAGCGAGCCAATGGCTATTCAGCCCGCCCTAGCCCGCCAAAAGGGGAGGGGCGTCTGGCTATATATTCAGCCACTCTAGCCACTGCGCTCAGATTTCTTCGAAGGAAGCAACCGAGGCGTGCAGTCCATAGCACGGCCAGGAACGCAGTACTCGTTCCCATATCTCAGGGAACCAAGTTTACAACAGTAACCGAGTCTGTTCCCTTTCGCGACTACACTCGTACTTGCGTCGAAGACGCTGTATGGGAACCAGTCCAATCACGCCGTGTTATGATGTGGAACGACTCGAACCCAAGACTCAAATGGGATTAGACCCAGGGGAGTCCGTAGAATACACCAAGCACAGGGTGAGCCTAGAGGGCCATCCATGGCTCGGGTGTCATCCCATAAGGATACTTGGTGTCAATATAGTTTATGGACAGACCAATCAAAAGAGGGGGCTTGAACAGTGTTGGTCAAGTAAACCCGGAAAGTTGCCAGTAAGCAGAAAGGACTGTGGCCTGCACTGCAGGGACATACAGGTTGTAAAACCTTACAAATGTGGACGGTGAGGACCAGCCGGCCGCCTCACAAATGGACACCCCGCTGGACCACGCCCAGGAAGAGGCGATGCCTCTGGTGAAGTGAGCTATGACCCCGATGGGGCACCGTGACCCCATGGAGGAGTATGCTAATGTAATAGCCTCCACTAGCCACCTAGAAATTCTCTGCTTCGTAACAGGGCCACCTTTAGCGCAGTTACCGAAGCCAACAAAAAGCTGTTCTGACTTTCTGTATGAGGCAGAACGCTCTATATAGATTTTCAATGCCCTGACGGGACAGAGCAGGGATTTCCTGGCTGCCCACCGGGGAGAAAAAGCGGAAAGCGCTATGACCTGGGCTCTAAACAGAGTGGAGAGCACCTTAGGTATATAACCCAGCCTTGGTTTCAGGACGACCTTGGAGTCGTCAGGCCTGAATTCCAGGCAAGCAGGATTAACAGAGAGGGCCTACAGGTCTCCTACTTGCTTGAACGACGCCAATGCTAACAGCAGGGGTGTTTTCTCTGAGCACTCTGAGGCTCGAGGATTGCAATGGTTCAAACGGGGGCCCTTTTAGGGCCCTCAGTACGGTAGTTAAGTCCCAAGGTGGAACTGTATGGGGACGCGGAGGATTCATTCTCCTGGCGCCTCGTAAAAATTGAATTACCCACCGAATTACCCACCGAGCGGCCAGCGATAGGGGCGTGAAAAGCTGCTTTAGAAACTTTGATGGTGGATGAAGAGCGCTGTTTGTCCAGCATCTCTTGCAGAAATTACAGAACCACTGATACTTCGGAGGTGACCGGTTCTACGTCTTGGTCTTGACACCAAGCCAAGAAAATGGACCATTTCAGAGCGTAGAGGCACCTAGTGGACGGAGCTCTAGCTTCTGCCATAGTGTTTAGGACATGCTCGGGGAGGCTGAAAGGCTCCCGTCGAGCAGCCACACATGCAGGGCCCATATCTCGGGCCGTGGATGCCATATCGTGCCGTCCGCTTGAGAAAGGAGGTCCTGTCTCAGGGGGATTGGCCACGGGGCTGCCGTGAGCAGCTGGAATAATTCTGACACCCACGGTTGGTTCCTCCAGAGGGGGGCTATTAAGAGAAGCTTGTGCCGTCGTTCCCTGGCTCGTCTGAGTACCTGCGGTAGCAGAGCGATTGGGGGGAAAGCATAGAGCAGAAGGCTGGACCATTCATGGGCCAGGGCATCCGTGCTCCTTGTAAAAAATATTGGGCAGTGAGAGTTGTCTTTGGAGGCGAAGAGGTCTACTCGAGCCTTGCCAAAGATTTCCCAAATTTTCTGAACCGTGAGCCGGTGAAACGTCCATTCCTCCGAAGAGACATTGTTCCTCGACAACATGTCTGCTCCTTGGTTCATTTTGCCCGGCACATGCTTCAACTTCAGCGAGCGCAGATTGTTCTGGGCCCACGCAAGAAGGTCGTTCGCCAGCGTGCAGAGTCGCTTCGAGACAAAGCCGCCCTGGTGATTTATGTATGACACCACGGACCTGCTGTCTGAGCGTACTAGCACATGGTGTCCCCGTATGACCGGTAGGAAGAATTGACAGGCCTGACATACTGCTAGCATTTCTAGGCAGTTGATGTGCAGGGTCGATTCCTCCTCGGACCACAGACCGAAGGTTGCTCCCCAACCCTTCTTGGAAGTAGAAATTTGCTCTTTCAGAGGCTCTGCGGATCGACGCCGGATGGCTGCAGGGGATGACCGAATCTGCGAGCTGGCGCTGCGAGAGGTCCAATCCGGCTGCTTGAGGCATTTCAAAGGCGGATCCCAGCATCAGTGGAGAGACAGCAAAGAAGGGAGTTTGTCGCTGAAGAGAAGAAATCTGAGCGCAGTGGCTAGAGTGGCTGAATATATAGCCAGACACCCCTCCCCTTTTGGTGGGCTATGGTGGGCTGAATAGCCATTGGCTCGCTCGCCACCGCTGTCGATTGGTTCAATTTCTTACCCTAGATGAACCAATCAATGTGCAGTCATAACTGCGTGATTAAAATAGGCTTCAGTGGAAGAGGAAAAAAGGGATTTTCCCTTTTTTACAGAACTAAAATACATTAATGAATATATTTTTCCTCTTCGTGCAGATAAAACAATACATAATGATTAATAGGCTTCTGGTAAGAGGAAAAAGGGATTTTCCCATAATCTCAAAAGGTAATCTCGAACAAAAATACATTACTGACTATAATTTTTCCTCATGTAACTTGTAATCAGTAACAGACTACAATTTGTAAGTAATCCACACTGATATTGCATTTGCATTTTGCACACTTGTATACAGTATGTATCTGACCTGAGATTTCTGGTTGTGAGTGTAGTTGTGTAATGCAGGTCTGTGAGTAGAGTTTGAACTGAAATCCAGATGAACTTGTCAGTGCAACATGTCCCAAGGTCAATAAATGTCCATGTAGACAACATATCATTCTTTCTTCATGCAAAGTTTTCCCGTCTTTGTGAAATCTATAGCTGCAGCCTGAGGGGAGACTCCAGTCTGAATGATGCACAGAAATCTGCTCCACGATTTAGCGGCGTCTCAACCTCAGGGGGAAGTGGTTTACTTTGCTTGGCTCCTGTTGAGCTTTGACTGGATGCTGGCCAGCAAGGGGAGTAAAGTTTGCCTCTCGGGTTGCTCCTGCAAACACAGCCCTGGATTTGATTTCATAGCTCCTTCTCATTAGCCCTATCGGGGATAAAGTGGAGGTGGTGGGGGTTTCTGTGAGTCGTGATCTCTGAATAAATATAAATGCTGATACCACCTTGGAAAAGCCTTGTGTCTACTAAAAGATCAAAGTTAATGCACAGTGCGAGGGTGGTGGAGTCATTCAAACTGACTTTCTGCAGGATTTGTAGTGGCTGTGATTCATTCCTCTCTGCGTTAGGCCTTTTCCATGTTGTCTTGTCAACTCTTTGTCTTTATTGTCACTAGTACGCTATAGTTTCAACTTGTTAAATTAGGCAAATTGTTAAAATAGGCAAAAAAAAAGAAAGATATTTTCAAGAGTCATACTTTATACCTGTCTTGAGATTTTTTTCCAGCCCCAAATTAAACCTATTTAGGGACAGTTATTTTGTTGATTTGTTTTCTTTTTTTATGACATTACATTCATGATATTTAAGTACATTCTCACTCAATACCCGTGCAATTCTATAATGCTCATTACTCTATTTTTTAATGTTTAATATTTACTATTTATTATACTTTTATATTTTATTTTTATATATGTATGCAAACATAATTGTATTAAAGTATATTTTTTAATTATTGTATTTTCATTTCATATGGCTAAAAATATTATTCAAATGTTATTTATATATTATTAAATAATATTTTATTGTAATGTATTACATTATTATTAATATATTAATATTTACAATAAATATATTACATTTAAAATTCCAAATAATATTGTGTTTTGAATTACCCATTACATTGTGTTGTATTTTTACAATTAAAAAAATGTTGTTAAACTATATATAAAAAATATATGTATGTATATATAAATATAATATACACCATGCATAAATATATATATATATATATAATATATATATATATATATAAATAAACATACACATGCATATATATATATATTATTTTTTTTCTTACACAACATCATAAAAATCTAATGAGAATCAGCATTGAAAAATGTTTTGAAAAATAAAAACTCAAAACACTTGTTATGATAATGAATTAACAACAATTTTACAAATGCATTGCAGTCCTAAATATAGGCTTAATTTTCTTGTTGTTTTGGGTTGAAATATGACCTTAATGTGTGTTTTGATTATATTCATCCATCAAGATAATTTACTAACAAGATAATTGAGCATTAATCATTCTCTCCCCAATTTGGTTTCAATTAACTACATTTTCAGTCAACAGAAGAGGAGAGAAATAGGGAATGAGTTTTCGAGTCCCTCCCTCTAAGCTCCCCTGGGTCTGAGGCTCATTGACACATCAGCACAGACAGAGACTGTGCAGACAGACTGCACAGTAGGTGAGTTTGGAGACTGAGCCGGTGACACAATGGAAAGGACTATGAAGCAAACAGTGAGCTATTAATCCAGCTCCTATCAGTGCAGAATGACTACATCAGCAGCTTTCAGCCCACCATGAAAGATCACTGCTCCTCTATCTGTACCGCTCCCGCCGGACCACCTTTTCTGGCCATGCAGCACAGACTGGATCCTGAATACATATCCGTGTGTCTCTTACCAGATGAATCCTACCAGAAGCTGGCCGTGGAGACCATGGAGGAGCTAGACTGGTGCCTGGACCAGCTGGAGACCATCCAGACGTACCGCTCCGTCAGTGACATGGCCTCCAACAAGGTGAGACGGCAGCTCGTCTACTCACACTTTACCTCAGCATTGCTGGAAACAGCGGGTCATCTTTATGCATGTTTTCAGAGAAATTCACATTTCAATACTCTTAGAAATAAAGGTTCTTTATTGGCACAGATGGTTCCATTTAAAACCGTATTGCTGCCCATTGCTGCAAAACCTGTCTTTTGGAACTTTTATTTTTATTAATGTTCTGCAAAGTTTGTTTGTTTGAGATTTTTCAGTTTGTGTTAGAAGAGTAGTTTTTATTGCTTTCCACATTCACGTGTTATTTCAAAGCCTAGTAAGTCAAAGTTTTGTTGGAATATCAATGAGATGCAATAAGGAAGATTTTACACTCTATTGTGGAATTTTGCAAACATTACTTATGGTAATAGTCCATACAAAAATGATAATTCTGTCATCATTCACTCACCCTCATGCCATCGCAAACCTCTGTGGACACAAGAGAAGATATTTTGAGGAATGTTTGCAGTCAAACTGTTTTGGTCCCCATTGACTTCCATTGTGTTTTTTATTCATACAATACAAGTCTATGGAAACCGGAACTGTTTAGTTAACAATATTCTTCAAAATATCATCTTATGTGCCCAGAAGAAAGAAATTCATACAGGTTTGTGTGAGTAAATTATGACAGAATTTTTCTAAACTAAACTATTGCTTTAAGTATATTTTATGATGGTTTATTGGTTATTCGGGGTTATTAGATGGTTGTCTTAGACGATGTCTGAACATTTTAGTCACCTTTTAACCATAGCCTGCTGGTATTGGTTAGTCACAGCTCTCAAATGCAGTTTTGAATCCTGTATTTTTTAGTGTTGATGCATAAATACAGTGTGGGGTTGGTCATGTAGAACAGTGTCTATGAGGTTTATACTGTGAACGTCATTAAAGATGAGCTGTTGATGTGAGATCTACAGATATTGCCACATTTACATGTCAACAGGAAAGCATGCAATGACAACTTGACTGATTGTTACCCAAAGACTTACAGAAGAAACATTAATATAATATCTTAGGTCCAGTTTGTTGTCTTGGTGAAAGGCAGTTGGCCCAAGCAATTATTTTCTCTTTTTTTAGCATATTTTATCTCTCACAAGAATTCAACGCTGTATGTGTGGGTGGTTATGGATTCAGTGGATTTACTGGAATCAGTGTTGAAAGGGAACGGTTAAAACACTCATTACTTAGAGTGAGAAACTAAATGATTAAACCCTTTTTCACGCAGGCATTATTTGAGTGTCTACGCTGGCACTGCTGTGACCTCAGTGCTTTGTTTACCCTGATACCTAATCAGATGTAGATAGAGAGCATGAAGAGACACGCTACCTCACTGACATTCAAGCATTACACTGCATTGTATCATATAATACAGTTATTAATTATATTTCACAAAAAAATATTAGAGTATGCTTTACAGGGAAAAAAATATGTCTGTTTTTCTATTTCACAGTTTCACATTTAATTCAATATTACTTGCCATTTCTTTGTAATTATTTGTGAAATGTACTATTCTAAACTGTACACCAATTTTATTTCAGTGTATATAGATAATATATACAGTTATGTTTAAATATGAGATAAAAGTAACAAAGAATAATTTTATTTTGGGGTCTTTTTTCTCATTTTTTAAATTAAGTTGGCCTTGGCGTATTTAGATACAATACAAAACTGATGCCTGGTGTATATTTCATAATGTACAGAATAAAATAATTTACAGAATCAAATTATATTTCATTCTATTATTTAACTTTCTGTAATATTTGATATGCATATATATATATATATTATTATATATATATATATAAAGTTCATTATATTTAAAGTTATTATAAATAGGCAAAATATAATTTATTGACTAAATTATCTCTATGTATTATTTTGTTTATATATACATATAATATTTGTTTATATGTATATTATGTATGTATGTATATACAGTATATATATATATATATATATATATATTTTAATATATAATATTTTTATATTTGTTTATATATAAATATGCTGTAATTATATCTGTCAATATAAAATACACACACATACATGTGTATATATATATTATTGTTATTTTATATAAATCGTTTACAGAATTAAGAAAACATTCTAGGCATATATGTGATTATAAAAAAAAGATTATTGTTGGTTTATTATTATAGTTAAATCTTTCTTTGAACCGGAACGGTAACACATAATGAAATTCAGCTCCATTGTGCAAGTCTTCAATTAGCGTCATCAAATATGAAAGACAAAAGATTGATGTCTTTGAAGCTGTGTGAGTAGTACTTGAGCGAGTTCCACCCACGAGTGCAGTCAGAACATGAGTAGCGCGGTACCTGCGGCTGCAGACGGAGAGAGTCATGAGGGAGGAGAGGTGAATCACTCAGAACTTAGTCTAACGCATTTCCTGACACCCGTTAAAGTGAGCTCACGGGCTCTGCCTTGCCACACGCTCACCAACAGCGCACCAGACACCATCGCTGCAACAATGGGACTATGCTACTCCGAGAAAAGGAGAATGTTTGGTGTGCTAAAAAGCTGGAAAGAGGTGAGTTTAGTGCAAGGGATTTATCAAATCCTCTAGCTTTGCTTTGAGGTTTAATGCTGAAGGAACCGATTCATCTGTGTTACTGAAGATCGGTTGTCCTCTTTTGTTTAAGGATTGGATTATGCTTTATGTTGTTATAAGAAATGAGAACATGAGCTCAGAATTGTCTTTTATTTTTGGAAGTTTTAATATGCTTAGATATGTGCAAAAATGTATAAAACGTACTACTATTAAACTATTAATACTAACTGCACTTTTAATTATAAGGTTAAATTTAAATAATAAATTGATACATATTTATATTTAAAATATATACATTTATTTACACATTTCTAAAAACAATTTATTGTTTATTATTACTGATATCCTGCACTATAAAATATCTAATAATTATTTTGAGGTTGAATTGAAATAATTAATTGATACTGTTATTTTTTTTAAATAAATCATTTATTTAAGAATCATTTAAAAACACATGCTGTTTAAATAATAACCTGTTCTTTAAAATATGTATTATATTTTATAAGAATTAATTTAAAATACATTTGAAAATATGTAATTATGAAATAATAGTTTTTATTTATATAAGCATTTAGACTTCAGTTCAACAGTGTCTAGTGCTAGTATAATATCAGCTGAATATTATATACAGTTAACAGAAGCTTTTATACAATGCATCTTCAAAAGACATATATTTGAGAAGTTTTGCATTCCCTGAGGGAAAACAAATGTTGCGGCATTGAGTAAAAACAGGCTGTTGCAAAACCATGTTCATAACTTCCCAGTAGAACAACATATTGTGGAAATACAGCTGATAGGAACAGATATGTCACTTGGTATTAAATATGGAGGATGTGCAGGACAGATTGTGTGTGTGTGTGTGTGTGTGTGTGTGTGTGTGTGTGTGTGTGTGTGTGTGTGTGTGTGTGTGTGTGTGTGTGTGTGTGTGTGTGTGTGTGTGTGTGTGTGTGTGTGTGTGTGTGTGTGTGTGTGTGTGTGTGTGTGTGTGTGTGTGTGTTGTGTGTGTGTGTGTGTGTGTGTGTGTGTGTGTGTGTGTGTGTGTGTGTGTGTGTGTGTGTGTGTGTGTGTGTGTGTGTGTGTGTGTGTCTGTGTGGCTCAGATATGCAGATAGGAACTACGACTAAAGTTGCTTCTAGTATGTATGGATATAAAAAAAGAAAAAACTTGCATATAATGTAAAAAATATAAATTGTTAGTCCAGCTAGTAAAAAAGCAGAGCATTGTGTATGAAGTTTTGTGTGTTTACATGTGTTCGTCTTTGGCGCAGCAGTGGAGTGTAAAAACAGGAGAGAGAGACAGAGATAGACAGAAAGAAGGAGGAGGAGGAAAGGGAGACAGAAAATAACCGAGAGAGAAACAAGACTTACAGCAGATCTCCTGGTATTCTGTCTGGATCTCTCCTGACGGTTGTTGTTTATCCGAGCCTGGCTGGGATGTGAAAGGGATGAGATGAGGAGAGACGGTGCGGAGCCGCTGGAGTCAGTGCTGGGCTTTAGTTTGAGTTCAGGGTTTAGGCGACTAATTGAAGACTCCAACATGCCTGAAGTCAACTATTTGCTCTCGGTGTCCTGGGGTTACATTAAGGTGTGTGTTTGTGAGAGAGTTCTTCAGTCGTTTCATTTGGATGTTGCTCGAGTTCTTGCATTGCTTTGTTAAAATATAGTGTGAGGGACTGACAATGAGAAGTTTAGAAATGTATGAATTTAACAAGACTTGTCTTTTTTGTGTGTTTTAGTTCAAGAGGATGTTGAATCGGGAGCTGACACATCTGTCTGAGATGAGTCGCTCTGGAAACCAGGTGTCTGAGTTCATCTCCAACACGTTCTTAGGTGAGTCTTTTCATTGTCTTCATAAGAGGATTCAAACGCTTGGAAGAAAACATTACATGGTGACTGATAGTTCCCTTGTAAACCCTTTGTTTGAGTGTTTACAAGCTTGGGAATTCAAGAATATAGATTACATACATTTTAATGCATATATGAATACAATAGAATATTTAATATTTTAAATTGATCATTTAATATAGTCCATGTTCTAAAACCCCAGTTAATATGAGATCCTGAAAGCAGTATGCATAAATATCGTAAATGCATTTTAGTTGGAGCCATCCTTTCAAATACGGCCTGTTCAGAAGTTCAGGGGCAGTCGGTTTTTAAAGTAAATTAATTAATATTTTTATTCAGAAAGGATGCAATACATTTTGGTTTAAAATCAAGTAAAGAGAGTTAAGATAAAATGGTTTAATGTAATTAACGATTTCTATTTAAAAAAAAACAGTTTTTCTAGATGGTTTATTTGTCACAGAATCCTGAAAAAAATACAGTTTTCACAAAAATATTAATCATCACAACTGTTTTCAACATTGATAAATATTATAAATCAAAATCAACATATTAGAATGATTTCTGATGGACTGGACACTGAAGACTGGAGTAATGATGCTGAAAATACAGCTTTACATCAAAGGAATAAATTACATTTTAAAATATATTCAAATAGAAAGCAGTTATTTTAAATTGTAATAATATTTCACGATTTTCTCTTTTTACCGTATTTTTGATTAAACAAATGCATCCTTGGTGAGAAGAAGATACTTCTTTTTTTCAACAACAATACGTCACACTAAAAACCCACAAAACTTGCATATCAGATAAGATCTAATGATTTCTCCAAAATCCTACAGTGTTTTTATTACAGTATACAGTGTTTCAGACCAGTGAGCTAAACTGAGATATTTGGTGAAAGCCATTCTTCAGATGGTGATAATGATAAAAGGTTGTGGATAGAGAGGCTGTCAAGCTCCTCCATGAAAACACTGATATCTAGAAAGAGGGGGTTTAATCATCACTGAACGTCTGTGGTTCGCCTTCACCTCTGTTAATCAAACCAGTCTGATCTGGTCTGGCGTCTACTCTACGCAGCGAGAGAGAGTGTGTGAGAAAGAGGAGGGCTGAAACTGTAGTCTGCGTCAGATGCCACAGGGTCAATGTACTCCCCTAAAGCCGGGCTCACACTGTGCGATTTTGGCCACGATTTGGTCGTCTGAGACAAATTTTGAAAATCCTAAAATCCTAAAAGTCTGTAATCCTTGGCTAAAATCGGTTGTCTTTGATCGCTGGTTTGACATGTCCACCGACAGCCGATTAATGGCCGTTGCGATCATTTTTTCCTGATTAAATTCTGGCAGTGTCAGAAGATTTCAAACTTTCCTGAGTGGACATCTCCTACGACAACGTCAAACCAAGAACCAAAGGTGCGTCTGATGACGCAATTAGCGGACAACTTCAAACCATGAAAATCAAAACGAGTCAGGTGGACAGTACAACAGGAAGAAAAAACTTATTGAGCTATGGAGGGAAAAGGAGTGCTTGTATGACTGTCGTCGCAGCTCTACCTACAGGTTAAAAGGAAGCGGCTTGGAGAGAGATAGCGCAGATACAAATACACATCATCTTCGTTTTTTCTTTTTATTATCAAGGCATGTAATTAATAAAACTAACGCTACACGTTGCTGTTGTTTGCTAGCTACCATTATAGCGAGAGAACGCGGGTCACGGATTGATGACGTAAAACTCCGGACAAGTCTTTCTTGAGTACGTCCGTTTTTGTCGCGTCTTGACTGTCGTACAGTCTGACATTAAGACATTTAGATCCTACAGTTTGACATGGGGATCATGTTCGTACAGTGTGACAAGCAACAATCGCAAAAGACTATTAAAAATCGCACAGTGTGAGCCCGGCTTAACCCTGCCGTTCAGAGCCCTACAGCCTACACACTACAGAGTCATCAGCGGGGAGATTTTCAGACAAACACTCTTGATATGCAGTGTTAGTGAGAGCTCAACTCTCCTGACTGAGAAACAAGAGATGTATGAAAGAGTAGAATGAATGTGTGGTTCTCAGGGACGTCACTGATGAAAAAAAATCAAGAGATCGCTCTTTCATCTCAGGAGACTTGGATCCCTTTCCCATGCATGTTTTAAGTATCAACTTTGTCTCTGATGTTTCTATTTAAAAGACCTCTGTAGAAATAACATTACACACAACTGAGATGGACTGGCACCAGCATACACTTAAAAATGATACTTTAGAAAAACAAATACTTTAGAAAAAAACATTGTTTTTCTTAAATTGTATTTATTAATTATTTAATTTGGATGTAATATTTGTCCAAATTATTTGTTTTCCCAAAAACAAAAATTTTCATACAAAGATTATTTATTGTAAAGACCCTAATTAAGTTGTTATAATTCTGATAATTAATATTTAGTTGCATTTATATAGCGCTTTACATAGTGAGGGGGGGATCTCCTCAGAGAAAGTGCATAAGTTGTAGATTTTCTTTAGACATGAGCCAAAATGTTACTGGTCAATATAATACTTTTTTCTTTTTATCACTTTCTTTCACCATATTTATATTTAGTTTATACCTTAAATTCTGATTTAGTATTTATCAAAAATATGTATTTGTTCAAAAACAAAAACATTCATACAAAGTACAAAAAATGTATATTTATCATAAAGACCATAATTATGTAATATATTTTACTTTAATAATGTTACTTAATGTAGGTCAATATAATACTTGTTTGCTTTGATTTCACCATAACCACAAGCTAAATAACCTAGAATATGAAAGTAGAATTTTTACTTAAAATAAAATAAAAAATGTTTTGCTAGTCAATGTTTAATTTAGTTTATTTACTAGAAATAAAGGCAACTTCAGAAGACCTTGATGTTTGTTGCGATGTCTTTATTAAAACATGCATCACATTTTCTGTTATGTACTGCCAAAAAAAATTTTTTTTTATAAAAATTAATAAAATGCACAATAATTTCTGCAGTCAATAAAACTAGTCATTATCAAGTACCTTTTCAAGTGAAAACACAATTTTAAACAAAATATTATTTTTTTTTTTCTATGGGGAGCGTTATTTGCTTTTAGACAAACTGAACAAAACATTTAATTTAATTTTGTTTTATTGTGTATTTAGTTTTCGTACTTTCATTCCCATCAAACTGCTTAACTTATATAACTACTTAAGGCCCGTACACACCGGGACGAATTTCGCGCGCGATATTCGCCGACGTTTAACGCCTCGTGACTAAACAAAGGGCGCCAATGTGAGTGTGCACACCGACGCGAAAAACGCCACGCGTAAAAGCGTCATTTTTTTTAAAACGCCTCGGGTTCGTTTTTTTTGGTTTGACGCACCGCGTCAAAAACTATCGACCAATGAGATTGGCGCTTTTGCTCACGTGTCTGGAGCTGCTGAAGTTACAGTAAAACACAACTTGGGGGCGCTCAAACACAAAACAGTCTTGCCGAGCACACATACGTAACGATGAAGAAGATATACGCCAAGTAGCGTCTACACTGCCGGGAAGAAATAAGAAGACAAAGAAGATGCAAGGCAAGATGAATGTAGAGCTGCTGGTCTCGTTGGTGTCTGAACACAAAGAACTTTATGACATGTTTTCTTTGTATGATTTTGACAAGCGCGTAAATACTTGCTCTCTTCTTCTGAGTGACAAGCGAGTGTCAGAAGCGTAAAGTTGCGCAGCGCCACCTTGTGTACCGGGGTATTTCTGTTTTACATTAAGCGCCATCTAATGTCAGGGAATGAATTTGCATGTTCACTCGGCTCATCGTCAGCGAAAATCGCTTGGGTGTGAACACAAAAACCGCGTTGAAAAACGCTGGCGAATAACGCGCGCCGATATTCGTCCCGGTGTGTACGGCCGGACTTGTTAGACACACACGTCCCGGTGTGTATGGACTTAGACTTGTTAGCCAGCTTCTCCAGAAAGACCATGGCTGTGCTGGTCCAGCATTAAACCAGCCTGGACCATCACTCTAGTCTAAGCTTTCTTTACATCAGGGAATATTTATCTGTAGCATAAACTCTTGAACTTGGCAGAAAAGTTCTTGTAGGTGGCTTTTACTAATATCGAACTTCATTTTGCTGCCTTGAATTCACTCTGAGAGTGTGTAAAGTCATGGTATCTGTTGTGAGTTGAGTGTGTGAGTGCTGAAATGAACAATCACGGGGCTGAAACCTTTCCTCCTGTAGATAAACAGAATGAACTGGAGATCCCATCGCCCACTCCGAAATCGCGGGACAGAAAGAGGAGGCAGCAGCAGCTGATGACTCAGATCAGCGGGGTGAGGAAGGTCCCACAAGGCCCGGGTCTGTCCAGCAGCTGTAGTACGGCCCGCTTCGGCGTGAAAACAGATTTGGAGGACTTGCTCTCAAAGGTACAGTCATACATTACAGACCACCTGTTGCACGGAAATCGTGCACTTTTGTCGAGTTTGCAGCTCAATTGGTCGTATATCCTCTCTTGCATTTTGTAGGACCTGGAGGACATCAACAGGTGGGGTCTGAACATCTTTAAAGTTTCAGAGCACTCTCACCATCGGCCGCTGACCTGCATCATGTACGCATCTTTCAGGTTAGTGTGCAAAACAAAAAAACCATCTCACAAGTCCAGAGAAAAAAATGAAATGTAACTAAAGCAATTTTCTTCTGTAGGAGAGAGATTTAATGAAGACATTTAAGATCCCAGTGGATACCTTTGTGACGTACCTGGTGACCCTTGAAGATCACTACCACGCAGACGTGGCCTATCACAACAGTCTACACGCGGCTGACGTGGCCCAGTCCACACACATCCTGCTGTCCACACCTGCACTGGATGTAAGATGCTCCTAGGTGTCTTAGAAATGCAGTTATAATGTAGTAAAGCTTTAAGGCTGTATTTATTTAGCACAGGGCTTTATAAAAAAACATGCAATGAAAACAAATGTTTTTGAATTAAATACAAATCAAACTCATTTTTACAACTGCATGTAACTAAATAAGAAAAAAATATAAATAAAATGCTTAACACGAAATAAGAGTTTAAAATAAAAATTATTAAAATGCATAAAAATTAGGTAATAACATTTAAATGAATTAAAGCAATTAAATGCATAAAAACAATAGAATAAAATAAATAAATGAAAAATTCAAACACAAAACAAAACAAGAGAATAAAATATAAATGAAAAATGTTTTATAACAGTATATAATAAAATAAGGGAATACATTTTTTTATAATTAAAAAATGTAAATGCTTAAAAGAAAATAAAAGTATAAAATATAAATAAAATGCTTAATACATAATACACAAGAGAATACAAATAAATGGGAACAATTAAAATGCATACAAACAAAAAATTGAAATACAAAACAAAATAAGAGAATAAAATGGAAACAAAATATTCTCTCCTCATTCCACGTTTCCAGCCAGTCATAGCTGTTTCTGAAGCCTTTGAACTGATTTGACACTAATTTTCCTGATGCATGACCCCTCTGATCTCTAAACAGCGTGCAGTGTTTTGTCTGCAGCTCTTCTTTGCTTTGTCTTCTTTTAACGCAAAATGAAACTTGAAAAGACAAGCTGTCTTTTATCTGCAAAATATTTTGTTTAATTAAAGGTCAATGGCAAACAGAGTCAAAACTGAAACAGCTTCAACTTGCAGAGTTGTGTTACAATGCTTAAACTGTGTGCTACATGCTTTACTCAGTTCAGTGCAATGCAGAAAGTTGACTGTCTTTCTCTATTATTATCCACAGGCGGTCTTTACAGACCTGGAGATCCTGGCCGCTATCTTTGCAGCAGCCATCCATGATGTGGACCACCCAGGAGTCTCAAACCAGTTCCTAATTAATACCAGTGAGTGTGTTTTATCTACATATAGAAGACCAGGCGTGCTTATGGATCCAAGCAGCTGCGGTTATTGAAACGCAAACCATATGGAAGAACAAAGCCTCAATGTTATGACTGTTTCATGTCTCTCATAAACATCATGCTTGTCTTTACTGCAGACTCCGAGCTGGCGCTCATGTACAATGATGAGTCTGTTCTGGAGAACCATCACCTAGCGGTTGGTTTCAAGCTCTTGCAAGGGGAAAACTGTGATATCTTCCAAAACCTCTCCAAGAAGCAGCGACAGAATCTCAGAAAGATGGTCATTGATATGGTAGGCATTTGTGCTCGTTGATGTTTTCATCTTTAAGCTTTTAGTGTTCACACAACTCTCACAGAAGTTACTTTCAAACTAAGCAGCTTTTCGAATTCGAACAGGAAGAAAATCTGTGTGGGCAACTTTTTCACCCTCACATGAAATCATGCATATTTGATATTACGTCGAGTAGGTGTGTTTGTTTCAAAACCTGAAGCATTTTCTCACTTAGTTCGGTTAATTTAGGCATAGATGAACTTTGTAGTTTTGCTCGGTTTCACACCAAAAAGACTGTTTGTGGTGAGAAATGCTGCCTAGGCTCATTGCGAATACATGACTCAACTTACATTTCTGAAAACTCAAAAAATATTCCTATACTTACCCAACGCTGCAGTTTCCAGTTGAAATGAACACTAGAGGTGGTAAATCTCAAGACAACTTGTATTCATTTTCACACAAATTATGATTTACAGGGCCAAAGATTTAAGAAACCCAAATTTTTTGCACAATATTATGTTATGATAGCAAAAACTATTTTAACACGCTGCATGATTTAAAAACTGATACTTTTAGCATCACATATACAGCTTCATATGTATGGGTTTTCTAACGCAGTAGTTTTGTACGGTAGCTCACGCGTTGCACTTGAGAGTTGATGCACTACAAATCCTATGAAACTACGGCTTAACAAAGCAACTCAAACCAGAGTATACACTCACCGGCCACTTTATTAGATACACCTGCTCAATTGCTTGGTAACACAAATTGCTAATCAGCCAATCACATGGCAGCAACTCAATGCATTTAGGCATCTAGATGTGGTGAAGACGACTTGCTGAAGTTCAAACCGAGCATCAGAATGGGGAAGAAAGGGGATTTAAGTGACTTTGAACGTGGAATGGTTGTTGGTGCCAGACGGGCTGGTCTGAGTATTTCAAAAACTGCTGATCTACTGGGATTTTCACACACAACCATCTCTAGGGTTTACAGAGAATGGTCCGAAAAAGAGAAAATATCCAGTGAGCGGCAGTTGTGTGGACGAAAATGCCTTGTTGATGTCAGAGGTCAGAGGAGAATGGGCAGACTGGTTAGAGATGATAGAAAGGCAACAGTAACTCAAATAACCACTCGTTACAACCAAGGTATGCAGAATACCATCTCTGAACACAACACGTCGAACCCTGAAGCAGATGGGCTCCAGCAGCAGAAGACCACACCGGGTGCTGCTCCTGTCAGCTAAGAACAGGAACGAAGTCTACAATTCACACAGACTCAACAAAATTGGACAATAGAAGATTGGAAAAACGTTGCCTGGTCTGATGAGTCTCGATTTCTGCTGCGACATTCAGATGGTAGGGTCAGAATTTGGTGTAAAGAACATGAAAGCATGGATCATCCTGCCTTGTCTCAACGGTTCAGGCTGGTGGTGGTGGTGTAATGGTGTGGGGGATATTTTCTTGGCACACTTTGGGCCCTTAGTACCAATTGAGCATCGTTTAAATGTCACAGCCTACCTGAGTATTGTTGCTGACCATGTCCATCCCTTTATGACTACAGTGTACCCATCTTCTGATGCTACTTCCAGCAGGATAATGCACCATGTCACAAAGCTCAAATCATCTCAGACTGGTTTCTTGAACATGACAATGAGTTCACTTTACTCAAATGGCCTCCACAGTCACCAGATCTCAATCCAATAGAGCACCTTTGGGATGTGGTGGAACGGGAGATTCACATCATGGATGTGCAGCCGACAAATCTGCAGCAACTGCGTGATGCTATCATGTCAATATGGACCAAAATCTCTGAGGAATGTTTCTAAAACCTTGTTGAATCTATGCCACGAAGAATTAAGGCAGTTCTGAAGGCAACCCGGTACTAGCAAGGTAAAGTGGCCAGTGAGTGTATACTGAAGAAGTTAAAATACCACAATTTCATCAGTGAATGCGTTTTTGTATCACTTTTGCTTTCGTTAACACTGTCGGTAGGTTTAAGGTTGGGTTTGGTGTAGGGAGTTTGTTATTTTCCAACAAGATAGAGCATTTGGCAACATATCACACATATTTGAATTCTAAACCGCTGAAATACATGTGAAGCAACGTATTAAAAACACCACAATACATTCCTGTAACAACATAACAAAAACATGGCCATGGTCACATATTCAACTCGTGTTTTAGCACCACTCAGGGCTATGAAACCCCACTCAGAAGCAGGATTAACAGCGCTTTTGCCATGTTAACCCAACATTGCGGTACCGAACTTGTGTAAAACTTATGTAGCACAGACAACTAATTGCGTGCCTCATATTCACACGTTTTGGAAAGTCACGAAAACACTGCATGTTGTATAATCAGTCGTTTCAGCGTTTGAGGGGTGTCGAATGGTGACAGAAAACAAGTGAAGTTGCACTTTGACAAATGAGAGGACATTTATATTCACATGTGACACATTTTGATATGTTGCCTTAAGAAAGTGAAAAAATTAAACAATTTAAGCAAACGATCTTCAGGTCTGGAAACACCCTAAGTCTCAATCTCTTTCCATAGGTACTAGCAACAGACATGTCCAAGCACATGAGCTTACTGGCTGACTTGAAAACCATGGTGGAGACTAAGAAGGTGACCAGTTCAGGAGTGTTGCTACTGGACAACTATACGGACAGGATACAGGTGAGTCCTGGCCTGTGTCCTCAACAACATTTGTTTCTTCACAACTAGTTCCTCAAGTCAATATCCTTCAATGTCCTGTCTCACAATGTCCACAGGTCTTACGAAATATGGTTCACTGTGCCGATCTCAGCAATCCCACCAAGCCACTAGATCTGTACCGGCAATGGACGGACCGCATCATGGATGAGTTCTTCCACCAGGGTGACCGAGAGAGAGAGCGAGGCATGGAGATCAGCCCGATGTGTGACAAACACACCGCTTCAGTGGAGAAGTCTCAGGTGGGCATCCAACGAATCCTTCTCATTCAAGTCCATGTGGAAAAAGAAGTACACTTTAGCATACTTTAGTGTACTTATTATGGAAATAATATACCATAACAGAGTACACTTGAGTGTACAAAATCAATGTAATGTTTTTGAAACACTTAATTGCATGGTATTTGTAAATTAAAATGGATTATAATTTAAATTTACACAATGCAATTAACTAACCTTAAGTAAAACTATGCATCTTTATGTGCAGTTTCATAATTATATTGTCTTTGAAATATGGTTAAAGCATACTATTGAATGAACTGAAAAGCATTTATGGTAAATTAAAATACACTGTAATGGCATTTCTGTTTTTAACATGTATTTAAAAATATTTGTAATTACACATTTGTAATTTAATTACACGATTTAGTACATTTATATTCAAAAACTTAACATGTGCTTTAGTATTTTAGTCAGCACATCAAAATTTCTCTAAAGCATGAAAAATATTACTAAAACGTAATAAATTAAAATGGACTTTAAAGTAAAACTTTTAGTTTTATATTATTACAAAGTAAACTTTAAAATTGTACTTAAGTGTGCTAAGAAACATAGTCATGAACGTGTACTCTTTAAGTGGCCCTTTATTTCATTAATATTATATTATCTGCAGGTACAGATTTTTAAATATATACTTTTTAAAAATTTAAAATTAGTTATAAAATGTCAAATTTGAAGTAAACTACAAGTGCACATTTAAAGACAATTATCACCTTTACAAGGTATTGGTCAAGCATCTTATGGAAGGAATTTATCATTTGTTTTTTGTTTTCCTTTCAGGTTGGTTTCATTGATTACATCGTGCATCCACTATGGGAGACCTGGGCGGACCTGGTGCATCCAGATGCGCAGGATATCTTGGACACTTTAGAGGAGAACAGGAACTGGTACCACAGCATGATACCGCAGAGTCCCTCCCCTCCCTTCTTCGAAACGGGAACTGATGGTGGAGACAAGTTTCAGTTCGAGTTGGAGATTGAGGAAGGAGCCAAGCAGGATACAGAGAACCTCTTAGATTCAGACTGTGTAGAGATAGTGACGCATTCGCCTCCATCCACCGAGACGTAGCACCTCACTACAATGGCTGTCATGTCGGCCATATTTGATGAGAGAGTAAAGTGGAGGAAGGTTATTCTCCTGCTTCCTGAGAATCCCTCAGAGGACCACTGTGTCTTGGGACTCTGCTGTTGTTTCAGAGCCCAAATGGGGAGTGAGCGAACATCCTACACAATCTAGCTGGAACTTGCAGGAATCCATTCAAGCTGGACATTGCCAGAAGTGGATGGACGTACCGAAAGTGCCATAAGCTGGATTTTCTTAATCAGACGTTACAGTCTGATCCGAGTGTTGGATTGGATTTCTGTGTCTGCTGACCCTCTTATAAGAGGGCTTTGTACTACAACGTCAAAGTGACTTTTTTGTAAAAAAGTGACTACTTTTTTTGTACTTGTGTGACATTTTTTGGTGTCACATCCAACTACTCTTTTGAAAACGTGAGAGATGTTGTTATGCTGAAAGCATGTAATTCCCAGTTGTGTTTGGGAATGCTGTCTTCCTAAATGTTGGACTTCAGAATAATCTAGTGCCAGCATACTTTATTCAAGTAATACAAAGCCTTTGTATTTTGTAACGAACAGTTTCTCTTTTAAAAGGCGTTCTTATTAAGCGATTCTTCTGGTACAATTAATGTGACGTTTTATGTCATATTAACTGAAAACAGGATCCAAAGACTCCAGGTTTTTAGTGGTTACTCTTAAAGGAATGTTCTGGGGTGAATATAAATTAAGCTCTTTTGACTTTATTTGTGGCGCTTATGTTGATTGCCACTTTTGTGGTAACTGACATTATCCCACAGATGCTGTCGATCAAGCACTATTAAACCCAGATTATTAATTTTAACCACTTTAATATGGGAAACAGACATCCCAACACTCAACAGCGATATTAAACCGATTTATAACTAATTGTTTTTTTATATACTATATGTGACCCTTTCTGTGAAATCCCAGCTAAAGTCGTTTTTTTGTGATTTGCTGTTTTCTACAAAAAAATCATCCTTCAAATGGTAAAGAACAATCTGTGAATATTTAACCTTTATATCTTTAATATTGACTGAGTAAGGTCATGTCAAAAATTGAAATGAATGGTAGAAATCAAACTTTGATGCTTGTTAACTCATAAGATTTTGAGACTTTAGCCTGGATTTCACAGAGAGGGTCACATATATTTAAATATAACCTCTTTGTGTCTGTATATGTCAAAAAATGTACAAACTCTTAAATCCCTATTCATTTCTCTTTATGCCTTTCTTTTCTTCGAATCTAAGCTTTTAATATTCACAGAACAAAGTCAACAATAAACCTCAATTACACAATCACTGATGTCAAACAATGCGGTTTCCTGATGGAACGGGATGTGGGTTCACTGAACGTGCGTCATTCTGATTGAGATCAGCCTTTCAATCGACCTATACAAGTATCTTTCTAACTGTACACTGTTTGCTTTCGCTTATCTTTTGTGTTAATGCATTTTTTTTTTATCAGTGGAGGACTATTATTCACAGAAGCTTTGCCACAGACTATGTGTAACTCACCCAAATCGAATTTACGGTTACGGTATGAAGCTGTACCTGCAGACTTTGTCTTTTTTACTCATGTTTGTCGTTGTGAAACGGATGATGAACATGCACACTGTAGAACAACTGTGATTTCACTGGTGGAATCACTGTAATCTCTATTATTATTATTATATTTATTACTATAATATTCTCATTTTTTGTATTAAACCTCTGTTAAAGTTGTGTTGCACATTTCTTATTTGTCAAAAAAAGAAAGAAAGAAATTAAACAGAAATAAATGAGAACGTTTTGGTCTGTAATTCTTGCTGTAAGGTCACACAACATAGGATTTTGTTAATCACAGTAACAGTCCTGCACATACTATAAACCATTATACATATACAAGAAAAAAGCGCTAAAATGTGTTATGTTATACAGCATATAATTATGCAATCAGGCAAATTTGCTTCAGTAGTTTATTCAGATAGATGTTTTCCACCTGGCTATGAGATGCATGGTTGTGCTATGCTAAGGTAATATATAATTTTGTATGTATTTAGGTTTTTTGTTAATATTTGTTCATTCAAAACTAGTGGTGACGTAAAAACCCATTAGTACAAATGTGTCAAAAGTGCACAGTATGAGACAGTATAAGAACACCATGGCACACTATTGCATTTATTAAATACAGTATTGCATAAATGCTGTATGTAATAAATTATTTCATAGTATTGCATAAATGTATAATATTGTTATTGCATGCATGAAAAGGGGTGGAATATTTAAAACAACTTTACAGTTACATATTAATTGTTAGCTATTTCCCCTGATCACACAGTCATAAAAGCACCAAAGACAGAATGAACCAACGCATTCATTCACCACATATCAGATACAGATCATGCACAGACGTGACATCTGCCACCACCCAGAAACAACCGAAGCGAATCCTGCACAGCAAGTCTGGTTTGTTATGCTAAAGTTTACCAGTAATGTCGACGATCAGCTTAAGCCAGATGACCCTTGTTTAGCGAACATTTTGTTTGACTGAATTTAAAGTTGTCTCAGGATATCATGGACGCCACCCTATAGAAAATATTTGATTCAATTGGAACAAACCCCAAACCCTAAGTATGTTTGTGCTTAAATTGTCTAGAGATACAGCCATCGCTAGCCATATCTGAAGACCTTGGGGCCGGTTGCATAAACTGCTTAGTCTAGTCTTAAAACACTGCTCATAACTTTTCCAAGTCAGTTACATGAAAAGGGATTGATCTGAAATGTAAGACAGATTAGAACTTGATTGCTGGTCAAACTAGTTCTTGCAGTAGTCTCAACATGGTGGCTATGTTTATGGAATTGGCCCCAGAATATCAAATAAACTTAGTAACCACAAAGCAGCACCTTAGCAACCATAAAAAACAAATTAATGTCATGTATTACAAAAATAAATGTTTTGGCTCAACAAAAGCTTGCAGTTTGCATCTGTTTATGTGTGTGTGTGTGTGTGTGTGTGTGTGTGTGTGTGTGTGTGTGTGTGTGTGTGTGTGTGTGTGTGTGTGTGTGTGTGTGTGTGTGTGTGTGTGTGTGTGTGTGTGTGTGTGTGTGTGTGTGTGTGTGTGTGTGTGTGTGTGTGTGTGTGTGTGTGTGTGTGTGTGTGTGTGTGTGTGTGTGTGTGTGTGTGTGTGTGTGTGTGTGTGTGTGTGTGTGTGTGTGTGTGTGTGTGTGTGTGTGTGTGTGTGTGTGTGTGTGTGTGTGTGTGTAATTTTCAAACATTACAAACATAACTTAAAATCAAACAAGAGAACAAGACAGAAAATATGAAAAGAGAACAGAGAAAAAAAAGGAGGGGGGTATTATTATGGCTCACCACTCCAATAAATCAATCTGAGAAATAAATGAAATGGGGGATGACATAATCATACAAACAATATTCCTCACATATTTAAACCTCATTGCATCTGTTTTTTAATCATGACAACTTCAAGTGAAATTATTTTCAACGCCAAATTACACTGAGCTAGAGGAACTGAATGATTTGTAGCATACATGCAAGTTACAAGCAGGGCTGGGAAGGTTACTTTTAAAATCTGTCTTGAACATTACAGATCAACTTGAAGTGTTTATTCCTTCGAAAAGCACACAAAGCTATCGTTTGACTTTATAATGTACATTTTTATTTCATGCATGATTCGCATGGATCTGTTAACTGAATGTAAAATGTGAATTATAGGAGAATTTGGTGTCATTTTTCAATTAAATTCTTAGAAATATTACACGTAATGATAACCATTCAACACTCAAAATATGAGAAAATATAAAAACGAGTTACTGGATAAAAATGTTCAAAGATCAAGAACAACTTCCCTCAAGATGCTTTTTTCAGATCAGACGTTGTATCCTTCGATGCTGAGAGAAGTTTTGTTGCAGGTAGGCATTGCACTGCACTGATGTTACGTCCTTTTCAGATTTATAAACTAGTCTTTGTATTTCCACGAGAGAAATGCATTACACTAATGGCTTTCTGTTGTGTCGTTAAATGAACAGGTGGCTGCACACAGTTTTTCTTTTCTTTTTTTAACGAAGAATCAGTTGTCTTATTGGTTAAAATCCTCAAACTGTTTACTTAAATGTTAAATTAATAAATTACATTAAAATTCAAAGTAATCACTTTGGTAATCTAAAATAATTTTCGGATGTAACTGTAATTTGATTAAACCTATTTCAAATGTAATTATAACGAAATACAGTTACTAATATTTTGTATTTTACATACGTAACGCCGTTACATGTATTTCGTTACTCCCCAGCCCTAGTTACAAGTTACACAAGTTACAAAAAAAATGGTAATTCCAACATAATTTAGATACTAATTAATCTTACCACAAAAACTTCATCATAACAGAAAATCTTTTAAAAGTCAAACATAACAACAAAGTTCACCCAAAAATGAAATGTACTCACCCTTTATGGATTTCTTTCTTCTGCTGAACACAGAAGATATTTTGAAGAATATTAACCGAACAGAAGATGAAGTCATAAGAAATTCAAACAGGTTTGGAACAACTTGAAGGTAAGTAAATGATGACAGAATTTTCCTCTTTTTTTTAGTTTACATAAAAACACATAAAATTACACTTAATTTCAACAGTTATTCTCCTTATCTAGTCCTATTCAAAGCATCTGCTGCCCAACTTTCAGAGTTATCAAGAAAATGTAGTACAGAAGACAAAAAGTCAAAAAGACACTGAATTAAAAAACTCAATTAAATCATAAATTGTATTTAATTACACACAATATTAAGTTGCAGTGTAATGATCAACATTATTGTGTCAACAGAACTCTCCAAAATAATGTTTGCAACATTTAATTAAATCAATAAATCTGAATATTTAACTTGCAATGTGTTTAAGTTAATGGGTCCCTGAATTTCTTGTTTAGAGTGTGGCGGGAAAGTTTTACATAGGCGCCACTCTAAAAACCAATGTTTGGTAAATATACTTGAAATATATTTTCTGACGTGGTGTTATTAATATCAGTACTTGCTTGAAAGAACAAAAAAAGGCAAGAGGAGGGGGTCTCGGTTATCAAAGAACACAGGGAAGATGCTTGGGACATGCTATTTAGGGTACAGTCACTTCTCACTAAAAATCCTGTGACATCTGGGTCAACTTTTTCCATCGCCACCATGTCAGGAGCAATGAAAGCTTGGGAATTTTTTGGGAGCGCTGCAAAAAGTTTTCAGTGTTTGACGTCAGAGCGCTTGTTGTTTCAGAATGCATGTGGAAACTCAATACATGTGGGCCACTGGAGGCTTTTCTTCAGGCCCTCAGCTCCAGAGGAGGAAGCGATCAAGGCAAAAACAAGTCTGATCACTTTCCCTTCGCAGAAAAGGCAGAATTTCCTGATAGCATGATCGTTTATCACACACTCAAGATGAGGGCCAAGCTGCATATCTGATGCTGCTTTCAGAGAATTCATTCAAGGAGACTAAAACAAGGAGTTTGTTGACCGAGAGGAAGGCAGAATAAGTTCAGGCATATGCCACCAGATTGCATATCTATACCGGTTTTTTTATTAAAAGTTTTATTAAAAAGTTTTTTATTAAAAGTTTTTCAAGTAAATAAAAGTTTTTCAAGCAACATGAACTGATGCATACCAATGCTCATTTTATTCATATTGTATGTTTAAGGTTAATTTTCTGTAAAATGTACAATGCCATTTATTCATGATTTTAAATAAGGGCTGGGTGTAAAATAGATGGTTCGCTGTAAATTACACATGCTCTTATATTTCCTCTGCAGTCTGAAATAAGTAGTGTGTCTGTGTTTATTCCTGTAAACTATCCTATACTCTGGTGTTGTTGTTGGCACATTTCTGTGAAATGACCTACCTGTTTTTAATCAGTCATCTCAGGTGAGAGATTCCAGTAGTTGTTGACAAGATATCAAGATTTCATTGGCCCTATTTTGCAGTTTTTTATCATCTGAAAATCAGTTTGCTGCTGACCCCTTGTGGCTATATAAGGTACCTCTAATGCAAAAGAGCTTCAGTAATGCATGGCAGTGCGCAGCATCACGTGCACCAAAACTATGAGTCTGAACAATCATCTCAGGGCTGAAAACTTTGAATTCAATACAATACAAAGATTTATATTTTAGACCTTTATATTTGACACTTAGATAAAACTTCACTTGTGATTAGTTTTATGGCAAGTCTTGTTTTAGTTCATGATCTGAGCAAGCATTAAATGTATTTGGTGAATGGGGGGGGGGGGGGGGTCACAGATTCACTGACATTAAAGGATTATTAGCTAACCCAAAAAATAACATTTGCTGAAAATGTATTCACTTTCAGGTCATCCAAGATGTAGATGAGTTTGTTTCTTCACTTTAACAGATTTAGAGAAATTGAACAATGTCACCAATGGATCCTCTGCAGTGGATGGGTGCCGTCAGAATGATAAAAAAACATCACCATAATCAACAAGTACTCCACTTAATAGTCCATCTATTAAAGTCTTGTGAAGTGAAAAACTGCGTGTTTGTAAGAATTGTAATCTTTAAGGCATTTTTAACTTCATACTGTTTGTTTCTGACTAGAATTGTGGATTTTGATGTGAGAGGACAACAGAGGAAGGACTTTTTCAATGGAGGAAGTGTTATTATGGATTATGGACTCATATTTTGGCCAGAAGCAGCCGTTTAAAATTCAAATGTACTAATAGGTTTATTTTTTAAACATGCAATGTTTCACTTAAACGATGTAAACTATGGACAGGAGTCGTGTGGATTACTTGTGGATTATTGTGATATTTGTATCGGCTGTTTTTAGTCTCATCCTGACGGGACTCATTCGCTGCTTTCTCCAAATGTTCCGATGAAGAAACAAACTCATCTTGGATGGCCTAAAGGTAGTACATTTTAAGCAAAACATTGATTTCAAATTAAAGTACAGTATTTTTCCACAAGCACTGAGTACACGGTGAAGGAGGAAATAATATTAATGTATCCAAACTGTCGAAATAAAAAAATTATTAGACAATAAAAATCTGTTAAATTACAAAAATGCTCAACTAGTGGCCTCAGACTTTAGTCCACCAGCAGACGGCACCTTATTATCACATGAATCTCGTTCACAGGATCAGACCAGAGTCCGTGTGCCACTCTTGAGAATGTACGAACCCTACTACGGCTTTGCTCAGGTCATGAATATTAATTACGCACCGTGACGCAGGTCTACCTGATTTGCTGACGTAGTGGCGTAGAACGCTGGTGGATCTGCGAAACAACGAATCCAGCGGCGTTGAAAGGCTTGGCTCATGAATTTCAATTCGTTACCTGACTGGACGGTCCAGGAAGGTTACCAACCTACGTCGACATGACCTTGTTAATATTCATGAGCGAAGCCTCCGCCATAGTACGGTTCGTAATTACGCGACCCTCCCACACTCTCCGTTCATCAGCGGCTGTCCTCAGCATCCCCTTGCTCTGTGATGATGGTGTGCGTGGATGCTGCTGATGCGGCGGTGCTTGGGGCCTAACTCACCGGTTACCGGGAAACCCGAGAGACGAGGATGCGAGGTGGTTGGGCAGTATGAGCCTTTCCTTTAACGACCGGTTACCGGATCACTGCTGTATCTCATGTCAGTTTGTTTGCTCGCGTGAAACCGAGGAATGAAGTGCTGCAACCATGATGCAAGGTAAAATGTCACTCTCGGCCCTCAAATTCATCGCTTGTCTGTTGATGTTATGTATTAGCGCGCTAATAATCCCTGTAACGTTGCATGGACATCTGAATGCAGCACATGATTGTTTTGGTGTGTGCCAGTTGAAGGGCCAGGTTTGTTGTAGGGCCAGTGGGCATGTGTTTGCACCGTGACACACACACACAGACATCACGATGGCACATTTAAAACGAGGGTTTTCTGTGGGCCAGATTTACACATGTGGTCCTGTGCACAAAATAAATCTGCCATCAGGATGCTTGTGTGCCTTTACTATGTGGTCCACAGTCCCACCCTCGTGATCTTATAGGTCACTTCATGCCTTGATTTATTTCCTCTAATTTAAAGGGATAGATCACCCAAAAAATTTACATTTTGTCATTATTTATTCACCCTTGTTGTAGTTCCACACCTGTGATTTTTATTTTCATTTTTTCTTAATGGAGAAATTGAGGACATTTTGAAGAATAGACTGGCCACCGTTCAAGCATTTGGGGTCAGTAATGTAAAGTAAAATAATTATAATTTTTAAAGAAAAAAATAAATGCTGTTCTGTTCATCACAGAATGCTGAAAAAATATGTATCTAGGTTCCACAAAAATATTAATAATTTTCCACATTGATAATAATAATAATAAATGTTTCTTGAGCATCAAATCTGCATATAAGAATAATTTCTGAAAAATCATGTGACTCTGAAAACTGGAGTAATGATGCAGAACATTCAGCTTTCCATCACAGGAATAATTACAATTTATAATGTTTTCAAGTTATTTAAAACTTTAATAATATTTCATAATGTTACTGTTTTACTGTATTTACTGTATTCTAATAAATGTAAACTTGATGAGCAAAAGTGAGTTATTTGCCCCCAAGAAGTAAGATCTTTTTAGTGAATTAGTTGATCCCGTTCTCGATACCAGTCTGAATCTGAAAGCAAGTTTAAGTAAAAATGGATCATATTGGTTATAGAAATGCCTGTTTGTCCACAAATTGGATGAATCCAGATCTCAAGTTGAAGTGAATGACTGTTTAAATGTCAGTTGGTTTCTGAAACCGATCAAAAGCAGACAGAATGTAGTTTATGTGTTGTATGGACCACCGTTATGATGTGTTTGTGTCCTTATGTGGAGCTTGAAAGCTCCAGTCCACATTGATCGTCAGTGCAATCAGTTATTGGAAAGAGCAGCCAGTACATTTCTCAAAATGTCTCCTTTCTCTGTGTTCTACGGAAGAAGAAAGTAACACAGGCTTTGAATGACAGAAGGGTGTGTAATGACATCATGTTAGTGGGTGAACTATTCCTTGAATCCAATCTTACGAAACCGTTTTTATTAAGTGCCGTTTTAGGATTCAAGTGTTTAAGGGAGCTATAAAGCTGCACGCAGTTTCATCTCCTCATATTTGTTTTGGAGTAACTCGACTTAATTGCTTCACGTTTAGCCAAGCGATGGAGGAAATGTCAGCTTTTCCCGAGAGGTCTTTTAGACCAGAGGCATGATGGGTGAACATACTAGAGGCTTTTACACTGGCACTGAGCCCGTCAAGCCGTCCCGTATGCCATCATGCCAAGATCTCCAGGCTATAAATTATTGTGCTTATCTGTTAATATAAACCATGATGCCAGTCATCAGTAGAGGCTTTTGTTTCTGCATACAAGTAAACCAGAAGATAGAGAATATATTGAAAAATAAGCATTAGATCTTGCATATTTGTTGCTGCTGACACCCTTCCACCAGTAAACGACTACATGGCCTCATTGCAAATTTGGTCTACCAGATTGAACATGCTCTTTGAATCCCAGTGCAGTTACGGAGCAATGTTGCCTTGATGGAAATATTTATAAAAAAAAAAAACATAATTTAATTCAGTTCACTGAGATTTTTTTTTGCAATTTGGGGGGGGGGGGGGTTGCATTTTTTAGTTGCAGATGTTGAAATATTTATGTAAATGTCTCTCCCCTTATGACTGGATTCTGCATTCGTTTTTTAGATGCTTGCAGGGCTCTAGAGTGCGACCAATTTGGTCGCACGTGTGACCTAATTTCTCAATGGTACGACTAACAAAAATCTGAGGGCGCACCAGTGCGACCAGCCGTTCGAGAAAAAAAAAAAAAAGTCTCTGCGACTCTGAAAGTCTCTCTGTGGTTCAACTAAAGACACGTTAGGCTCATATCGTGGTCTAAACCAATCAGAGATAGTGAAGGGCGGACCCCCCACCCCCTCTGATTGGCTGTGGTCCAGATAGTCCTGTACGTGTGTGTGCGTTTACAAATGCGGCACGTGTGCTGCTGCAGACAGAGAGAGAGAGAGAGAGGTGAGTAATAGAGGTGCGCGCAGTGTTGCCAACTTAGCGAGATTTAGCGCCTTTGTAGACCCCCATAGCGACTAGTGACAAATCTAGCGACTTCTTGGACAAACTTTAGCGAGTCTCTGTGATCGTTGGTACAGCCGCAGCGGTGCGAGATCAGCGCGCGCGCAGCTCTTTCTCTGCATCTGCTCTGTTCAGTGAGCGTCTGAGAGGATTGCTTTAAAATTATTGCTTCTCTAAGTTTACATGCAAATATAGCCGAAATCACAGCACAGGAATTGTCTTTGTCTTGTGTGTATTATTTGATTTCATCAGACAACGGCTCAATAAAATTATAAATTAGGATTTTTGTGCAGACTAGCTTCTTGGAAGGGAGAGCTGGTTATGTATTCTTAAAGGGACGTGTTTCAGTCACTATTTCATATTTATCCTGTTGACTGACAACATAAACAGTCAAATATATAAAGTAAAACAGTTTTATTGAGAATTTGGCTGCATTAAAATACAGTATGAGCACAGAGAGACAATTAAACAGATCAGAACAGTTATACAGTTATTTTTTTCTTTACTTTACTTTTAGTCATTTAGCAGACGCTTTTATCCAAAGCTACTTACAAATAAGAAAAAGTAACTAAAATTAAAAGTTAAAACTATAAATATTATATATACACATTTAAGAAGATAAAGAAATGAAACTGCACTGCACTGCACTAGAGCATCCCTTCATTCAGACACAGTGGAAGATCTGATAAGAATCAGTGTAGAGGGGTCAAGTCTGGAAGATGTTACATTTACATTTATGCATTTAGCAGACGCTTTTATCCAAAGCGACTTACAGTGCATGTTGATGCTAGAGAGAGTGTGGCCAGCTGGTTTAGCCGAGGCCAAAGATCAAGAAGGCCAAACTACAGGAGTTGGCCATCCGAGGGGCATGTGACTGCAATGGAGGATAGTCCATAAGACGTTCAGTTTGAAGCCCTTAAAACACTTAATTTAGATTTTCTTTTTATTTAATTTATCTTGAGATGTTTTAAGCTTAAATCTCAGCTCAGCTTTTCAGTAAGTTACCTTTCTTGCAGAATTGTGCTTCAAATAAAGAACTTTATGTTGACCAGATTGTTCGTTAATCGTTTACTAGTCAATATTGCCTATATGAAAATTTGGGTGCACCTAACTTTTGTGCTGGTGCACCTAAGAAAAAAAGTTAGTTGCAGGCGCACCAGTGCAACCAGTGCAAAAAGTTAGTCTAGAGCCTTGGCTTGTGAATTTAACTCTCTACTGTTTAACTTTTTGCTTTGTTTTTGGGTAGTTGATAACATTCAGTGACAGCAGTGTGATATGTAGTTTATCTAAAAGCATTTAACGTTTTGCAAAATCTTGTAAAATCTGCTTAATTTCGTACACGTAAGCAGAAATATTCACTGTAATTTCTATAAATTTGAAAAAAATATATATACACTGAACAAAATTATAGACGCAATACTTTTGTTTTTGCCCCCATTTTTCATGAGCTGAACTCAAAGATCTAAGACTTTTTCTATGTACACAAAAGGCCTATTTCTCTCAAATATTGTTCACAAATCTGTCTAAATCTGTGTTAGTGAGCACTTCTCCTTTACAGAGGTAATCCATCCACCTCACAGGTGTGGCATATCAAGATGCTGATTAGACAGCATGATTATTGCACAGGTGTGCCTTAGGCTGGCCACAATAAAAGGCCACTCTAAAATGTGCAGTTTTACTGTATTGGGGGGGTCCGAAAACCAGTCAGTATCTGGTGTGTTACAACTATTTGCCTCATGCAGGTCAACACATCTCCTTCACATAGAGTTGATCAGGTTGTTGATTGTTGTCGTATACGCCAATCCAGAGCATCCCAAACATGCTCAATAGGTGACATGTCCGGTGAGTATGCTGGCCATGCAAGAACTGGGATGTTTTCAGCTTTCAGGAACTGTGTACAGATCCTTGCAACATGGGACCATGAGTTATCATGCTGCAACATGAGGTGATGGTCGTGGATGAATGGCACAACAATGGGCCTCAGGATCTCGTCACGGTATCTCTGTGCATTCACAATGCCATCAATAAAATACACCTGTGTTCGTTGTCTATAACATACGCCTTCCCATACCATGTGCCACTCGATCCACAATCCGTGAAGAGACACCTCTCCAAAGTGCCAATGCCACGAATGTGAGCATTTGCCCACTCTCGGTTACGACCAAACTGCAGTTAGGTTGAGACCCCGATGAGGATGAAGAGCATGCATATGAGACGCTGTCTGCCAGCTGTCTGCCCTCAGATATGCTTGGAGTGAGATGCTGGAAGGTCCTGGGCTGGTGTGGACGTGGTTGCATCCGTGAAGAGAACACATTCTCTCTTTGGAGACAAGTCAGCATGCCATTGACGCTCCCATGGCTGCACATTTTAGATTGGCCTTTTATAGTGGCCAGCCTAAGGCACACCTGTGCAATAATCATGCTGTCCAATCAGCATCTTGAGATGCCACACCAGTGAGTTGGATGGATTATCTCTGTAAAAGAGAAGTGTTCACTAACACAGATTTAGACAGATTTGTGAACAATATTTTGAGAGAAATAGGTCTTTTGTGTACATAGAAAAAGTCTTAGATTTTTGAGTTCAGCTCATGAAAAATGGGGGAAAAAACAAAAGTGTTACGTTTATAATGTTGTTCAGTATACATATGTTTTTTTTTTCAAATTTATAGAAATTACAGTGAATATTTCTGCTTACGTATACTGAATTTAGCAGATTTTCTTATCCAAAGGGACTTGCGGTGCTTTCAGGCTATATGTATTAACCCACAACATTAACATAATTAAATTACAGGACTATCTACTGTACAAAAGAGAAAAAAATGTAAACATACAAACAATTCCATTTAAAAGACTGGGGTCAGTAATATTACAAATATTAAGTAGCACAACTGTTTTCATTATTGATTTTTCTTTCGCTTCATATCCTCATATTATACTGATTTCTGAAGAATCATGTGACAATGAAGACTGGAGTAATGATGCTGAAAATTTCTTCTTTGCATCACAGGAATAAATTACATTTTTAAATGGATTACAATAGAAAACAGTTATCTTACAATGTTTAAATGTCAAGAGACTTTTTTCAAAAATAAAAATATCCTACTGACCCCAGACTTTATACAGTATATACATTTTCTATATAATAACTATATATATATTCTCTACATATATATTTTCTATATATTTTGTTCCTGATGATAACCGTGACTTTTAACAGGACTGAAAAAGCGTACCCGAAAGGCCTTCGGGATACGGAAGAAAGAAAAGGACAGTGACTCCACGTGAGTAAGAACAGTCTGTGATGTGACCGTGGACATTAGCTCTACACAGATCTCTAAAGAATATTCTGATTTGCTCACTGGTGCATGTGTAGAAATGGACTAGTTTATTGTGATCTGAGCGAATTGTGCTTTCTTTAACTATGCATTGCTTAGGGTGAATCCCAATTCTCTGTCTTACCCCTTCCCCTTAGTTTTGCACGTTCACGTGAGAGTAAGAGCTGTCCCAATTCTGGTTTTGATCGAGGGGTAGGGCTAAGGGAAAGGGGTAGATACCCCTTAAAACCAAGCATTTTCGCGAGCTTACTTGAAACCAAGGGGTACCAGAACACACTGCGGCCAGATCATCCAGAGAGTATTTTCAGCTTAAATAATTTATTTAAAATTACGACAGTCTTGTTTTGTGCTCTACACAGTCCTGTAACTTACATATATATTTGCAACCATGCTCTTAATTGAAACGTTTTTAAAAATCTCTATTTTTCCACGCTAACGTTACATTGCTGATTTGCACAGCAGTCCCGTGTTTCTCTGAATAGAGAAAACATCACTTAAACCCACACAATCGACACACACACACTTTTAGACGGAGAGTTTGTGATCAACACTTGTCTCCTCTGGTGACGTAGCAGCACGCTAGCGGCGATGTATGATGACGTAACAGTAACCAAGTGGTGTCTCATTTCATAGGGTATGTTTTCACCCCTAGCGCTTACCACTTGGTTTCCAGGGACAAGGGCTAGGGGTAAGACGAAGGGGAAGGGGTAAGGCAGAGAAATGGGATTCACCCTTTACTGTTTGCATAAAGTCTGGCCCACTTTGCAGCTTATTTTGACCAAGAACCACCCACTTAGACAGGAGAAGACAGACTACATGTTCAATACAGCAACCAACTGTTCATTGTGTGTTTTCATGTTGTTTATCGCAGTGGTTCTTAATCGTTTTGACTCCAGGGCCCCTATTGTTCACCACAATATCAAAAGCCCCATGACTTTTCTAGTTTTACATGGTTTACTGATTGAGAAAAAGTTTTAGTCACAATTTCTATGATAAAATATTAGAGTTAGGCATACCAAAAAAAGGTATATTCATCATAATTCTGCCCATGGAGTCATGCAGAGTTTATTAGTTTTTATGACTTTTCCAGGGCTAGAAATCATCTTTTTTTTATGGCTTCGCAAGACATCGTGAATTCAGGTTTTTCAAAGAAAAAGAAAAGAAGAAAAACATTTGAAGGGGTGAATTAAATAGAGAAATATTTCATAGTAGAACATTTTTAGTGGTTTCGGTTTATTGTAATGATTATTTTGTCATGTTTTAAAGTCATACTGTATTAAGGCCCCCTGGATAGTTTGCTGAAGAAGACCCTTAGTGGTTAAGAACCATTGCTCTAAAATGGATAATATACCATAATAATAGCCCTAACTGGGGGGGGGAAAGAGCCACCAATTTCCACAAACTGTTGTAATTATTGTGAAATCAGAATTTGTTTTTCTTTCCATAAATCAAATGTCCAGCTTTATCACAATAATACAAATAAAAAAACTCTCGAAGCATAATATACAATTTTGCTTGTGCATATCTAGTTTATTGGCCTTTAAGTTTCCCACAAAATTGGTAAAATCCAGTGATTGTTTGTAGCAGCCCTGTTACCTTGCTGACACTTTGTATAAAGAAATCGTATACCTGACTTTGGATGTTACATATCAGCTAGCCAGTTATACTGAAGATTATCATTTTCAGCCAGTTTGTAATAATATTTTTGTGTACAAAGTGTATGAAATGGTCAGTAAATAGAGTGTGTGTTGGCATCTGAAGCTGATAGCATGAATAGTAAACTTTGTGTAGGGTCACATAATCACATATTATCTTTATGCCCATTAATTTGTTAAATTTGAAGCAGATTGTGTACACTTATTGTTTATTCTTATCATTCAGTCATATTTCTAAAATCTGAACATTTGATTTCATATTTTTCAGTGAATCCCCAGACAAAGACAAATCTGTGAGTACAGCATAATTCATGACAGTGAAGACTAATATACCTGAGGTATTGTTGTGAAATAATATATCATTGATTTTTTTTCTTACAATATCTTGTCCCACGTTTTATTCCCAGAAAAAAGCCAATGGTGCACCTAATGGTCTCTACGGTGAGATTGACTGGGATCGATATGTAAGTAAATCTCTCCGAATGCTGATTATTCATAATGTCTTTATAGTTCCTGTGAATGTAATATTTAATCTGTTTGTCTGTTTGATAACAGAACTCTCCTGATGTGGATGATGAGGGTTTCAGCGTTAAACCTGGAGAACAAGGGGGAAATATCCTTCCAGTCTATGTTTGCTTATTAACCTGTACCGTTTCTCATCTTTTCTGGCCTTTAAAGGGGTCATATGATGCGATTTCAAGTTTTGCTTTCTCTTTGGAGCGTTATGAGCTGTTCCTGCATAGATAAGATCCCTGAAGTTGCAAAGACTAAAGTCTCGAACCAAAGGGATATTCTTTATAAAAGTTAAGACTCGTCCACACCCTCCTAAAATGGCTCATTCAGACACGCCCCCACATGTCTACATCACTGTGTGGGGAGATTTGCGCAAAGAAAGAAGGCGTAACTATTATTCTCGCTGTAGTATTGTTGCTGCCGCCAGCTCGGTGTCCTGGAGATGCTGTGTTTCATTGTGAAAGAGAAAGTACTTTGTTTGGGCTTCCAAAAGAGGACACAACTAGAAATCAGTGGTTAAGTTGTATTTACAACACCGTTCCAGAACAGTTCAACCCAAATATTAGAGTGTGTGCAGCACATTTTACAGAGGACTATTTCCTGAAACTGGAAGAGTAGCCTACAATGCTGGCTTGCACAAAGACTGTTTCTATAAAGTGGGGCAATTCCAACTTTACAAGGACAGTGAGTTTTGAGCAGTGAAGAGTAGCGCTTGTTGTTTGTCATTTCTCCGATCACAAATGCAGACATGGTAATGTTTAAAGAGACAGTATATACTGTAAAAAGACAGTATAAGTCATTATAATCAGTAATTATGTCCCCACTGGATGCAACAAATGCCTCGTTTATAGCTAGTTTTATTGTTTTTGTGCCGTTGCGCCTGGGACACGGCACTAGAGACCGATATATCGGTTTACCGATATTTTTCCCGATATTTAAGCATTTTACCATTATCGGTTATCGGTTTTGAAACCGATTTTTTTTTGTCACATACATAATTATACAGAGTATAACTAGCAGTGAAATGTGTTCTCTGTATTTGACCCATCCAAGTGCACACACACTTGGAGCAGTGGACACTGTTCACTCAGCGGTTGATGCCCAGGAGAAGCTCCAGCACGGCCACCGCATGTAATTTTTAACAAGATGTCGTTTCTTTGGCTGTAAATAATCCACGACCCGCTCAGAACGGTCTCGCAAACCACTTTTGGGCTGCATACCCAGCACTTTTGACTGACCAGTTGAGAAACACTGTAATAGATTGTGTTTAACACACAGAAGAGTGACGATCGGGTCAACACAGAGAAGTATAGAAATTCTAAGTTACATAAAAAAAGAATTAAAAAAAACTGCGCTGGTATTGGATCGGTATCGGCCGATCCTCCGATTTTGCGGGATCGGATCGGTTCTGAAAAAATGGTATTGTTGCATCCCTAATTAAAATGACAAAAAACATTTTAATAATTCTGATAAAACATGCCAGTTAAGAAATGCAATAAAATACGATGTTTTGTTTGTTATAACTTATTTCAATATTCCAGAGAATATTATCCAGTGAATTATTCTTCACTCTTTAGTCTATTAAACAGCGTTTAAACTTAAAACTGTAGCTTTTATTGTTGTAATTTTAAGATTAAATTTTACATGAAAATTAAAATGTTCAAAAGTTTGTTGTTAAGACGACTGAAAGGAGGAAAAACCAAAGTGAAGAATGGACTTACTTCACTCTATTATTTATTTACTTTATAACAGTAAATAAATATCGGTTCTGCACATCGGTTATCGGGTACATAAACGTACAAATTATCATTATCGGTTATAAAAAAATCAATATCGGTCGATCACTACACGGCACCACAATACGGTGAGTGATGTGACATTTCCGTCTCACGTTTTCGGTATTCGGCCAATCACAACGCACTGGATAGCTGGCCAATCAGAGCATGCCTCGTTTCTCAGAACGATGAGCTTTGTAAAAATCCACGCGTTTCAGAAAGGTGGGGCATAGATGAGCAACAATAATGTACAGTATGTGGAAAATAATGTGTTTTTTGAACCTTTAACCACATAAACACATTGCATTACACCAAATACACAAAATAACATTATACTTTTATAAAATAAAAACATAACTTTTTAGCAACATCATATGACCCCTTTAATTAGTAGACTAAAAACTATGGATTCATTCTAAAACGAATCTTCTTTAACAAGACTCACCAGCTCCAAAAGTCAAGACGTTCCTCTCCTCCAGTGAGTCGGAGGGAGAGGAGGAGCATGGGAAGAGATTTAAGATCAAGATCAAGCCGTTGACAGCAAACAGTGGAAACTGCACAGTGTCTACTATGGATGAGCTGAAGGCCTCAGTAGGGACGCTTGCGATCTCTCCTTCTCCTCTGGTTAGTCTCGCAGTTATGCTTTACAGAGCTGATGTCCCAGAGTAATATTCACATTCAAATATTGAGATGATTTCCTCTGTTCTTCTGTTTGTTTCCTCACACAGAGAAAGAGTCCGGTAAGCAAGTTCCTTAGACCTTTAAAGATGCTAATTAGAATTGCAATGTATTTATTGGTATTGGATATATAATTGTGCATATTCATATCAACTGCTCGTATATTTACAATATTGCTATCATCTAAGGCTCACTTAAAGTCAAAAACACTAATAATTTAATAACACTATTAAAGGTAATCTAAAGCTCAAAATTAATATGGATTTTTTTGCACATACATATTTACACTCAAAAGTTTGGAGTCAGTAAGATTTTTAAAAGAAGTCTCTTATGCTCACCAAGTGATCAAAAAAGTCATATTGATTTTAATATATTTTTGTTATATTATGGCATTTAATTACAATTTCAAATAACTTGTTTATTTTATTTGAATGTTTTGAAATGTAATGTATTCCTGTGATGCAGAGCTGAATGTTTCAGCATCATTACTCCAGTCTTCAGTGTCACATGATCTTCAGAAATCATACTAATATGCTGATTTAGTGCTCAAGAAACATTTCTGATTATTATAAATGTGGAACGGTTGTGTTGCTTAATATTTTTTTGCAATCCGTGATACATTTTTTGTCCGTTCATAAAACCATAAAAGGCTTTTACTGACACTTTTGATCAATTTGATACATAATTTATTAATATAAAATATACAAATGTGAAAATATGAATATTAATTTATTTTTAAAAATCTTACTGACCCAAAAGTTTTGAATGATAATGTATTGTTATTTTTAGGGTGTTATTATTTCATACATGTTTATGCTGTGATGCCTTGTACACTTGTACTATTTACAATTTAAAATATATATAAAAAAATTAAAGCTGTTTTGACAAAATAGTATTGATATTGGATATTGGCCATAACATTAAAATAATCTTAATAGTAATTAATTTTAATATTGATCCAGCGTCCCTACAGTTATGTTTGAATAAATACTGACAGATATTTGTTAATCATAAATTATGTTTTAAACAGAAGTTATTACATATTACTTTATGTACATTTACGTTTATGAATTTTGCAGACACTTTTATTTAAAGCAGCTTAGGGAGCAGTACAATGCATTTAAGTTATACAAACCCATGGCCGTGCTATTGCTATTACCCTGCTGTACTCTTCGAGTTAAAGAAGCACTTTTATAATGCATTTACTGTATGTTTCATGTGTAATGCAGCTCTGTGCTTCTACGTTTACATTGTTACTTAGCAGACGCGTTGTACACATAGCAAGTTTTTTTATTATTATTATATAATAAATAAAAAGAAAACAGATAGAATAGAGCAAGCTAGTGTTAAAGGCCTTTTTTTTGCATTTACTACAGTTTTATTTAACTTTTTAATATCACATACAACCAGTAAGCCAGGTTTGCCAGTCTAAATATTAAGAAACCGTAAACACAAGATCCTTCACAGACATTATACAGTTTTTTGTAATAGTACTGATCTGTGACTCGCTCTCTGACCAGGTCTGTTCTTTCTCCTTTATTGCTGATCCCAGAGGAGAAGTCCAGTAAGTATGGATCGTGTAAATGTACTACAAAACTGTGTTGCGTGTGATACAGAGGTCTGATGCTGCTGTCGCATGTGCAGTATAGTGTCAGTGAGGCTTCATGCTGTGTTACTGCTGTACTGACAGCTTGAGACCCTCATGGATCAATAGGAGTCAATCATTAGATTTCGTGATCTCATCTGCAGCTTCAGCATGTTGCAGCGTTGGCACCTGGACTCTGTTTTCCATTAGCTGAAGATGTTTGTCATTCATCAGCTGTAATAAATGGAACTAATGGAAAACAATGACCAGGTGCTAAATAATACCCTCTGCCTGTTATCTCTTAGGTTATTTTAGTTTTATGATATGTGTTGTACTGTTTTTGACTCTCTCATGTTTTAATAAATTATGCACTATTTTGGTCATGGTCATAGTGCTGTCAAACCATTAATTGCGATTAATCACATCCAAAATAAAAGGGTGTGGGTGTGGGTGTGTGTGTGTGTGTGTGTGTGTGTGTGTGTGTGTGTGTGTGTGTGTGTGTGTGTGTGTGTGTGTGTGTGTGTGTGTGTGTGTGTGTGTGTGTGTGTGTGTGTGTGTGTGTGTGTGTGTGTGTGTGTGTGTGTGTGTGTGTGTGTGTGTGTGTGTGTGTGTGTGTGTGTGTGTGTGTGTGTGTGTAAATATACACAGTACACATATATTATGTAAACAAAAACTTATTTTGGATGCGATTAATCATTTGCCAGCACTCATTTTTTCCTTCTTTTCTAAGCAAGGATGCATTGATTTGATCAAAAGTGACAGTAAAGACAAATGTATCCGTTTCAAAAGTAAAAAATATATAAAGCAGCGAAACTGTTTTCAACATTGATTATCAGAAATGTTTTTTGAACAGCAAATCTGCATATTAGAATGATTTCTGCGTGACTCTGAAGACTGGAGAAATGATGCTGAAAATTTAGCTTTGATCACAGGAATAAATTACATTTGAAAGTATGTTAAAATAGAAAACAAGTTACTTTGTAATAATATTTCACAATATTGCAATTTTTACTGTATTTTTGATCAAATAAATGCAGTTTTGATGAACATAAGGGACTCAAAAACATAAATAAAATCTGACCGAACATTTGAACGGTAGTCTGTGAAACCGGGGTTTGTGGTACATGTTTTATAGTAATGCATGTGTGAATGTTAAAGCAATAGAGTTTCTATCCCCTCATGTCTGTTAATATAAATCTTCTTTGTTATTGGCATTATCTTCTTTTATGACCTTTGTTACAGTGCCAGATGAAGCGAAACCTGTCAAGTGAGTGTTTATTTGGAAATATTGTGTATTGTTATATCACTCCAGTTTGTATAGTAGTCAATTTCACTTTGCATATTTCAGATGAGGAGATTGCCAGACCACGACGATCTACTCCAACCCCCACGACAACTCCAGGACCTGGTTCAGACCCGGCCAGGTTAGTACACCGTCACAAACCCTTATAGAACTGGTTGTGCTTCTGCTCACTATTGAATTATTCATTTTAAATTGAATAACATTCCTAAATTTCATTGCCTGAATTCCCTTGGAATGGTTTTGACCTTGTATTTTCCTTCTGTCTCATAAAAAGAGAAAACACAACAGTGTTCTTCGGCCCACCGTTTGAGACCAATTTTGAAGCACACTACTCAGAAGGTACAGCAGTATTCCTCAATGACCTAACATTGATGAGTTCATTTATTTGTCAAAATAAATGTGGTTCACAAGATTAAACTTCATGAGAAGTTTTTGAAAAACTTTGCAACTGAAATGTAATTTAAGGAATTGTTCTGCTGTGTCATGCATTGCTGTGATTTGTAAGTTAGTTAAGGGAGGTATTGACGGGTATTTCCTTCATGAATGTTAATGACAGTGTTCCCGGTTGAGCCGGAGCTCTGGTGTCAGTCCACTTCTCTCTCCACCCGTGTTCTGAGCAGATCTCTGCCCACTGGAGGTACTGCATGTCAAATGTCCAAAATGTTTTTGATAATGCCAGTTTAAAGCTTCAAAACTGCCCCAGTGAAGGCACCAGTAAAACACAATGGTGACAAATGCTCAAATAGTTCCTAATGAAAGGCCTGAATGCTACAAAGCATCACATTTCACTGCAGAGTGTGACTGGATCTACAAGATTAACCAGAAAAAAAGACACTTTGACGGGTCACATGAAAAGAATCCACTTTAATTTATAATTATTACTGATTTTATTAATTGATTAGCAATGTAAGTTGATATGCATAAACAAGGGTGTCTCCTTTAAAGTAGTGATATTTTATTATTATTGATATATTTGTATAGTTTTTAACTTATGTTTTGAGGTAGCTTTTATTTTCAAATTTAATTTTAAATTAAGTTAACTTTTTTTGGTAATTTTGTTGTGCTTTTGTCATTTTTATTAATTTTGTTTTATAAAAATTCTTCCAAATAGTTACAATTAATTTATATTTTAGTTTTAATTTTAGCTTGATTTCAGTTTGTAACTTAGATGTTATCATGTTATGATATTTTAATCATCATAATGTAAGCTATTTATTACTGTGCAGTATTACAGTAAGAAAGTACTTGTTTATGAACATGCCCTGATATCTGTCCTTTCAGCTCCGCCTCCACTTCCTCCAAAGAACATTCCTGTCACCCCCCCTGGACGCAGTTCTAGCTCTGTAGAGTCCTCCGGTACGTACTGACACTTCCAATTTAGCATCCATAAAATCTTTTTTTTTTTTTTTGAAGTTGCATAGAAGCAATTTAGATGTATTTACACTTCAATTACAATTTCATAGATAATGCTATGAGAGTAATATTTTTTAAATAATAATTTAAATATTGAAAAAATAAAATGATACCTTAAAATATGAAATTTATGCTGCCAGTAGGTGGAGACAAGTCACTGAGTGAGTCGTTGAGTTATTCAGAAAATTGGTTCAAATGGCTGATTCATTCAGCAACAAAGCCACAGAATCACTGATTTGTTCAAAAATGCTGATTTATTCAGGAATGAAACATTTCAGATACAAAGAAGAGAAGAAACAAAAAAAGAAAGACGTGTGGCCAAGTATGGTGTCCCATACTTGGAATTTGTGCTCTGCATTTAACCCACCCAAGTGCACACACACCGTAGTGAACACACACACACCCGGAGCAGTGGGCAGCCAATGCTGCGGCACCCGGCGGAGCAGTTGGGGGTTCGGTGCCTTGCTCAAGGGCACCTCAGTCGTGGTATTGAAGGTGGAGAGAGCAGTTGGGGGTTCGGTGCCTTGCTCAAGGGCACCTCAGTCGTGGTATTGAAGATGGAGAGAGCAGTTGGGGGTTCGGTGCCTTGCTCAAGGGCACCTCAGTCGTGGTATTGAAGGTGAGAGAGCAGTTGGGGGTTCGGTGTCTTGCTCAAGGGCACCTCAGTCGTGGTATTGAAGATGGAGAGAGCAGTTGGGGGTTCGGTGCCTTGCTCAAGGGTCTCACCTCAGTCGTGGTATTGAAGATGGAGAGAGCAGTTGGGGGTTCGGTGCCTTGCTCAAGGGTCTCACCTCAGTCGTGGTATTGAAGGTGGAGAGAGCAGTTGGGGGTTCAGTGTCTTGCTCAAGGGCACCTCAGTCGTGGTATTGAAGATGGAGAGAGCAGTTGGGGGTTCGGTGCCTTGCTCAAGGGCACCTCAGTCGTGGTATTGAAGATGGAGAGAGCAGTTGGGGGTTCGATGCCTGCTCAAGGACACCTCAGTCGTGGTATTGAAGGTGGAGAGAGCAGTTGGGGGTTCGGTGTCTTGCTCAAGGGCACCTCAGTTGTGGTATTGAAGTGGAGAGAGCAGTTGGGGGTTCGGTGTCTTGCTCAAGGGCACCTCAGTCGCAGTTGGGGGTTTGTCTCAAGGGCACCTCAGTCGTGGTATTGAGAGCACTTGCTCAAGGGCACCTCAGTATTGAAGGTGGAGAGAGCAGTTGGGGGTTCGGTGCCTTGCTCAAGGGCACCTCAGTCGTGGTATTGAAGGTGAGAGAGCAGTTGGGGGTTCGGTGTCTTGCTCAAGGGCACCTCAGTCGTGGTATTGAAGGTGAGAGCAGCTCAAGGGCAGTCAGCAGGTGCCTTGCTCAAGGGCACCTCAGTCGTGGTATTGAAGGTGGAGAGAGCATGCTCAAGGGCACCTCAGTCGTGGTATTGAAGTGGAGAGAGCAGTTGGGGGTTCGGTGCCTTGCACCTCAGTCGTGGTATTGAAGATGGAGAGAGCAGTTGGGGGTTCGGTGCCTTGCTCAACTCAGTCGTGGTATTGAAGGTGGAGAGAGCAGTTGGGGGTTCAGTGTCTTGCTCAAGGGCACCTCAGTCGTGGTATTGAAGTGGAGAGAGCAGTTGGGGGTTCGGTGGCTCAAGGGCACCTCAGTCGTGGTATTGAAGGTGAGAGAGCAGTCTTGCTCAAGGGCACCTCAGTCGTGGTATTGAAGTGGAGAGAGCAGTTGGGGGTTCGGTGTCTTGCTCAAGGGCACCTCAGTCGTGGTATTGAAGTGGAGAGAGCAGTTCGGTGTCTTGCTCAAGGGCACCTCAGTCGTGGTATTGAAGATGGAGAGAGCAGTTGGGGGTTCGGTGTCTTGCTCAAGGGCACCTCAGTCGTGGTATTGAAGGTGGAGAGAGCAGTTGGGGGTTCGGTGCCTTGCTCAAGGGCACCTCAGTCGTGGTATTGAAGGTGGAGAGAGCAGTTGGGGGTTCGGTGTCTTGCTCAAGGGCACCTCAGTCGTGGTATTGAAGGTGGAGAGAGCATTGCACCTCAGTCAGTGGAGAGAGCAGTTGGGGGTTCGGTGCCTTGCTCAAGGGCACCTCAGTCGTGGTATTGAAGGTGAGAGAGCAGTTGGGGGTTCGGTGTCTTGCTCAAGGGCACCTCAGTCGTGGTTTGAAGATGGAGAGAGCAGTTGGGGGTTCGGTGCCTTGCTCAAGGGTCTCACCTCAGTCGTGGTATTGAAGGTGGAGAGAGCAGTTGGGGGTTCGGTGCCTTGCTCAAGGGCACCTCAGTCGTGGTATTGAAGGTGGAGAGAGCAGTTGGGGGTTCAGTGTCTTGCTCAAGGGCACCTCAGTCGTGGTATTGAAGTGGAGAGAGCAGTTGGGGGTTCGTGCCTTGCTCAAGGGCACCTCAGTCGTGGTATTGAAAATGGAGAGAGCAGTTGGGGGTTTGGTGTCTTGCTCTGCACCTCAGTCGTGGTATTGAAGGTGGAGAGAGCAGTTGGGGGTTCAGTGTCTTGCTCAAGGGCACCTCAGTCGTGGTATTGAAGGTGGAGAGAGCAGTTGGGGGTTTGGTGCCTTGCTCAAGGGCACCTCAGTCGTGGTATTGAAGGTGGAGAGAGCAGTTGGGGTTCAGTGTCTTGCTCAAGGTCAGTCGTGGTATTGAAGGTGGAGAGAGCAGTTGGGGGTTCATCACCTCAGTCGTGGTATTGAAGGTGGAGAGAGCAGTTGGGGGTTCGGTGCCTTGCTCAATGGTCTCACCTCAGTCGTGGTATTGAAGGTGGAGAGAGCACTGGTTATTCACTCCCCCCACCAACAATTCCTGCCGGACCTGAGACTCGAACCCGCGACTATCGGGTTACAAGTCCGAATCTCTATCCAGTAGGCCACGACTGCCGCTAAAAAAAAAGAAAGTAAAAAAAGTTATTTTGATTGTAATCAGGCCAGCTCATGGTGACTATATCTTCATATAAAAACAGCTGATATCTCCTCAATACTTTACAACACCACATGCATTGCTACAGAGAGAGATACACACTGCAGCTTTGCTTGAAACTATTTCCGTTGGTGAAATGGAGCAAAAACAGACAAGATTAAAGGTGGTGTATGTAATTTTTTGTAAAGTTATGTAAAAAGTCGGGGCTGGGTACCAAAACAAACTTGTGTGATAGATTTCCCTCTTGAAAATGCGCATAATATGTGTTCTTTCTGAGCGGCTTGGTTTCAGTTTTGACGTAAACAACATCATCTCCGCATTGATGTTCTCTTTTTCCGCAATATTTTGAATGAACAACGTATCCAGTGGTTGAACTGGATAGGCAAAAAAAACATTAAAATGCAATGACACCTACCTACTGTGCATTGTCATCGCATCTCGTGCGCCCCTGATAAGGCTGCCTGACACACACCTAAAAGTCGAATGCAACATTTTGCATTCGAATGTGGATTTTTATTTTAAATTAAACAGTAGTTTTCTGTCGGGGATTTATCGTGCAGCGCAGCATCCAGTGTAGACCGCATCACTGATTATAATGACTTCTATAGTATTTTGTTGCGTCCGGTGTAGACACGGTGTAACATTGGTTTTGCTTTGTTTCACAGAACGTATCGTTGCCTGGGTTGTGTACGTATGTGTGGGGCAGAGCTATCAAAATAGGGGCGAGACCCTTTTGGGGTAGGGGCGTGTTTGTTTTGGTGATATTAAATATTAACATTGGCTACCAGAAATCACTTACCCTACCTTTAACTTCTTGTTGAACCGTATAAAATCAATATCATATTTGCAATTGTACTAATATTTGAGGGGAAAAAAGGCACTCTTTGCCCCCATATATTGAATATTGGGGTCATTCTAACTGCATTCAACTAGACTACATGGGCTGTACAAACGTTTTGTGAATGACATATTCAATAAGCTTCTACATTATTGAAACATCAAGACAATAAATATTGCGCACCCCTAGTTTGTGGTGGTGAATGTTTATTTGACAGCTCGTTTTCATTTTGTCTGAACAGGTTATTATAGTGTGGTTCCTAGTGTCCGAGGAGATGGATCAGCTTTAGTCTGTCAGGATGCCCCATTATCTGACCCATCCGGAGGGGCGTCAATGCCTGACTTGGACAGTGTTTTTGGGCCTACTGAGACGCCCAGATCTGGATCAGATGTGGTGCAGTGCAGCTGGGTGAACTTCAGCGAAGGCTCTCCCGCCCGACCCCCTCCCCCAGACGAACCCGCCCCTTCTCCACCTCTGTCCTCTTCCCCCGCGGACTCGCCCCTGACCTCGCCCTGCCACTTGCCACCTCCCGCCACCCCCCCTCCCCCACTCCACTCCATCCCGCCTCCAGATTCACCTCCACCACCGCCGCCCTCAGACTCTCCTCTGAGTCCTCTACACCTCCCCTGCTGCTTTCAGCTCCTAGAGTCCGAGCCCACCCAAGAGTCCCCTGTCACCCCCACCAGCCCTGGACTGCCCTTCCTGCCAGCAGACCACCCCCCATATGGAGCCATACCTTCCCCTCTTGCTTTGAGAGATGACAGCAGGAGAACCCCTGACCTGGTGGGCATGAGGGACGAGATTTCTGTGTTTGGCACATCACCCAAAGACCTCGCAGCAGGAAGCTTCAGAGGAACCCCACCTCCACTGCCACCTCCTACTTACAGGAGTGTGGTGGGCTCCCCGGGGCCCGGCAGTCGTGAGTTGGCATTTGTTACTTTAAGGGATAGTTCATCTAAAAAATTATTTTCTGTCATCATTTACTCACCCTCAAGTTGTTCCAAGGCTGTATGAATTTCTTTCTTTTGTTGAACATAAAAGAAGATAATTTGCAGAATGTACAAACAGTAATTGGTCCCTAATGACTTCCATAGTATGGAAAAATGTAATATGGAAGTCAATGGAGACCAGAAACCTTTATGAAACCTTGCTCCGGAGCAAGATTAGCTCCACTTTTGTAGTGTTAACCCTGCATTGTGTTGCTGAACTTGTACAGTGTGAAACAATGCGGTGTTACAGTAGATTTTACAGTTAGATGATTAGCAACAGACATACAAGTGTTTTGTGTAAGTTTAAATAAAACTATGAATGCTGTCTTAATGGCTAGCACACTCAAATTTCATGATTTACCTGGTCTACAATATTTAAGTAGTGCAAACGGTATGCTGAAGGAAAACTAGATGCTGTAGCCACATTATTAATTTATGGCCATGTTTTATTAATTCATTCCCTTGTTTTAGTTAAATCGTGATCATGTTTTACTGATTCTTTCCCTTGTTTTAATTGACTTATGTCTTAGCCCAATTTAATTCAAACGAAGGCACTAATCAATAAGTTGTGGGAACATATGTTTATTTGTGTCCATGAGATCTTGTTTTTCCCCTGCGTGTCATGTGCAGGGCTCCCAGAGCTGCTTTTGTGACTGTGCATATTAACCAAAGCCTTAATGCCACCCAAAATGGCAATATCACATTTTTGCGAAAATAAATAAATTAGATTCTTAATTTCATTTAAAAGGTTATTTACAATATATTGCAGTTTTGCATTCTCTGTGAAAACTAATGAACAGTTTGTAATGAACGTCTGAAATACTGCTACAAGGAATAGTATTATTAATATTTTAAACTCATTCAATATTATTAATCCACAAGAAAGAAAGAAAATTCCATTATTATTATTTGTAAAACTATGCATTGCAGAAATCAAGAAGTCAACACGAACCTTGATTGAATAATTTTTATTATCTTAGTAGCTGTATTAATATTTATCATTATTTTATAAAAAATATATTAATTGGAGAAGTCAACATGAACCTTGATTGAATTATTTGATTATATTATTGTTAAAAATGTTATCTTTGCATTAATTACAATAATAATAACCACACTCATGGATTTTCTACACTAAAAAAAATGGTCACACTTTATTTTAAGGTCCAATTCTCACTATTAAAAAACCATTAACTACAGCTTTTGCCTCAAATTACTAATTTGCTGCTTATTAATAATTAGTAAGGTCATTGTTAAGTTTAGGTATTGGATAGGATTAGAGATGCAGAATATGTGCTTTATAAATACTAATAAACAGCCAATAGACATGCTGATAAACAACTAGTTTATAGAGAGAATTGGTCCCTATACTAAAGTGTTACCAAAAATGATAACCTAAAAATAGTAGCATCTAAATTAACTGGTCAAATGTATTATTTAGTATTACTGAACCAACTTAGACCAACAATTTATGCCTTGTTTTTATGGGTCCAACAGCTCGTTAAGGTAATAATTGCAGGTTTAGCGTGGTTTACAGTGTAATAGTAATCTGATTTATGTTCTCAGGGCCGTCCTCTCCCGCACGTGCTGGCACTCCTCTGTCTGCTGGCAGTCCGATCCCACCTCTGCCACCAAGACCATCATCACGACCTAAACTACCACCTGGAAAACCAAACCTAGCAGATCTGGTATGACTGCATCAGTCCACTTTCTCCATTGCTGTGAAACATTTAAGCATTGAAATCACAAGTGCTTTTGTTTGTGTTTGTTTTTAAGGTTATAAGGCTATATTTGTTCTCAGTAAATCTGAAGATCCAAATGTTAAACCTGAGATAATTAAGCAACCCCAATGATCTTTACTGTATGTGTGCACTCTATACCCATGTAAATGCTGGATCCAGTAAACTGCTCCATCAAAAAACACTGATCACCTGAGTCCAAACTGGGCTTCTGAGTATGTCTGGTTCAGGCTGTTTTGTTTCTCCTCAGGCCCGACCCTTCAGCCCCCCCATCCACTCGTGGAGTCCTCCACCCTTCGCCCCTCTGGCCAGAGCTGAGAGCACCTCCTCCATCTCCTCCGTCACCTCTCTGAGCACAGCCTCCACACCTACACTAGGCCGAGAGCTCAACCTCTCTGTGTCAGGTGGGCCACAACAGAGCTGTCCCAAGTCAGTTATTACTGATTATGATAAGTGAGGATGATGATACTAAGGCATAATGCCTTCTTAAGTTCAGTGAGTTGTGTTTTGTATGATATTAGATCTACGTCTGTGTTTCAGTGTGTTCCAGAGGTCCGAGTCCTCTCACAATGGGACCCCAGGACACTCTACCAGTGGCAGCCGCTTTCACAGAGACCATCAGCGCCTACTTTAAAGGAGCAGATCCCACTAAGTAGGCCTCAGAGCACATTTTGAAGTCACCTTTTGAATTCGGTTCACATTTGGTTGAATTGAATGAAACTGTACTTAATCGTCTCTCATGTCTTACTGTGTGCGGTAGGTGTTTGGTGAAGATCGCTGGTGAGATGGTGCTGTCTTTCCCAGCAGGGATCACCAGACACTTCTCGTCTCATCCCAGTCCACCAGTGCTGACCTTCACCATCAGCCAGTACAGTCGGCTGGAGCATGTCCTTCCCAACCCACAGCTTCTGTGCTGGTAATACATAGTGATGTCCCACTAGTGAAGGCATTGATCTTTAGAGCCAGGCGTTTTAAAGATTCAGTCAAGCCATTTCAGAAATAGTCTGTAAATCATCCCACTGTAAATGAGAACTTTGTTTGGGAGTAAAACCGAGGGGCACTGAATTTGGAAATAGGTTTGTCCTGATATTACGGTTATGGCTTATACTAATCATGGTCAAGTATTACAAATTCTATATTATCTGTCCAAAACACAAAAAATTTTACAAGCTAATTTAAGCATTATAACATATGATGTATAGTATGAAAATACATCTTCATTTTGAGACCTGCTAAAGATTTTATTTACCAGTGTGATTAAATTATTCGTTTTTAACTGATTAAAGTGACAGTAAGATGACGGATAAAGGGAATCTAAATGTACAAATAGGAAAGAATTCAGTTGAAGAATTAAATATCCAATATTAGCTGATAAATATATAAAACAATGAACAGTACAGATACACTTAAAATTTGCATTATTAGCTAAAAACCAATATGGTACCATTATATTGGACACTGCTAGTTGGAAATGTAAACAATAACTAGGAGCAGTTTATGCGATTTATTCAAAAGCAGAGCTACTGTATAACTGTGTTGTAATTGTTAACTGTTGTAATTGAAATAAAGCTGAAAAACTAATATTGCAGCGGCCGAGAAAACTGCAATTCAGAAAACACATGCAAATATTAAAAGCACCAGCAAATCAAGAAAACATTTTCATCAGTTTGACAGCAGATGTACAAATGCTCACAACACAAAAAAAATTTTATTTGCAGCGTGTTTCTTTTTTGGTTGTGTTGTAGCATTTGCAGCGTGTGCGTTGTCAGCAATTGAAAAGTGTTTTCTTAAAGCAGGGTTTTTTTTCTATTTGCAGCGTGTTTCTTTTTTGGTTGTGTTGTGAGCATTTGCAGCGTGTGTGTTGTCAAATTGAGGAAGTTGTTTCCTTAACTTGCATGTGTTTTCTGAAGTTGCAGCGCGTTGAGCTCTCTCGGCCACCGTAAAATATACATATTTGAATAAACAAAAAAAACTTAACTGAAATAATTTTAAGTACTAAAATAACAAAGTAAAGCCTACATTTAAATAAATTAAAGCTAAATAGGAATATTTTACAAAATGACAACAGCACTAAAACTTAAAATAAACTGTAAATATAAAAATAAATGTTAATTAAAATATCAATGCTATAAATACTGTAATAGTATTTAAAGAATACTGAAATAACACTGCTGTATAAGCAGCGATAGCTTAATACTCAGGATATTTTACAGCAAATAAAATTACTTTTGTGAACAAATTTGAATATCTTCGATCAGTTGATTGACTGGTTCCACTGTCCACTAAACTGCTGTTTTTGACCAATAATTCTGAATTGTTTTTGTAAATAAATGTAATAAAAGGACCAATATATAGTGTCCAGTTTTAGTTTAGTGAATGTAATATTGCATGCAGAAGGTATAAATATTGTGTGAGATTTATTCTGCAAGTGTTTTCGCCCTGCAGTGACACCACGCCACCTATAGGTGATTCAAAGGAGTTCTGGGTCAATATGTCAAACTTGTTGAGTCACCTGAAGAAAGTGGCAGAGCAGAGGCCACAGGCCACGTATTACAACGTAGACATGCTGAAGTACCAGGTGAGATTTTCTATTTGAGCATGATGCGTTAGTATCTATATCAGTGAAATCCGAACCTGGTCACCCTCCCGGATGTTTGTGTAGTAGTGTGTGATATTTGAGATTTGGGCTCACAGGTGTCCACTCAAGGCATCCAGTCCACTCCGCTGAACCTTGCGGTGAGCTGGCGAGGTGATGCCAGCAGCACAGACCTCAGGATAGACTATAAATACAGCACAGAGGCCATGCCCATACCCACACCGCTCACCAACATCCACTTCATGGCAGCTGTGGACGGCGGCGTGAACAAACTGCAGGCTATGCTCCCACCTGCTACCTGGTGAGGATCTGTCGAAATCAGATTGCAAATCAACAGCAGTGTGGTGTTGTATAGTGATGTTTGCCCATTTGTTGCTTTTTAAGGAACCCAGAGATGCAGAAAATAACGTGGAAGATCCCAGAGCTCTCACAGAGGTCTGAAAATGGAGGTACATATCCTTTAGATATTAACTGAAGGAAGGGAAGCTCTCTAACAGCTTTGCAGGAATGCTTAGATGATGTTGGCAACTGTACAATGTGTGGTTCACTTGGCAGCATGCCCTAATGGATAGTAAATTGAATTACTCTAAGTAATGGATTGACTTAGCCCAACTAGCTGTCTCTGCATCACACTCTTTATCATACATGATACCATGGCAGCTTTATATGGAATTTTAGAATTGTATATAGAAATCATGTAGAAGTACCCTTGTTGAAAGTCCTGAACCGCAGCTCGATGATGCGGAGGTCATTAATAAAAGGCTGTCCGGGTGGCACAAGTGCTGGCAAGTTGCTTTTCTTTCTGCAAGCTGAGCAGATGAAACGTCTCCGTTCACTGCAGAGGCTTGTCATCTGCTTTCACGCCGTTCTTCGGATGAGACGTTAAACCGAGGTCCTGACTCTCTGTGGTCATTAAAAATCCCAGTATGTCCTTCGAAAAAGAGTAGGGGTGTAACCCCGGCATCCTGGCCAAATTCATTGGCCTCCCATTGGCCTCCTAACCATCCCCTCTGACCATCATGGCCTCCTAATCATGTGTGCGGGTCCCCATATCTGTTGCTCATTTAAGTTTTCTTCTGACGCTGTTGACCGAGAAATAAAGCGAGATGTTCATCATTCTCTGCAACCCGAGTTGCTATCCTTTACATTCATCCTCTCAGAGCTACACTCTCCACCAGTAAGCTGGTGTGTGGTGGGTGTTCTGGTGCAATATGGCTGCAATATGGCTTCATCATCATCCAGATGCTGCACACTGGTGGTGGTTGAGGAGATACCCCCCTTACTATGTAAAGCGCTTTGAGTACCCAGAAAAGCATGATATAAATGTAACAAATTATTATTGAAATAAATGCATGGAAATGCTCTTTTGTATTTCTCTGCTTTTGAGTTATGTAACATATTAATACACAAATCCTCCTGAAATTTAAAACTAAGTCTCAAAAGGGATTGATGCATTATGCTTACAGAATAGTTCACCCCAAAATGTAAAATCTGTTATTAATTACTCGCCCTCATGTCGTTCCAAACCCGTAAGACCATCGTTCATCTTCGGAACACAAATTAAGATATTTTTGATCAAATCAAACCTGACCCTGCATAGATAGCAAGGGAACTACCACGTTCAAGGCCCAGAAAGGTAGTAAGGACATTGTTAAAATAGTCCATGTGACATCACAGGTTCAACCTTAATTTTATGAAGCTACGATAATACTTTTTGTGTGCAAAGAAAACAAAAATAACGACTTTATTCTAGGGCTGTCAAAATGGCTGAAAAACTCAATTTGAATTTTGTACTTAAATATTATCAATATTCAAATTTAAAAGGCATAATTTTAGTTAGGGGAAAAAGGTATTTGGCATCTCTCCTGAGGCCACAAGAGGGCGCATCGAGCAAAATATCACTAATGCACGTTTATTAAAGCAATAAATAACATGACTATCTGTGAAAAAAGTGCACAATGTTTAAATAATATTTATAAACTATATATATATATTTAAGTTACTTAGACAATTAGAAACAAAACAGCATCATGTATGTATGCATATATAGTTTAATATAAAGGACAGAAAACCAATCAAAAAGAGTACTTTTTTCCATTTAATAACATGCAGTGGGACGGGGAAAAACCGCCATAAACGTCTTGAGACATGTTTTTTTACTTTACATGGCTTTCTAAACATGCATCTCTCTCTTGTGTGAGACGTTACGCGAGTGCAAAGCTGATCGATGTCCCTATAGAAAATGCTCAAAATATGCATTCTGTGTGAACGCCTTCAGTTTTGCCGTAAACAAAATCTTCTCCGCATTGATGTTCAATTGTTCTGCAATATTTTGAATGAACAACGCAGCATCGCCGCATTCAGTGGGTTCAACTGCATAAGCTAAAAAAGCATTAAAATGCAATGACGCTTACTTCATCATCACCTTGTGTGCCACTGATAAGACTGCGTGATGCACACCTAATATTGGAACGCAAATGTGGATTTTTATTTTACATTCAACGAATATTCCTACTTTATTCAACAATTTCTTCTCTACCATGCCTTCGATGCGTGTTCACGAGTACCATGAGGCATTCATTTTAGGGTGAACTATCCCTTTAAATGTCATCAACCAAATATCTTTTACATCTTCGTTGTGTTTATACTCACACTCTTACAAACTATTGTAACTCAAACTTTCCAACTTGTAGATTTTAAATGATGATAGAACGAGTTTTCAGAAACAATCATTGTGATGTGGAAGTCGTGCAAGAGCTAATTGTATGCATTAATACAAAAGCCGATGGTAAAATCCTGTTGGGTTTTTTGTTGAGGGAACCAGGGGTAATAGGGGTGAACTTACAAGCTGGCATACAAAAAGATGTCATCACTGAAGCACTCTATACAGTGTCAAGCAGTAGTTCTAGAACCAGTCATAGGTGCTTGCCTCTTCAAACATTCATGCACAATTTACACTGCAGAAACCTCATTACATCATCTGAGGCAAAGTTTTATATATTTAACAGTGATGACAAACATGTTTTTCAAAAGACCAGAGCATACCCGTGACAGCATTTCCACAGATTAAGTTCAGAAAAACAGGTTGTGTGCAGAACTTGTCCAGCAGTGGTGGACGAAGTACACAAATCAAGTACAGATATGTATTATAAAATATTACTCCAGTAAAAGTACTGCTTTTTCAATTTTACTCGAGTGAAAGTACAAAAGTTTTATGCACTTTAGTAAAAAGGTACTGATAGATAGATTTATTTAGCAAATTTTATATTACTACTTCATTTAATTGTATATTTGTGCATATTTTTATAATCCTACTGCTCAAAATAGCTGGGATTTTTCCCGAAATAACCACTATATGGAGTCAAGATATATATATTTGTTGTTGGTATGGACTACGGTGGCGAGAGGGATGTAGTAATGTTCACTGTGAAGCTTACACTGTGATGTACCTGAGAGAAAACAGATTTGACCATCTAATGTTCACCGTCTTAAAATGTGTTGTTTTGCAGAACGTCACAGTTATATATGACATGAGAATAAGGCCTGAAGTTAGGAAGAACTTTTGAAGGGTTAGGGCCGCCTCAATTATAAGGTTCTATCTGCATTCTGAGCCGTTTTAAGATATTGAGCTTCAAAGTTTTTGCGTTCCTTCGAGTTCTGTAGATAGAACTCTTTTTGTTTTCTAAAAAAAGGCCCAAAATGTACACCGCTTACAAAAAGAAACATCACATCATGTAAATAAGTTGTCACAGAATAAGAATGTGAGAATAAAATGTCAGAAAGAACCTTATAATTCCAAGGCGATGAAATGTACTGTGTGAATAAAGATTGTGGTAGGATATAAATCTGTGGTCCTGTCACTGTGTGTCAGGGGTGGGCGCTCTTCTGGCTCGCTTCCAGTTAGCCGAGGGTCCCAGCAGACCGTCTCAGCTGGCAGTGCAGTTCAGCAGTGAGGGCAGCACTCTGTCTGGCTGTGATTTTCAACTCCTTGGTTCAGGCTACAGACTCTCCCTGGTTAAAAAAAGGTTTTCTGCAGGTATGTCTTTTAAGAAATATCTACCTACAAGGTGCTTAAAGTGCCCCTATTATGCCTTTTCGAATATCACCTTTCATGTGTCATGTAGCTGTATGTGAACATAAACTATCTGCAAAGTTGTGAAGCCGACAGTGCACGATAAATAAAGTTATTGTCTATCAAAATAAGAGTCGGCTCGCAATCACCTAAACGAGTCGTTAGGAATTCGAATCGTATTCTGTTACGGCTGTACGTCACGAAGTAACTAATTTGCATAATGTCCGCCCACGTTCTCACGAACAACTTTGCCCGTTCACAAAGTAAAGCACAGTACAATTTCCATGTGGTTAACATCATGTTAAGAAGACGCTTTATCCTACGCTGTAAGAGTACAATTGTTTTATCTCATCTTATAACACCACAAACTTGACCCTCACCACTGAGAAACGTCCTGCTCTTGTTGATCAGCCACTTCAACCGTTTCATCATCAGACTCCGGCTCCAATTGGTAAGAAACAATCAAAACCATCGTTTCTATGTATTGACAAGTCTCCAGTCATTCCGTTATGATGATGAGCGTTTGGTTTCCGACACGCGGTAGACCAATCACAAAGGACTGCGCCATCTGACCAATCACAGCAGTGAGGGCTAACGGAAAGGAGGGGTTTAGAGACTGATTCTTCGAACTGTTTCGCACGAGTCGTTTACGAATCATTTAGAAATGAGGTCTAATTAAATGGATTTTTCTGATAAAACTATAAAGTGTTATTTGGCCTTGGATGCATGTAAACCTGTTTTAGGAGACTCCTTAAACAATATTAGCAACCTTAAAAATGGCATAATAGGGGCACTTTAAACTACTTGAGTTTGAGTTTTTGAAAATGAAGTACTATGGATATATTGGATCTGTGCATTAGGTCTTAAAGTGACCGCAGCATAATATACTTCATGCTGTCTGCGTCCTAACAAAGAAAAATAAATCGCTCGCTGCTCTTGACTGAATAACATTTGTAGCTTTAATAAGGATTACTCTATATTTAATTTCTACATTTTACATTTGATTCTTCAGTTTCTGTAGCTGAATGCGACTTTTAGACCTGCTTGGACAATTTAAAGCACTGTTTATTTCATTTGCATCTTTGTTCTGATGTATTTATTTGTGCTATTGCTTGTAATTAGCTCATTTATTCTCATTGTATTTAGTGATCGACCGATATTGATTTTTTATAACCGATACCGATTATTTGTATGTTTATGTACCCGATAACCGATATGCAGAAACGATATTTATTTACTGTTATAAAGTGAATAAATAACAGAGTGAAGTTTATTCTTCGCTTTGGTTTTTCCTCCTTTCAGTCATCTTAACAACAACAAAACACTGTTGAAAATTAACATTTTCATGAAAAATGTAATCTTCAAATTACAACAATAAAAATATTTTATTTATAAAAAGCATCATCAGCAACACTGATATTAACAATAAGCAAAAGAATGTCTAATGTTTTCAAATGGAGAAAACCGATAACCGATTATGGTAAAATGCTTAAATATCGGGAAAAATATCGGTAAACCGATATATCGGTCGATCTCTAATTGTATTACTGACAACTTTAAATTTGTTTGGCTAATAGTTTTTGCTGTGGTATTGAAATTGCATTTGAGAAATTTCAATTTTTAAAATATCTAAACATTTTGGTGGCTTCTTTTATTAGAATACAAAGTTACCTGGTCAAACACAATGAAAACAATAAAAAATTTTTTTATTATATTATTGATTTATTTATTTTGTGGCAGGGCAAGTAGACATATGAACCACGGGCCCAACTATAACCCTTGAAAACCCCCAAAATAGTGTTTGAACATGGAAAATGGAAAAGTCCTGATATTATTATAGCATCTGTACGAAGCCTGAAGTGAATTTTTACGCAGTATCTGATATAAAGATGTTTTTTTGTATTCTACAGGTAAATATCTGGCAGACAACTGACACAGCGATGTAGGATGGACTGTGAGTGGGATGTTAGGATGCTCTTTTGGCACTACAAAGACTTTCGAAAATGTTTTTAATGAAATACAGCACTCAAAATCTCATGTATAATATCTGGTGTAGAATATCATCAGTGCGTTCTGTGGGTGTGTGTATGTGAATATTAGTAAATATTTTGTGTGTATATGATAAAACTTCAGGACAAATGCAATACGTGGACTTTTTTCGCTGGGTTCTTGCAGACCTTTTTCACTATTGCACATTCTCTCTCTGCCCATTACAATCTAATGATAGCAGGGTTCACACATGGAGCACACCTGTCAGCAGTGTTTGGTTTTCTTTGAGCTATTTTGACTGATTATAAACAATACAGTTTAACGAACACGAGGTCTCTCCCAAACAATGCTACAGACTTTGAGATTCAGTTTGTTAATATTAGTTATTGCATTAGGTATCACGGACAATATTGTTACAGCCTTTATAATTCTAGGTTCATGTTAATTTCTGCATGTACTGTACACTACTGTTTAAAGTCAGTAAGTTTGTTTTTAAAGAAATTAATATTTATTCAGCAAGGATTCACTCAGTTGTAACAAAGACATTTATAATTAGTGATCGACCGATATTGATTTTTTTATAACAGATACCGATACCGATTATTTGTACGTTTATGTACCCGATAACCGATCTGCAGAACCGATATTTATTTACTGTTATAAAGTAAATAAATAACAGAGTGAAGTCCATTCTTCGTTTTCAGTCATCTTAACAACAACAATAAACTGTTGAAAATTAACATTTTCATGTAAAATGTTATCTTCAAATTACAACAATAAAAACATTTTATTTATAAAAAGCATCATCAGCAACACTGATATTAACAATAAGCAAAAGAATGTCTAATGTTTTCAAATGGAGAAAATAAAGGACAGAAGTCATATCAACTTCATTTTAAACTACAGTTTTAGGTTTAAACGCTGTTTAATAGACTAAAGAGTGGAGAATAATTCACTGAATAATATTCTCTGGAATATTGAAATAAGCTATAACAAACAAAACATCGTATTTTATTGCATTTCTTAATTGTTTTATCAGAATTATTAAAATGTTTTTGTCATTCTAGATTATGAAAACTGCTGACAGCACGGTTTATCTATTTACACAGAACTAAACTCAAACTGCGATCGCTTGTGGAGGTAATAAATAATTAATTTAGATAGAGATGTTTATTGGCGAAATAATGGTAGTAAAAAGTGTTGTGTGTGTGTGTGTGTGTGTGTGTGTGTGTGTGTGTGTGTGTGTGTGTGTGTGTGTGTGTGTGTGTGTGTGTGTGTGTGTGTGTGTGTGTGTGTGTGTGTGTGTGTGTGTGTGTGTGTGTGTGTGTGTGTGTGTGTGTGTGTGTGTGTGTGTGTGTGTGTGTGTGTGTGTGTGTGTGTGTGTGTGTGTGTGTGTGTGTGTGTGTGTGTGTGTGCTTGGATGGGTCAAATACAGAGAACACATTTCACTGCTGGTTATACTCTGTAGTTTTTATTTTTTTTAAACCGATATCCGATTATGGTAAAATGCTTAAATATCGGGAAAAATATCGGTAAACCGATATATCGGTCGATCTCTATTTATAATGTTACACAAGATTTCTACTTCAAATAAATGCTGTTCTTTAGAACTTTCTATTCATCAAAGAATCCTGAAAAAATTATAATTTTAACATTGATAGTTTTCAACATTGATAATAATAATAATAATTTCTTGAGCATCAAATCAGCATATTAGAATGATTTCTGAAGGATCATGTGACACTGAAGACTGGAGTAACTCACAGGAATAAATGTAATTTATATATACACTATATATATATATTAAAATAGAAAAGTTATTTTAAATTGTAATAATATCTTAATGTTTTTATTGTATTTTTGATTAAATAAATTGACTTATTTAAAAAAAATGTAAAAAAAAATCTTACCGACCTCAAATATTTTGAGTCATAGAAATTCATATTAATTATGAGCAAATATGAATTAGCTATGATAGTAAATGTATGAATTAACATTAACCTAGATCATTAATGCTGTAAAAATATTGTTCATTTATTAGTTAATGATGCGTAAAACCAATGTTAGAGAATGAACCCTTATTGTAAAGTCTGGCCATGCTACAATTAAAGACCCGTTAGAGATGACGAGCGAGAAATACAGACATGCGTCCACAGAATATTCTCCTCGGTATGCCAGTCAGTGTTAATGATGATTGGATGTTAATTAACTGTTATTGCTGAATGCATGTTCGAGTGCATCACTTCTGGCTAGTTGGCCCGTAGCCCTTTGTTAAGTGAAGTGCTTAAACATGGATGCAACCGACATTCATAATTCATGCAAAAAGTGATGCCTACTTTTTTTTATTATTATTATTTCTTTAAATCATTTATTTATGTAGACATTTTAGAGAAATGAAACTCCATTTGTGTCAGGGATGCAGAATTCCTTAAATCGGAGGAATTGGTCAAATATAAAAAATTTTCCTTTTGGTTTTCCACAATGTGGATTTTATTTTCCCAAATCATTGTACTGTAGCAATATTTAAAGATAATGTGTAAAAATGTCAAATAGAAAATGTTATATGTATCCAAATGGACATAGTTTCTATGTCTTTCCTGTCAAGTTATTGTTAGCGTTTGCAGTTCATGACGGCACTTTATTTTAATTTATTAATTTGTTTAAAATTCATGGAATTTATTTTATGCCTATTCTGTGGTTTGTAATGGATTATGAACACGGGGACTGTTTTAATAGTTGAACATGTATCACTTCCCCGTACTGTATTGTGTTGAAAGTAAGCAAATGTTCATCTTTATTCTCAATGTTTTGGTTTGCTGAGCTCTATAGACTTCGTCACAAGACTTGTATGTGGATCATTGCCTTTACAATTGTGATAGTATCCATCCATCCACGCGTGTTACAGCGTCTAAAAACATCTCTAGTTGTAGAGATATGATTTAGAAATACACATGACGTTCCTGGATAATCTTCGGTCATGTGGGTTGGCTAACCTGGTTTTAGTTAAGTGTCTCGTTATTTCTGCCATTCATTAAGTGTACTTTATTTCAGTGGTTTGAGGCCTTAAACGTGGAGGGACTGAAAGACAGCTGCTGCTTGTGGGTGGTTTATTCCTGTTAAAACATGTCTCCATCTCTCATTTTATATATATAAAACATGTATTACTTTTATCCCACAGATGTTGTGGTATTGTGTTTGTCCGCTATCTTGCATCTTTGTTCATCCATCGTTCAGGAAATGGAATATGCAAACATTTCATGCAGAGAGTAACCTCTCCCCAGATTTGAAGAGAATATAGAGACTGGAAATGCTAAATATATCAGAAGTGAAATAATGTACTGTCTTAAAAAATAAAAATCAAGAAATTCATGTTTAAAATACGTGGCTACTTGATGTTATTGTCACTAAACACAACATGCGCACTTAAACAAATCCTCAGGCAAATAACACGAAAAATATAGCTTTTTGTTTATTATTATAGGGATAAAATTACCATTATTAAATAATATCAGAAATTGGGAGTATAGCTAATTATAGTCAACATTATGAGTTTATGCTTAGAAGAAGTAGGTTACATAAAATATTTGTATGTAATTTCTTTTAAAGAATGACCACGGACGGTTTTACCAAACATTGGTTTCTGCATTGACCGTCATCAAATTAAGGGCTAATTTAGTTCTTGTATTAAACATAAACTCATTTCAGTTTTTCAGGTTCTCTGAAATATTCTCCGTATATGCTTCTATTTGCATCTCAAGTAAATATATTATGATTTAAGGATGTTTAGATATATATTTAATGCCATGACTTTATGAATTTAAGACGTTCTGCTTTGGTTTGAGACAAAATGTCTTAACTTCATAAAGAACATAATTTTAATGCAGTGAGGGTATAAGGTGCAGTAGAAGTCATTTTCATATTCTAGTAAAGCTATGTATTTGTTTGTTTTGTGTGTAAAAAATGAATTAAAAGGTAATGAGATCGGTTGAATGTTATATTTTCAAACTTTGAAGTGCTGCTAATAACTCACTGTGTTCAAGCTTAAACACCTACATTTAGAGAACTTGCTGACGTACTGTGTTCCCTTCAGTTTTTTTCTTTAATTGATCTTAAAAAGGTTCTTAAGTAGTCATTTTATATTTAAATCAGATCACGTGAGCATATCTAAGCAAAGTCAGCACGCTATAATTAACATTTGAAAACGAAACTGTTGCCATAGTCACCTCAGAATTCGAGCAGTGGCGGGAGATCCCACACAAAGAGAAAATGAAATCCTCTGTTGGCAAGGCAACGTTTGGCAACAAGCCGGTGGCGGTGCTGAGCATTTCCGGTTTGTGGAAGAGTCTCATCAAGCGGTACGTGTGTTTTTTTGCGATGAAAGTTATGTACATGCGTTTATTTTTTATTTTTCGAAATGATTAGTGCTTTACCAATGCAAATGTTTTTTTAAGTCTTTCAGGTTTTCATAGGAGAGGCGATATTCCGCAATAAAATGTCTGATTTGGCGAAAGAGAAAGCAGCACGTCTGCTGAAGAAGCGCGGGAGCTTGTCTTCTCTGGCCAGTCATGACGTCAGAGCTAAAGAAACCTTTGCCAAAACTAAAGAGTGAGTTACTGGCATTCCTTCACATCTACCGACTCACGTAACAAATCATACTGCTGACCGTGTCCGTGTAAAGGTATAGATGATGAAGGATCACGTGTGTTTGTGTGCAGCTCTGTCAGCACAGTGTCCTACATGGAGGAGCCTGGACATCATGATGATATCCCACGGCCTGCAGTGCCACTGGAGAACACCTATCAGCTCAGTGAGTCTCCACAGAGATACTAACCTCACCCAACCAGCCATTCAAGATCCAGACACTAAACTAACTGATGTCAGACATGGGGACTCCTGTTGTGCAGCACATCTTCAAGTCCTCCTTGTATATGTCTTAATATATGGGATAGAATATCAATTTTATGCACAAATAAGTGAACACTTTCTGTACTCTAGAACTTTATTAATTTGTTTTTTTCTGTTTTTTAATCAAAATATTGCTAGTAAAACATTTTTCCCCTGGAAATTTAATATAGTATATAACAATATTATATTGTATTAAATTCAGCAAGCTTAAATTCAGTTATTCATTAAATATAGAATAAATTCAGCAAGCTTAAATATCTTAAATATCTGTATTAAATTCAGCAAGCTTAAATATCTTAAATATCAGTATTAAATATCTTCAGCAAGCTTAAATTCACTTTCAATCTTCTGTTTTTGGTATTAAATATCAGCAAGCTTAAATATTTTTCTGTATAAATATCAGCAAGCTTAACTAACTGTATTAAAATAGCAAGCTTAAAACTTAAATACGTATTAAATATGAATTAAAACTTAAATATCATACAGGCTTAAATATCTTAAAATCTGTATTAAATGCTATCTTAAATATCCGTATTAAATTCAGCAAGCTTAAATATCATGCTTAAATTCGGCTATCTTAAATATCCGTATTAATTTCAGCAAGCTAAATATCTTAAATATCAGTATTCAGCAAGCTAAATATCTTAAAATATCCGTATAAAATATCAGCAAGCTTAAATATCTTAAATATCAGTATTAAATATCAGCAAGCTTAAATATCTTAAATATCTGTATTAAATATCAGCAAGCTTAAATATCTTAAATATCCGTATTAAATATCAGCAAGCTTAAATATCTTAAATATCAGTATTAAATATCAGCAAGCTTAAATATCTTAAATATCCGTATTAAATATCAGCAAGCTTAAATATCTTAAATATCAGTATTAAATATCAGCAACTTAAATGTATTAAATATCAGCATTGCTTAAATATCTTAAATATCAGCAAGCTTAAATATCTTAAATATCAGTATTAAATACCAAATCACGTATTAAATATCAACAATCTTAAATATCAGTATTAAATATATCGTTTTAAATAAATATCTTAAATATCCAGTATTAAATATCAGCAAGCTTAAATATCCGTATTAAATATCAACAAGCTTAAATATCTTACGCGTATTAAATATCTTAAATACTTATTAAATATCAGCAAGCTTAAATATCTTAAATATCAGCAAGCTTAAATATCTTAAAATCAGCAAGCGTATTAAATATCAGCAAGCTTAAATATCTTAAATATCCTTATTAAATATCAGCAAGCTTAAATATCTTAAATATCCGTATTAAATGTCAGCAAGCCAAGTTAAATATCCGTATTAAATAAATCAGCAAGCTTAAATATCCGTAAAAATGTCAGCAAGCTTAAATATCTTAAATATCATAATGTCAGCAAGCTTACAAATAAAAAAATTAAAATCACGCTTAAATATCTTAAATATCTGTCAGCAAGCTTAAATATTTAAATATCAGTATTAAATATCAAAGCAACTAAATATTATCTGTATTAAATATCAGCAAGCTTAAATATCTTAAATATCCGTATCAAATATCAGCACGCAATCTTAAATATCAGTATTAAATATCAGCAAGACTTAAATATCAGTATTAAATATCAGCAAGCTTAAATATCTTAAATATCTGTATTAAATATCAGCAAGCTTAAATATCTTAAATATCTGTATTTAAATCAGCAACAAATATGTTAAATATGCTTAAATATCTTAAATATAGCTTAAATATCAGCAAGCTTAAATATCTTAAATATCTGTATTAAATATCAGCAAGCTTAAATCTTAAATATCTGTATTAAATTCTGTATTAAAATAACGTATTAAATATCAGCAAGCTTAAATATCTTGTATTAAATATCAGCAAGCTTAAATATCTTAAATATCTGTATTAAATATCAGCAAGCTTAAATATCTTAAATATCAGTATTAAATATCAGCAAGCTTAAATATCTTAAATATCAGTATTAAATATCAGCAAGCTTAAATATCTTAAATATCTGTATTAAATATCAGCAAGCTTAAATATCTTAAATATCTGTATTAAATATCAGCAAGCTTAAATATCTTAAATATCTGTATTAAATATCAGCAAGCTTAAATATCTTAAATATCTAAATATCAGTATTAAATATCAGCAAGCTTAAATATCTTATCTAATATCAGTATTAAATATCAGCAAGCTCAGCATAGCTAAATATCTTAAATGTCTGTATTAAATATCAGCAAGCTTAAATATCTTAAATATCAGTATTAAATATCAGCAAGCTTAATATCTTAATATCCGTATTAAATATCAGTATTAAATATCAGTTAAATATCTTAAATATCAGCTTAATATCTTAAATTCCGTATCAGCAAGCTAAATAAATCAGCAAGCTTAAAATATCTTAAATATCAGTATTAAATATCAGCAAGCTTAAATATCTTAAATCTGTATCTAAATATCAGCAAGCTTAAATATCTTAAATATCCTGTATTAAATATCAGCAAGCTAAATATCTTAAATATCCGTATTAAATATCATCAGCTTAAATATCTTAAATATCAGCTTAAAATCTTAAATATGCAATTAAATATCAGCAAGCTTAAATATCCTTAAATATCCTGTATTAAATATCAGCAAGCTTAAATATCTTAATATCCTGTATTTAAATATCAGCAAGCTTAAATATCTTAAATATCAGCTTAAATATCTAAATATCAGCAAGCTTAAATATCTTAAATATCAGTATTAAAGCTTATCTTCTCAGCAAGCTTAAATATCTTACATATCTGTATTAAATATCAGCAAGCTAAATATCTTACAATCCGCTTAAATATCTTAAATATCAGCAAGCTTAAATATCTGTATTAAATATCAGCAAGCTTAAATATCTTACATATCTTAAATATGTATTAAATATCAGCAAGCTTAAATATCTTAAATATCATATTTGTATTAAATATCAGCAAGCTTAAATAGCTTAAATATCTGTATAAATATCTCAGCAAGTATTAAATATCAGCAAGCTTAAAATCATTAAATCTTAAATATCTGTATTAAATATCAGCAAGCTTAAATATCTTAAATATCAGTATTAAATATCAGCAAGCTTAAATATCTTAAATATCAGTATTAAATATCAGCAAGCTTAAATATCTGTATTAAATATTTGATGAGTTTTATATCAGTAAATCACAGTAAATGTTTGCGCAGGTCCCGCACGACGGTTCCCGGTGTTAACAGTGAAGGACATTCTGAAGGATGTGTTGAGCAGCTACCTGCAGGAGGAGAAATATGAACCCGAGCTGTGCAGACAGATGACCAAAACCATCTCTGAGGTCAGCTGACCTTCACACACTCATTCGAAATCATAATAAACACATAGCACAGCAACACATTTAGATTTAGTAAATGCATGTTGAGGTTATAAGTATATAAACACAGATATATGCTAAAGCATGTTCTGTTATTGTGATTTCAGGTGGTCAAGGCCAGAGTTAAAGATTTGATGATTCCTCGCTTTAAGATCATCGTCATCATCAGCATTGGTCAGATCAGAGACCAGAACATGCGCATGGGGACTCGATGCCTGTGGGACGAAACACACGATAATTTCTCCTCGCATACTTTCAAAAACAGCTCGCTCTTTGCCACCGCTACGGTCTATGGGGTTTATTTTGAATGAGTGTGTAAGAATATCAGCTGGGTTTAGTGACGAGTGATTACATACTTGCTCTGAGCTTTCTCAGGTCACTTAAACGGCCTTTAAAGGACTTTTGAGATTACAACTAGAGGCGGAGTATGTATGAGATAATTCTGTTTCCTCAACGTCTCTCATAATGATAAGTTACATGCAACGGTTTAAACAAACATAGGAACGTTATATTTATATATATATATTTTGCACTCATGTTAATTCTACATTCTGGCCGATGATTATATTTGTGACAGCTTCAAATGAAGTTGCTAAGGGCTGTAAATGTTGGCCAGAAGTGTAATTATTGTCTATATTAATGCCTACTATTTAATGTTTATATTATGGAAGCACATTTTGGACACGATCTAAATACCATTGTTGTAACAAGAAAACGTTTTACCTCATATAAACAATTAAAAATATGAATCTCTTACCGTACACCTCATTGTGTGTCATACCTCATTGGAAGTCAATAAATCTGTCAGTTATTTGTTTTGAGAACTTAGACGTATTTTATACATATTTCCAGTTATTATTATTAACTGTTTCAACTGTTATTGTTTGGTAATTCATTACTGTCAATTATACATTACAATATAATTGATAATATGTTTAGTTAATCGTTTTAATTCGTGTTTTGTTTAACAGAAGTCTATGAAAATATGGTTTAAAATAATTTAAATGAAAATAAATTGAACATTCATACCAAAAATAATACCATTGCTATTAAGTAAACCATCAAATTATAATTTTTCTGAAAAAACTAGCTCACATAAGCACAGTCAACAGCTAACACTTTGTACAAGTTTGAAAATATAAAAGTAATAAAAAACTATTATAAATAGACATGAAAGACCAACAAAGTAACATTAGCTACATATTTTAAGCTTCAGTCTTTAGAGTTAATTTAACTGAATTAACACATTAACTTTATTCTTATTTTGTGTTCCACAGAGGACGGAATGTCATAAGTTTGGTTTGATGGGAGTGTGCATGAATAATGACAGCATATTCATTTTTAAGATGAATTTGAATAAAACAAAGTATTCTAAAAAATTCCCCAGTTGTGTGTCTGCTGTTTCTGATGCTGAGGATCCCAAGTCAAGCAGAAATCCTGCATAGAGAGGCTCAGTGAAATGTGTGTCAGAGACGCTGTAGAAGGACAGACTGCCCCCCAGCCAGTCTACAAACAGACCGACTCTAGGAGAGGCTACGTCAGTTCTCTTATTATTATGACAGGCAGTAAATCTGTTATCAGAGTTGAACACAATCCAAGACTATAACAGCCTGTCCGCTCCATTCAGCCTCCCAGTAACCGCGTCCAGACAGACTCTCTCTGCTCAAAGTTCTCAAATCTCTCCGGATACAATTGCTTCTCTTTCACATATATCACTTTTGTGTAGCGCTCAGACAGGATGAGCTGAGTGTGTGCTGTGTTTGGATCCAATGTGACAGCACATGAATCTGCATACAAGAATGTATAAGGGAACATTATAATGACAAATATTTAAAGCAAGTGTGACAAGGTTTGTGTCTGAGTGAGTACCTACATTTCCATAGTCCAGGTGTGATTCTGATCTGTTCTCCATGTCCCAAACTATAAAGACATAAAACATCGATTACATTTAAATCTAAACTAAACTCAATTGAACCAAAGTGAATTTAATTACTATCATGTAATTATTTTTGATATACTTATACTTTGGCCCCTTTATGCTTTTTTACTCTTTCCCAGCTTCGGTTCTGTTGTAGTATTTTTATTACATTTATGTTTGTATATTAACGCTTTGGGACAGATTTACTAACAGCTTGGACCAGCGCAATCCCTCTACAGGTGTTAAAAAAGTTCCTGTCAGGATCTACTAAAGACACGCAGTGAAAAATTAGCAATGAAAAGGCTTGATGCAGTTATTTTTGTGGCTGACCTTATTGCATTTTTAGTAGAAAGGTATTTAAATGAATTAAACAAAGGTTTGTGTTAGTCAATTTGCTGTATTTGTGCCATTATTTAATACCCCCAAAACTTTTTGTATCCCATTTTGCACTTGACGTGTCTGTGATAGTCATTTGTGCTGCTCTTGGTAGATTGCATTGGTCATAATGGGAAATTATCAGTTTTTTTATTTTCAACATTGTCAGTAAATCACCTGCATAACTCTTGTCAGTACTTTTATGGGATTGTGCTAATTTGCCCTGTTTAGTCAATCTGTCTCTTTGAGTCCTACAAATGGAACAACATTTCTGCTGTTCATTTTAAAGCAATAACAGGTACTTGAGTTTCTCCAACTTGATGTTTGGATTCTGCAGTAGATCTGATAGCAGCTTCACTCCTGAATCTCCTGGGTGATCGTAGCTCAGATCCAGCTCTCTCAGGTGTGAGGGGTTTGAACTCAGAGCCGGCGTCAGGTATGAGAAGCCTTCCTCTGTCACCATACAGCCAGACAATCTAGAGAGGAAGGAATCACAGCAAATCAGATTACTGTGAAACACAGAAAAACAGACACTATTCAAAATAGCTTTCGTGTTCCACAGAGGAAAGTGTTTTTAAACTATATAAGGGTGAGTAAATGATGACAGAAAATTCATTTTTGGGTTTCACACCTGAGTATTTCTAGTTGAGAGTCAGGATTCTTCAGTCCATCACAGAGCAGCTTCACTCCTGAATCCCGCAGGTCATTGTTACTCAAGTCCAGCACTCTCGGGAGGGGCACACTTTCACAGCATTGATCAATGAGATCACAGTCAGAAAACCTAAAACAGAAGGAAACACTGTCCTCGGCGTGAATAACAAATACACAATCGGTCATAATCAGTTTGCTTTTTTTATTTAAATAAATGATGTGTTTAGTGTAATATGTTAACATAATGCTTAACGTTACATATTTCTGCTGAAGTCTATAATTATTCACAATATTTTTTTAATATAATCCACACTTTGTTATTTAAATAACCAAATACAAAGGTCAAAGAGGATGTTGAATATTGTGTGGAATGTGTTAGTGGCAGCTGGACCTCCTTGGTGGCTAATTCTGAATAATACGTACAATTGTATGTTTTGTGAAAAATCGTATGTACTGTATTTTATGAGGTGGCAAATTTGTAGGATCTACAAATGACTTACCCATAAATCTACCCCTCACAGAAGTCATACGAGTGAGTGAGAGAATTAGCCACCTCGTAGAATACGCATGAATTGGTCGTGAGCGTTGGGACCTCTGACTTCAGTTACAGGAGAATGTACATCTGCATTCAGTACTTCTGCTAGTCACCAGAGGGAACCCACGTCTCACCTTTGCTGACATTTTAATCTTATAGCTCAAAGATATGTCTCCCCACATCACTGTTTGCATAAATAATATTTACCTTTGGCCAGAGGAGGATCATGTTGAGCATGACAGGAAGGTGTAACAGTAACTTCCACGGGAACGGCAGAAAATAAAGCATCTGTAAGTTCACCAGGCAGCTCACTCACCTTTCAGTTGTCTTAAATTAATTGCATGCACATACAGTGGGTACGGAAAGTATTCAGACCCCCTTAAATTTTTCACTCTTTGTTATATTGCAGCCATTTAAGTTTTATTTTCCTCATTAACATACACACAGCACCCCATATTGACAGAAAAACACAGAATTGTTGACATTTTTGCAGATTTATTAAAAAGAAAAACTGAAATATCACATGGTCCTAAGTATTCAGACCCTTTGCTCAGTATTTAGTAGAAGCACCCTTTTGATTTAATACAGCCATGAGTCTTTTGGGAAAGATGCACAAGTTTTTCACACCTGGATTTGGGGATCCTCTGCCATCCTCCTTGCAGATCCTCTCCAGTTCTGTCAGGTTGGATGGTAAATGTTGGTGGGACAGCTATTTTTAGGTCTCTCCAGAGATGCTCAATTGGGTTTAAGTCAGGGCTCTGGCTGGGCCATTCAAGAACAGTCACAGAGTTGTTGTGAAGCCACTCCTTCGTTATTTTAGCTGTGTGCTTAGGGTCATTGTCTTGTTGGAAGGTAAACCTTCGGCCAGTCTGAGGTCCTGAGCACTCTGGAGAAGGTTTTCGTCCAGGATATCCCTGTACTTGGCCGCATTTATCTTTCCCCGATTGCAACCAGTCGTCCTGTTTCTGCAGCTGAAAAACACCCCCACAGCATGATGCTGCCACCACCATGCTTCACTGTTGGGACTGTATTGGACAGGTGATGAGCAGTGCCTGGTTTTCTCCACACATACCGCTTAGAATTAAGGCCAAAAAGTTCTATCTTGGTCTCATCAGACCAGAGAATCTTATTTGTCACCATCTTGGAGTCCTTCAGGTGTTTTTAGCAAACTCCATGCAGGCTTTCATGTGTCTTGCACTGAGGAGAGGCTTCCGTCGGGCCACTCTGCCATAAAGCCCCGACTGGTGGAGGGCTGCAGTGATGGTTGACTTTCTACAACTTTCTCCCATCTCCGAATGCATCTCTGGAGCTCAGTCACAGTGATCTTTGGGTTCTTCTTTACCTCTCTCACCAAGGCTCTTCTCCCCCGATAGCTCAGTTTGGCCGACGGCCAGCTCTAGGAGGGTTCTGGTCATCCCAAACGTCTTCCATTTAAGGATTATGGAGGCCACTGTGCTCTTAGGAACCTTAAGTGCAGCAGAATTTTTTTTGTAACCTTGGCCAGATCTGTGCCTTGCCACAATTCTGTCTCTGAGCTCTTCAGGCAGTTCCTTTGACCTCATGATTCTCATTGCTCTGACATGCACTGTGAGCTGTAAGGTCTTATATAGACAGGTGTGTGGCTTTCCTAATCAAGTCCAATCAGTATAATCAAAAACAGCTGGACTCAAATGAAGGTGTAGAACCATCTCAAGGATGATCAGAAGAAATGGACAGCACCTGAGTTAAATATATGAGTGTCACAGCAAAGGGTCTGAATACTTAGGACCATGTGATATTTCAGTTTTTCGTTTTTTTTTTTATCTGCAAAAATGTCAACAATTTTGTGTTTTTCTGTCAATATGGGGTGTTGTGTGTACATTAATGAGGAAAAAAAATGAACTTAAATGATTTTAGCAAATGGCTGCAATATAACAAAGAGTGAAAATTTAAGGGGGTCTGAATACTTTCCATACCCACTGTATATTTATAATATAATATATTTCCCTATATTACATACATTTTCTCACACGGACGCTGCTTGCTACAAATTATAGAAGCAGTTAAACAGGTTGTTTGAACAAATTAAGTTTTTGTTCCCGGTTCACCTATATGGAGAATGAGGAGTGCCATTTAAAAAGAAAACAATTTATTAATTTATCAAAAAAATGTATGTAAATAAACAAATTATTCCAAATAATAAATATTTGTCAAATGTCAATTTAAAAAGTGACCGTTAATTACACTACACTTTTATATTAATAAGCATATTAATGGCACTGTAATTGTGTAATACAACAATTTAACACTTCGAGATATTCTCTGCAGTTCCTCACAGCAGGTATCAGTCTCTTTCTACCCTCCTCTGATGTGTTGTATTTCTTAAGCTCCAGCTCATCCATCACCTCGTATTGCTGAGCAGTGTCCAGGAGAGAGTGTCTTCTCTGAGGTCAGAAACTCCTGGATCTCTCTGTACAGAGTCTGATCTTTGACTTCCAGCAGACAGAGGAACAGGCAGATGGATCTCTCTGTACAGAGTCTGATCTTTGACTTCCAGCAGACAGAGGAACAGCAGATGGATCTCTCTGTACAGAGTCTGATCTTTGACTTCCAGCAGACAGAGGAACAGGCAGATGGATCTCTCTGTACAGAGTCTGATCTTTGACTTCCAGCAGACAGAGGAACAGGCAGATGGATCTCTCTGTACAGAGTCTGATCTTTGACTTCCAGCAGACAGAGGAACAGGCAGATGGATCTCTCTGTACAGAGTCTGATATTTGACTTCCAGCAGACAGAGGAACAGGCAGATGGATCTATCTGTACAGAGTCTGATCTTTGACTTCCAGCAGACAGAGGAACAGCAGATGGATCTCTCTGTACAGAGTCTGATCTTTGACTTCCAGCAGACAGAGGAACAGGCAGATGGATCTCTCTGTACAGAGTCTGATCTTTGACTTCCAGCAGACAGAGGAACAGGCAGATGGATCTCTTGTGCAGAGTCTGATCTTTGACTTCCAGCAGACAGAGAGGAACAGGCAGATGGATCTCTGTACAGAGTCTGATCTTTGACTTCCAGCAGACAGAGGAACAGCAGATGGATCTCTCTGTACAGAGTCTGATCTTTGACTTCCAGCAGACAGAGGAACAGGCAGATGGATCTCTCTGTACAGAGTCTGATCTTTGACTTCCAGCAGACAGAGGAACAGGCCGATGGATCTATCTGTACAGAGTCTGATCTTTGACTTCCAGCAGACAGAGGAACAGGCAGATGGATCTATCTGTACAGAGTCTGATCTTTGACTTCCAGCAGACAGAGGAACAGGCAGATGGATCTCTCTGTACAGAGTCTGATCTTTGACTTCCAGCAGACAGAGGAACAGGCAGATGGATCTCTCTGTACAGAGTCTGATCTTTGACTTCCAGCAGACAGAGGAACAGGCAGATGGATCTATCTGTACTGAGTCTGATCTTTGACTTCCAGCAGACAGAGGAACAGGCAGATGGATCTCTCTGTACAGAGTCTGATCTTTGACTTCCAGCAGACAGAGGAACAGGCAGATGGATCTATCTGTACAGAGTCTGATCTTTGACTTCCAGCAGACAGAGGAACAGCAGATGGATCTCTCTGTACAGAGTCTGATCTTTGACTTCCAGCAGACAGAGGAACAGGCAGATGGATCTATCTGTACAGAGTCTGATCTTTGACTTCCAGCAGACAGAGGAACAGGCAGATGGATCTCTCTGTACAGAGTCTGATCTTTGACTTCCAGCAGACAGAGGAACAGGCAGATGATGATCTCTCTGTACAGAGTCTGATCTTTGACTTCCAGCAGACAGAGGAACAGGCAGATGGATCTCTCTGTACAGAGTCTGATCTTTGACTTCCAGCAGACAGAGGAACAGGCAGATGGATCTCTCTGTACAGAGTCTGATCTTTGACTTCCAGCAGACAGAGGAACAGGCAGATGGATCTCTCTGTAAGAGTCTGATCTTTGACTTCCAGCAGACAGAGGAACAGGCAGATGGATCTCTCTGTACAGAGTCTGATCTTTGACTTCCAGCAGACAGAGGAACAGGCAGATGGATCTCTCTGTACAGAGTCTGATCTTTGACTTCCAGCAGACAGAGGAACAGGCAGATGGATCTCATCTGCTGATAGTTGGGGATCCTTTTTGATTTTCTCTTAATGTACCTTGTGATTTCCTTTATGCTCTCGGAGCTGCTCTCAGTGTGTGCCAATAGACCAAATACAAGTCCTTGATTGGACTCCAGTGAGATGCCCAAAAGGAATCGAAGGAAAAGATCAAACTGTCCACTCTGACTTTCTAAAGCTTTGTCTACTACCGCTTTAAACAAGCGATGGAGCGCAATAAAACAACTCAACACCTCCATAGTCGTACTCACATAGTAGTAAAAAACATAAAATGCATTAAGAAACTCTTAAAAACTCAGATGTACGAAGCAGTAGACTTTTCTCTCATTAACCACAGCTTCCTCCTTGAAGATCTCAGGGCAAATCCCAGAATACACAGAGGCTTCAGTGACATTTATACTCTTTCAGATCCTCCTCATAGAACGATATTGCCCTTCATCAGCTGCTTGTAAGCCAGTTCAGCGAGTTTCAAGATGACTTCTGTGTTAGGACTGCAGGATTTTTGGATCTGACCCATCATACTTTTAGTTCTTAACATTTGTCTGAATGATCAGTGTGTGCACATTTCCGTCAGAGTTTGAGGGATTTCTGCGCAGTCATCTTGTTTCAGGAGGTTTTGAAGCACAGTGGATGAGATCCAGCAGAAGACGGGGATGTGATGCATAATGTGGAGGCTTCTTGATGATTCTACTGGCTTGATGCTCGTCACTGATTCTCTTCCTGAAATACTGTTCCTTCTGAGAGTCATTGAATCCCTGAATTCCAGTCACACGGTTGATTTATTTTGAGGGGATGTGACTGGCTGCTGCTGGTCTGGAGGTGGTCCAGAAGAGAGCAGTGGGAATCAGCTCTCCTTTCATTAGGTTTGACATCAGCACACCCACAGATGAAAACTCGTTCACATCAGAAACTGTGTCAGTGTCTAAAAAGAGTCAAATTCATCAAAGATGAACACCACTTTACTCTTAGCATAAATCTTTGAGTCCAGGCATTACAGCTCAGGGTAGAAGGTCAGAAGAAGTTTGTGAAGACTATACCGCTGCTCTTTAACCAAGTAAATCTCTCGAAATGGAAGCACAAACATGAAATCTACATCCTGATTGGTTTTTACCTCAGCCCAATCCAGAATGAACTTCTTCACAGAGACCATTTTTCCGATTCCAGCAATGCCTTTAGTGAGAACAGTCTTTATTTTTGCTTGTTTAAGTGAAGGGTCAAATATGCCATTGCAGTAGATTGAAGTGTCTTGTGAGTCCATGTGTCCATGTGTAAAACCTCATGTTTTTCATTCACCCCTTCACATTCTCCCTCTATGATGTACAGATGTGTATAAATCATGTTGAGTAGGGTTTGATTCTCTTGTATTTTGAGTCCCTCAAATAAGTGCTCATACTTGTTCTTCATGCTGGTTTTGTGAACCAAAGTCTCCAAGCTTTTCACTCACCACGGCACACGTGACAATACAAGTAATTTGATTTGAATCTCTTTGAAGAACATCATCCACTGGTTAGTGACAATCCTGTTGCAAGTCTTCATTCTCCTCAACTCTGTGTGGATGTAGAACAGAGTGTTTACTTCTATCTCTGCTCCGGGGAAATTAAAGTGTCTGAAATGAACTGTCTGATCACAGTATGAATGCTGATGCATAGCTCATAGGGACAATTTTTTATGAATTTGCTCACAAACATCACATTTGGACGGAATCTACTCTTTTTTCATACAATAAAAATGATTAGGGACATGAGCTATGGATTATATGCACATCTACTTAATACAGCTTGTTTCTCTGAAAATGTCTGCTTGCAGGCCTTTATTGTACAGAAAGTGATGTTTAGTCAACTAGGTGGTTAAAGCACATTGGAAATATAAATAACTGCTATCAAAAGACTTGCAATACAGCTCACACAGACTATTTTTATGGTATTTTTAAATAATTTTTGTGCTCATCAGTGGCCAACCCATTTACTTTAATTGTATGGAAAAGATGCACAATTTCCTTTTGAGTTATATGGAAGGAAGGATGAAGTCCTTCTGGATTAAACGCATAAGGGTGAATAAACGATGACCGAATATTTGACTAATTTGTCCTATATTTTGTATCCTTTTGTATTACATAATTCTCATTGACCTGAAATCAAGGTCAGTTTTATTGCTGCATAGGTGAAAGAAACCGTTACTCTTCAAGGACACACCGCTGGGCTCTGGAGATGCGGTTGTGTGCATCTCATGTCTGATTAAATGAAAATGATTACAATGAATGTAAAATGTTAAAGACATTTTTTTAGGCGACTGGATTATTCGATTTCAGTGTTTTGTCTTACCTAGGGTCAGAGGTCATTGCAGGTGGGTAATCTATGGATTTATTACTCACTGACATACACGTTGATTTTTGAGATGTTTTCTGGATCTGGTGATGATGGATAGCACCATCCTCATCTCTCCCCTCATGCACACTCATTTTGAGGCAATATCTCACTTCTCATAGAGGCGAAGACATTCACAGTAAGGGGAAAAAAGAGATTAATTTCATGGAAGCCATTTATTTGTCAGCTTCCTTAACAACATTTTTTGAAGAAAAGAACAGACTAAATATTGCTAAACATAGCTATACAGATAAAAACGGTGCATTGAAATGTCTCAAAGTCTCCTCAAAGTTATTAACAATTATACATTAGACAAAAAAGTCGATTTGATTACGTCATTCCTACACTTTAGATTTTACCTATATATTAGACACTTTTGTTTTATACTATTAAATTGTCTAACTAAATATCCCGTATATATATATTTTTTTATTTTTTTTTATCTGAAGAAACCGATAAAAACAACCTTGTGTTGATCTTACTTGCTTTCAAGCTGCCATGTTTGGTTTTTATCGGCCTCGATCGTGCATCCTCCACGATTTGCAAACCACGTTCAGTAGTTTGTTAATAATTATAAGAATTATTACATTCATACGAATAAATAAACAAACGCCCTATTACATGTAGAGACCAAAAGTTGCACAAAACTGTAATGTAGCCACGATACATTATGAATGTTATGCTACAATCCTGCAGCTTCTTGAGTCTGCAGATATTGATCTCTGCTCAAAGATCACGCTTATGTTGAATTGGATTAGTTTTGTACAATTTACCTATATTTTTGACACTTTTGTTTCATAAATTGTTTAACATAACATGCCGTATATGTTTTCTGAAGAACTTACTGAGAAAAAAAACAGCTACTTACCGTAGCTGCCATGTTTGGTTTTTATCTGCTTTAGTCTTAGAGAAAAGTTGTATAAAAATTTATATAAAAATACATGAAATAAGAAGTAATGGGTTGCAAGTAGTAGTAGCCCTTTATTGTTCACTAGTCACAAGTACCAGCGAAAATTAGCCATCAACCTGTTCCATACATACACAACATACATATGACAACGGGTAGACAGAACAGATGACAGGGTAATGGAAGAGAATTACAGCATTTTACATGAGGAAAGGGAGGAGCAAAAAAAATTGACCCCCAGACTATGCTCAATTGGGAGTACAGTGTGAGAACACAAAACAAACACCTCAGCACAAAAGCACATATACCATAGACACAACTTGCAACAGGGGTTTACATATCCAGCACTGGCAAGCAGCCATCCGGTCCGGTGCCATTTGCGGCGCCGGTCAACAGACCTGCTCAACAGCGTGACGGAACAAAGCGTTCAGAGGCAGTTTGGTGGGGGAGGGGGTAATGTCTGTGATAGGGGAGGAACAAGAGTGTCCCGCTGCAGTGTTCATTCCCAGGGATAAATTACCAACAACGACCTTGCGGGCAGTGCTGGTAGGGGGAGACAAAGATAAGATTGCGATTTGTTTAGGCGAGTAGCCGCCTTCCAAAGCAGCTACTCTTTTTTGTCCATTCCTGGTTCTCGTTCGTAAATTTTCCTCTGTAAATCCGGTGATCTTCTCCAAGATGCAAACCATATTAATAGTCCAGATAGAATCCATATTGCGGTTTAAAAGTCTAAAAGTCTCAGACGCAATGCAGACCGCTCCTTACCACTGCTACTGTCATGACGGGCAGCTTTGTGTGAAGCTTGGCAGCTGTACCCGTTTTTTATTTTGATAACCCAGGCAAAAACCTAATCAATCAGCAAGTGACTGTTTTATCCGGTTCCGAAAAAGGTAGTTATCTTTCAATGTCCTCAACGAAAAGAGCCACCAGACATACGATTTGCCACCTTCTTCCCGCATCCCTCGTTATACCCAGCTGCGACGTTCCGTCAGGGCAGACAGGTTCCCGGAACCCAATTTTAAAGATGATGAACAATAGCGCTGAGAGACCAGTTGATCAAATCATAATTTCTTAGTTTGAAAGAACAGTGCAGAGAGAGTCTCTCAGGAAAGACGAGACAAAGAAGCAAGCAAGAAATAAAAAAAATAAAAAAAAGGAGAGGAGGGTGAATGCGACTGCCTCCGTTGAGAACCTGTAGAAGAAGTCACGTGTCTCATGAGTTTGTATTTCAAATCTGAAAAAAGTTACATGAAAAATTAGATTTTCCTGAACTATATATAGATTTACTTTCTTCGAAACACTCTAAATTATATTAACATTTACTATAGACCATTATTTCACCAATAAACATCTCTATCTAAAATTAATTATTTATTAAATCCGCAAGCGATCACAGTTTGAGTTATAGTTCTGTGTAATAGATAAAAACCGCGCTGTCAGCAGTTTTCATAAATTAGAAATGACAAAAACATTTTAATAATTCTGATAATAACAATGCAGTTAAGTAATGCAATAAAACGATGTTTTGTATTTGTTATAGTTATTTCAATATTCCAGAGAATATTATTAGTGAATTATTCTCCACTCTTTAGTCTATTAAACAGCGTTTTTTAAACCTAAAACTGTAGTTTAAAATGAAGCTGATATGACTTCTGTCCTTTATTTTCTCCATTTGAAAACATTAGACATTCTTTTTGCTTATTTCTAATATCTAAGATCTTTTATAGCTGGGACCGCTCCATATTTCATTATCAAACGATGTGCAAATCCAGAGTCGAATTGGGCCTCAAAACGTATATAACCTATAAAACGTTCGTCAACAAACACACTTGAGAAACTCCGTTTCTGCCCCGGAAAAACAAACCACTGTTCAGTAACGCTGGCTTCTTCAGGAAGCTGAACAAAGATATCTTTCCCTCACAACCAAAAACACACTTCTTTAGAGACATTCTTCCCGAGCGAGTCCGGGAGAAATGCCCATATAAGGAGTTCCACCGTCGTTTACGTCAGCAAAAGCACGATCGAAAAAATCTCTATGAAACTTGTGAGATTTTTGGCACAGAAATACTCCAATGTTAATGTTATACGTCCAAATAGTTTTTTGAAACTTTGTCCATGCTTAGCGTGCGAATCCAACTCTTTAACAATGTAAACAACTCTGAATGCATGAAACAACATTGACTGGGTAATATGAGGTTATAGTGAATCTCAAGTTAAATTGGCAGGAATTTCAAATGTATTTATTGCTATTTGCCATCAAATAAGGACTCAAATAAATCATGTTTATGTTTTTGTTCAAAATACTTTTATTCTCCATTTTACAGTTGGCATCTCTTGATATTGGATATATTCCATAAAATATAATATTGGGTAGACTATAAATAATAAAATAATAACACATATATAATCTAGAATTTGTACCTGCTTCTAGATTTGAACATTTTTAAAAAGATTAGTTCAGGTTCGTAACCATTTAACTTCATAAACATTTAACCACTTAGCCATGTTTTTGGGCCTAGTATAGATATAGTATATGTATATATACTCAAACAATACCCAATGTATATTTCAGACAGCATAAAGTATGGGTTCTGAACAATATAGGGTGTTTTATTTTATTTTAAAGTGAACTGTTTCTTTAATAGCACTTCTAAAAAAGACAACATTACTTCACTATGGAGTATTGGTCCTCTTTAAATGTTGCCTCGTTTTAAATAAATATTCATTTCTAGCATTTGAAGAATTTCTTGGAAAACAACATCAAATGAACATGTTCATTTCAAAACCATTTGAACTTTGAGAGTTTCTATATAATTCACGTCCTTGAAAAAAAAATATTTTT